>OY744617.1:2556169-3104525 GCA_963556255.1 Allolobophora icterica | reverse complement strand
AAACTTTAACGCAAGAGATTTTCGGAGATTTTTCGATTGTTGGTCGACTGGACCTCTTTTGTCCAGATTTCGTGACCAGACACCTGCCTGAGCACCCGCGGGCACCTTGCAATGCATCCAAGCACCTGCCAAGCACCCGACGGGCACCTGTTGAGGCTTTAAGACCTTTTAGATGGGAAATTTTTCGAAAATCTCAAATTCTCCGTCGACGGTTCGTTTCTAATCTCTAAAATTGGGACGAGACGACTCCCCTAGCACCCCAAATTGCATCCCGACACAAATTATGGCATGTTGTGAAAACTTTAACGCAAGAGATTTTCGGAGATTTTTCGATTGTTGGTCGACTGGACCTCTTTTGTCCCAGATTTCGTGACCAGACACCTGCCTGAGCACCCGCGGGCACCTTGCAATGCATCCAAGCACCTGCCAAGCACCCGACGGGCACCTGTTCAGGCTTTAAGACCTTTTAGATGGGAAATTTTCCGAAAATCTCAAATTCTCCGTCGACGGTTCGTTTCTAATCTCTAAAATTGGGACGAGACGACTCCCCTAGCACCCCAAATTGCATCCCGACACAAATTATGGCATGTTGTGAAAACTTTAACGCAAGAGATTTTCGATTTTCGGAGATTTTTCGATTGTTGGTCGACTGGACCTCTTTTGTCCAGATTTCGTGACCAGACACCTGCCTGAGCACCCGCGGGCACCTTGCAATGCATCCAAGCACCTGCCAAGCACCCGACGGGCACCTGTTGAGGCTTTAAGACCTTTAGATGGGAAATTTCGAAAATCTCAAATTCTCCGTCGACGGTTCGTTTCTAATCTCTAAAATTGGGACGAGACGACTCCCCTAGCACCCCAAATTGCATCCCGACACAAATTATGGCATGTTGTTGAAAACTTTAACGCAAGAGATTTTCGGAGATTTTTCGATTGTTGGTCGACTGGACCTCTTTTGTCCCAGATTTCGTGACCAGACACCTGCCTGAGCACCCGCGGGCACCTTGCAATGCATCCAAGCACCTGCCAAGCACCCGACGGGCACCTGTTGAGGCTTTAAGACCTTTTAGATGGGAAATTTTCCGAAAATCTCAAATTCTCCGTCGACGGTTCGTTTCTAATCTCTAAAATTGGGACGAGACGACTCCCCTAGCACCCCAAATTGCATCCCGACACAATTATGGCATGTTGTGAAAACTTTAACGCAAGAGATTTTCGGAGATTTTTCGATTGTTGGTCGACTGGACCTCTTTTGTCCCAGATTTCGTGACCAGACACCTGCCTGAGCACCCGCGGGCACCTTGCAATGCATCCAAGCACCTGCCAAGCACCCGACGGGCACCTGTTGAGGCTTTAAGACCTTTTAGATGGGAAATTTTCCGAAAATCTCAAATTCTCCGTCGACGGTTCGTTTCTAATCTCTAAAATTGGGACGAGACGACTCCCCTAGCACCCCAAATTGCATCCCGACACAAATTATGGCATGTTGTGAAAACTTTAACGCAAGAGATTTTCGGAGATTTTTCGATTGTTGGTCGACTGGACCTCTTTTGTCCCAGATTTCGTGACCAGACACCTGCCTGAGCACCCGCGGGCACCTTGCAATGCATCCAAGCACCTGCCAAGCACCCGACGGGCACCTGTTGAGGCTTTAAGACCTTTTAGATGGGAAATTTTCCGAAAATCTCAAATTCTCCGTCGACGGTTCGTTTCTAATCTCTAAAATTGGGACGAGACGACTCCCCTAGCACCCCAAATTGCATCCCGACACAAATTATGGCATGTTGTGAAAACTTTAACGCAAGAGATTTTCGGAGATTTTTCGATTGTTGGTCGACTGGACCTCTTTTGTCCCAGATTTCGTGACCAGACACCTGCCTGAGCACCCGCGGGCACCTTGCAATGCATCCAAGCACCTGCCAAGCACCCGACGGGCACCTGTTGAGGCTTTAAGACCTTTTAGATGGGAAATTTTTCGAAAATCTCAAATTCTCCGTCGACGGTTCGTTTCTAATCTCTAAAATTGGGACGAGACGACTCCCCTAGCACCCCAAATTGCATCCCGACACAAATTATGGCATGTTGTGAAACTTTAACGCAAGAGATTTTCGGAGATTTTTCGATTGTTGGTCGACTGGACCTCTTTTGTCCCAGATTTCGTGACCAGACACCTGCCTGAGCACCCGCGGGCACCTTGCAATGCATCCAAGCACCTGCCAAGCACCCGACGGGCACCTGTTGAGGCTTTAAGACCTTTTAGATGGGAAATTTTCCGAAAATCTCAAATTCTCCGTCGACGGTTCGTTTCTAATCTCTAAAATTGGACGAGACGACTCCCCTAGCACCCCAAATTGCATCCCGACACAAATTATGGCATGTTGTGAAAACTTTAACGCAAGAGATTTTCGGAGATTTTTCGATTGTTGGTCGACTGGACCTCTTTTGTCCCAGATTTCGTGACCAGACACCTGCCTGAGCACCCGCGGGCACCTTGCAATGCATCCAAGCACCTGCCAAGCACCCGACGGGCACCTGTTGAGGCTTTAGACCTTTTAGATGGGAAATTTTCCGAAAATCTCAAATTCTCCGTCGACGGTTCGTTTCTAATCTCTAAAATTGGGACGAGACGACTCCCCTAGCACCCCAAATTGCATCCCGACACAAATTATGGCATGTTGTGAAAACTTTAACGCAAGAGATTTTCGGAGATTTTTCGATTGTTGGTCGACTGGACCTCTTTTGTCCCAGATTTCGTGACCAGACACCTGCCTGAGCACCCGCGGGCACCTTGCAATGCATCCAAGCACCTGCCAAGCACCCGACGGGCACCTGTTGAGGCTTTAAGACCTTTTAGATGGGAAATTTTCCGAAAATCTCAAATTCTCCGTCGACGGTTCGTTTCTAATCTCTAAAATTGGGACGAGACGACTCCCCTAGCACCCCAAATTGCATCCCGACACAAATTATGGCATGTTGTGAAAACTTTAACGCAAGAGATTTTCGGAGATTTTTCGATTGTTGGTCGACTGGACCTCTTTTGTCCCAGATTTCGTGACCAGACACCTGCCCTGAGCACCCGCGGGCACCTTGCAATGCATCCAAGCACCTGCCAAGCACCCGACGGGCACCTGTTGAGGCTTTAAGACCTTTTAGATGGGAAATTTTCCGAAAATCTCAAATTCTCCGTCGACGGTTCGTTTCTAATCTCTAAAATTGGGACGAGACGACTCCCCCTAGCACCCCAAATTGCATCCCGACACAAATTATGGCATGTTGTGAAAACTTTAACGCAAGAGATTTCGGAGATTTTTCGATTGTTGGTCGACTGGACCTCTTTTGTCCCAGATTTCGTGACCAGACACCTGCCTGAGCACCCGCGGGCACCTTGCAATGCATCCAAGCACCTGCCAAGCACCCGACGGGCACCTGTTGAGGCTTTAAGACCTTTTAGATGGGAAATTTTCCGAAAATCTCAAATTCTCCGTCGACGGTTCGTTTCTAATCTCTAAAATTGGGACGAGACGACTCCCTAGCACCCAAATTGCATCCCGACACAAATTATGGCATGTTGTGAAAACTTTAACGCAAGAGATTTTCGGAGATTTTCGATTGTTGGTCGACTGGACCTCTTTTGTCCCAGATTTCGTGACCAGACACCTGCCTGAGCACCCGCGGGCACCTTGCAATGCATCCAAGCACCTGCCAAGCACCCGACGGGCACCTGTTGAGGCTTTAAGACCTTTTAGATGGGAAATTTTCCCGAAAATCTCAAATTCTCCGTCGACGGTTCGTTTCTAATCTCTAAAATTGGGACGAGACGACTCCCCTAGCACCCCAAATTGCATCCCGACACAAATTATGGCATGTTGTGAAAACTTTAACGCAAGAGATTTTCGGAGATTTTTCGATTGTTGGTCGACTGGACCTCTTTTGTCCCAGATTTCGTGACCAGACACCTGCCTGAGCACCCGCGGGCACCTTGCAATGCATCCAAGCACCTGCCAAGCACCCGACGGGCACCTGTTGAGGCTTTAAGACCTTTTAGATGGGAAATTTTCCGAAAATCTCAAATTCTCCGTCGACGGTTCGTTTCTAATCTCTAAAATTGGGACGAGACGACTCCCCTAGCACCCCAAATTGCATCCCGACACAAATTATGGCATGTTGTGAAAACTTTAACGCAAGAGATTTTCGGAGATTTTTCGATTGTTGGTCGACTGGACCTCTTTTGTCCCAGATTTCGTGACCAGACACCTGCCTGAGCACCCGCGGGCACCTTGCAATGCATCCAAGCACCTGCCAAGCACCCGACGGGCACCTGTTGAGGCTTTAAGACCTTTTAGATGGGAAATTTTCCGAAAATCTCAAATTCTCCGTCGACGGTTCGTTTCTAATCTCTAAAATTGGGACGAGACGACTCCCCTAGCACCCCAAATTGCATCCCGACACAAATTATGGCATGTTGTGAAAACTTTAACGCAAGAGATTTTCGAGATTTTTCGATTGTTGGTCGACTGGACCTCTTTTGTCCCAGATTTCGTGACCAGACACCTGCCTGAGCACCCGCGGGCACCTTGCAATGCATCCAAGCACCTGCCAAGCACCCGACGGGCACCTGTTCAGGCTTTAAGACCTTTTAGATGGGAAATTTTCCGAAAATCTCAAATTCTCCGTCGACGGTTCGTTTCTAATCTCTAAAATTGGGACGAGACGACTCCCCTAGCACCCCAAATTGCATCCCGACACAAATTATGGCATGTTGTGAAAACTTTAACGCAAGAGATTTTCGGAGATTTTTCGATTGTTGGTCGACTGGACCTCTTTTGTCCCAGATTTCGTGACCAGACACCTGCCTGAGCACCCGCGGGCACCTTGCAATGCATCCAAGCACCTGCCAAGCACCCGACGGGCACCTGTTCAGGCTTTAAGACCTTTTAGATGGGAAATTTTCCGAAAATCTCAAATTCTCCGTCGACGGTTCGTTTCTAATCTCTAAAATTGGGACGAGACGACTCCCCTAGCACCCCAAATTGCATCCCGACACAAATTATGGCATGTTGTGAAAACTTTAACGCAAGAGATTTTCGGAGATTTTTCGATTGTTGGTCGACTGGACCTCTTTTGTCCCAGATTTCGTGACCAGACACCTGCCTGAGCACCCGCGGGCACCTTGCAATGCATCCAAGCACCTGCCAAGCACCCGACGGGCACCTGTTGAGGCTTTAAGACCTTTTAGATGGGAAATTTTCCGAAAATCTCAAATTCTCCGTCGACGGTTCGTTTCTAATCTCTAAAATTGGGACGAGACGACTCCCCTAGCACCCCAAATTGCATCCCGACACAAATTATGGCATGTTGTGAAAACTTTAACGCAAGAGATTTTCGGAGATTTTTCGATTGTTGGTCGACTGGACCTCTTTTGTCCCAGATTTCGTGACCAGACACCTGCCTGAGCACCCGCGGGCACCTTGCAATGCATCCAAGCACCTGCCAAGCACCCGACGGGCACCTGTTGAGGCTTTAAGACCTTTTAGATGGGAAATTTTCCGAAAATCTCAAATTCTCCGTCGACGGTTCGTTTCTAATCTCTAAAATTGGGACGAGACGACTCCCCTAGCACCCCAAATTGCATCCCGACACAAATTATGGCATGTTGTGAAAACTTTAACGCAAGAGATTTTCGGAGATTTTTCGATTGTTGGTCGACTGGACCTCTTTTGTCCCAGATTTCGTGACCAGACACCTGCCTGAGCACCCGCGGGCACCTTGCAATGCATCCAAGCACCTGCCAGCACCCGACGGGCACCTGTTGAGGCTTTAAGACCTTTTAGATGGGAAATTTTCCGAATTCTCAATTCTCCGTCGACGTTCGTTTCTAATCTCTAAAATTGGGACGAGACGACTCCCCCTAGCACCCCAAATTGCATCCCGACACAAATTATGGCATGTTGTGAAAACTTTAACGCAAGGATATTTTCGGAGCATTTTTCGATTGTTGGTCGACTGGACCTCTTTTGTCCCAGATTCGTGACCAGACACCTGCCTGAGCACCCGCGGGCACCTTGCAATGCATCCAAGCACCTGCCAAGCACCCGACGGGCACCTGTTGAGGCTTTAAGACCTTTTAGATGGGAAATTTCCGAATTTCTCAAATTCTCCGTCGACGGTTCGTTTCTAATCTCTAAAATTGGGACGAGACGACTCCCCTAGCACCCCAAAATTGCATCCCGACACAAATTATGGCATGTTGTGAAAACTTTAACGCAAGAGATTTTCGGAGATTTTTCGATTGTTGGTCGACTGGACCTCTTTTGTCCCAGATTTCGTGACCAGACACCTGCCTGAGCACCCGCGGGCACCTTGCAATGCATCCAAGCACCTGCCAAGCACCCGACGGGCACCTGTTGAGGCTTTAAGACCTTTTAGATGGGAAATTTTCCGAATTTCTCAAATTCTCCGTCGACGGTTCGTTTCTAATCTCTAAAATTGGGACGAGACGACTCCCCTAGCACCCCAAATTGCATCCCGACACAAATTATGGCATGTTGTGAAAACTTTAACGCAAGAGATTTTCGGAGATTTTTCGATTGTTGGTCGACTGGACCTCTTTTGTCCCAGATTTCGTGACCAGACACCTGCCTGAGCACCCGCGGGCACCTTGCAATGCATCCAAGCACCTGCCAAGCACCCGACGGGCACCTGTTGAGGCTTTAAGACCTTTTAGATGGGAAATTTTCCGAATTTCTCAAATTCTCCGTCGACGGTTCGTTTCTAATCTCTAAAATTGGGACGAGACGACTCCCCTAGCACCCCAAATTGCATCCCGACACAAATTATGGCATGTTGTGAAAACTTTAACGCAAGAGATTTTCGGAGATTTTTCGATTGTTGGTCGACTGGACCTCTTTTGTCCCAGATTTCGTGACCAGACACCTGCCTGAGCACCCGCGGGCACCTTGCAATGCATCCAAGCACCTGCCAAGCACCCGACGGGCACCTGTTGAGGCTTTAAGACCTTTTAGATGGGAAATTTTCCGAATTTCTCAAATTCTCCGTCGACGGTTCGTTTCTAATCTCTAAAATTGGGACGAGACGACTCCCCTAGCACCCCAAATTGCATCCCGACACAAATTATGGCATGTTGTGAAAACTTTAACGCAAGAGATTTTCGGAGATTTTTCGATTGTTGGTCGACTGGACCTCTTTTGTCCCAGATTTCGTGACCAGACACCTGCCTGAGCACCCGCGGGCACCTTGCAATGCATCCAAGCACCTGCCAAGCACCCGACGGGCACCTGTTGAGGCTTTAAGACCTTTTAGATGGGAAATTTTCCGAATTTCTCAAATTCTCCGTCGACGGTTCGTTTCTAATCTCTAAAATTGGGACGAGACGACTCCCCTAGCACCCCAAATTGCATCCCGACACAAATTATGGCATGTTGTGAAAACTTTAACGCAAGAGATTTTCGGAGATTTTTCGATTGTTGGTCGACTGGACCTCTTTTGTCCCAGATTTCGTGACCAGACACCTGCCTGAGCACCCGCGGGCACCTTGCAATGCATCCAAGCACCTGCCAAGCACCCGACGGGCACCTGTTGAGGCTTTAAGACCTTTTAGATGGGAAATTTTCCGAATTTCTCAAATTCTCCGTCGACGGTTCGTTTCTAATCTCTAAAATTGGGACGAGACGACTCCCCTAGCACCCCAAATTGCATCCCGACACAAATTATGGCATGTTGTGAAAACTTTAACGCAAGAGATTTTCGGAGATTTTTCGATTGTTGGTCGACTGGACCTCTTTTGTCCCAGATTTCGTGACCAGGACACCTGCCTGAGCACCGCGGGCACCTTGCAATGCATCCAAGCACCTGCCAAGCACCCGACGGGCACCTGTTGAGGCTTTAAGACCTTTTAGATGGGAAATTTTCCGAATTTCTAAAATTCTCCGTCGACGGTTCGTTTCTAATCTCTAAAATTGGGACGAGACGACTCCCCTAGCACCCCAAATTGCATCCCGACACAAATTATGGCATGTTGTGAAAACTTTAACGCAAGAGATTTTCGGAGATTTTTCGATTGTTGGTCGACTGGACCTCTTTTGTCCCAGATTTCGTGACCAGACACCTGCCTGAGCACCCGCGGGCACCTTGCAATGCATCCAAGCACCTGCCAAGCACCCGACGGGCACCTGTTGAGGCTTTAAGACCTTTTAGATGGGAAATTTTCCGAATTTCTCAAATTCTCCGTCGACGGTTCGTTTCTAATCTCTAAAATTGGGACGAGACGACTCCCCTAGCACCCCAAATTGCATCCCGACACAAATTATGGCATGTTGTGAAAACTTTAACGCAAGAGATTTTCGGAGATTTTTCGATTGTTGGTCGACTGGACCTCTTTTTGTCCCAGATTTCGTGACCAGACACCTGCCTGAGCACCCGCGGGCACCTTGCAATGCATCCAAGCACCTGCCAAGCACCCGACGGGCACCTGTTGAGGCTTTAAGACCTTTAGATGGGAAATTTTCCGAATTTCTCAAATTCTCCGTCGACGGTTCGTTTCTAATCTCTAAAATTGGGACGAGACGACTCCCCTAGCACCCCAAATTGCCATCCCGACACAAATTATGGCATGTTGTGAAAACTTTAACGCAAGAGATTTTCGGAGATTTTTCGATTGTTGGTCGACTGGACCTCTTTTGTCCCAGATTTCGTGACCAGACACCTGCCTGAGCACCCGCGGGTACCTTGCAATGCATCCAAGCACCTGCCAAGCACCCGACGGGCACCTGTTGAGGCTTTAAGACCTTTTAGATGGGAAATTTTCCGAATTTCTCAAATTCTCCGTCGACGGTTCGTTTCTAATCTCTAAAATTGGGACGAGACGACTCCCCTAGCACCCCAAATTGCATCCCGACACAAATTATGGCATGTTGTGAAAACTTTAACGCAAGAGATTTTCGGAGATTTTTCGATTGTTGGTCGACTGGACCTCTTTTGTCCCAGATTTCGTGACCAGACACCTGCCTGAGCACCCGCGGGCACCTTGCAATGCATCCAAGCACCTGCCAAGCACCCGACGGGCACCTGTTGAGGCTTTAAGACCTTTTAGATGGGAAATTTTCCGAATTTCTCAAATTCTCCGTCGACGGTTCGTTTCTAATCTCTAAAATTGGGACGAGACGACTCCCCTAGCACCCCAAATTGCATCCCGACACAAATTATGGCATGTTGTGAAAACTTTAACGCAAGAGATTTTCGAGATTTTTTCGATTGTTGGTCGACTGGACCTCTTTTGTCCCAGATTTCGTGACCAGACACCTGCCTGAGCACCCGCGGGTACCTTGCAATGCATCCAAGCACCTGCCAAGCACCCGACGGGCACCTGTTGAGGCTTTAAGACCTTTTAGATGGGAAATTTTCCGAATTTCTCAAATTCTCCGTCGACGGTTCGTTTCTAATCTCTAAAATTGGGACGAGACGACTCCCCTAGCACCCCAAATTGCATCCCGACACAAATTATGGCATGTTGTGAAAACTTTAACGCAAGAGATTTTCGGAGATTTTTCGATTGTTGGTCGACTGGACCTCTTTTGTCCCAGATTTCGTGACCAGACACCTGCCTGAGCACCCACGGGCACCTTGCAATGCATCCAAGCACCTGCCAAGCACCCGACGGGGCACCTGTTGAGGCTTTAAGACCTTTTAGATGGGAAATTTTCCGAATTTCTCAAATCTCCGTCGACGGTTCGTTTCTAATCTCTAAAATTGGGACGAGACGACTCCCCTAGCACCCCAAATTGCATCCCGACACAAATTATGGCATGTTGTGAAAACTTTAACGCAAGAGATTTTCGGAGATTTTTCGATTGTTGGTCGACTGGACCTCTTTTGTCCCAGATTTCGTGACCAGACACCTGCCTGAGCACCCGCGGGCACCTTGCAATGCATCCAAGCACCTGCCAAGCACCCGACGTGGCACCTGTTGAGGCTTTAAGACCTTTTAGATGGGAAATTTTCCGAATTTCTCAAATTCTCCGTCGACGGTTCGTTTCTAATCTCTAAAATTGGGACGAGACGACTCCCCTAGCACCCCAAATTGCATCCCGACACAAATTATGGCATGTTGTGAAAACTTTAACGCAAGAGATTTTCGGAGATTTTTCGATTGTTGGTCGACTGGACCTCTTTTGTCCCAGATTTCGTGACCAGACACCTGCCTGAGCACCCGCGGGCACCTTGCAATGCATCCAAGCACCTGCCAAGCACCCGACGGGCACCTGTTGAGGCTTTAAGACCTTTTAGATGGGAAATTTTCCGAATTTCTCAAATTCTCCGTCGACGGTTCGTTTCTAATCTCTAAAATTGGGACGAGACGACTCCCCTAGCACCCCAAATTGCATCCCGACACAAATTATGGCATGTTGTGAAAACTTTAACGCAAGAGATTTTCGGAGATTTTTCGATTGTTGGTCGACTGGGACCTCTTTTGTCCCAGATTTCGTACCAGACACCTGCCTGAGCACCCGCGGGCACCTTGCAATGCATCCAAGCACCTGCCAAGCACCCGACGGGCGCCTGTTGAGGCTTTAAGACCTTTTAGATGGGAAATTTTCCGAATTTCTAAAATTCTCCGTCGACGGTTCGTTTCTAATCTCTAAAATTGGGACGAGACGACTCCCCTAGCACCCCAAATTGCATCCCGACACAAATTATGGCATGTTGTGAAAACTTTAACGCAAGAGATTTTCGGAGATTTTTCGATTGTTGGTCGACTGGACCTCTTTTGTCCCAGATTTCGTGACCAGACACCTGCCTGAGCAGTGAGCACCCGCGGGCACCTTGCAATGCATCCAAGCACCTGCCAAGCACCCGACGGGCACCTGTTGAGGCTTTAAGACCTTTTAGATGGGAAATTTTCCGAATTTCTCAAATTCTCCGTCGACGGTTCGTTTCTAATCTCTAAAATTGGGACGAGACGACTCCCCTAGCACCCCAAATTGCATCCCGACACAAATTATGGCATGTTGTGAAAACTTTAACGCAAGAGATTTTCGGAGATTTTTCGATTGTTGGTCGACTGGACCTCTTTTGTCCCAGATTTCGTGACCAGACACCTGCCTGAGCACCCGCGGGCACCTTGCAATGCATCCAAGCACCTGCCAAGCACCCGACGGGCACCTGTTGAGGCTTTAAGACCTTTTAGATGGGAAATTTTTCGAATTTCTCAAATTCTCCGTCGACGGTTCGTTTCTAATCTCTAAAATTGGGACGAGACGACTCCCCTAGCACCCCAAATTGCATCCCGACACAAATTATGGCATGTTGTGAAAACTTTAACGCAAGAGATTTTCGGAGATTTTTCGATTGTTGGTCGACTGGACCTCTTTTGTCCCAGATTTCGTGACCAGACACCTGCCTGAGCAGTGAGCACCCGCGGGCACCTTGCAATGCATCCAAGCACCTGCCAAGCACCCGACGGGCACCTGTTGAGGCTTTAAGACCTTTTAGATGGGAAATTTTCCGAATTTCTCAAATTCTCCGTCGACGGTTCGTTTCTAATCTCTAAAATTGGGACGAGACGACTCCCCTAGCACCCCAAATTGCATCCCGACACAAATTATGGCATGTTGTGAAAACTTTAACGCAAGAGATTTTCGGAGATTTTTCGATTGTTGGTCGACTGGACCTCTTTTGTCCCAGATTTCGTGACCAGACACCTGCCTGAGCACCCGCGGGCACCTTGCAATGCATCCAAGCACCTGCCAAGCACCCGACGGGCACCTGTTGAGGCTTTAAGACCTTTTAGATGGGAAATTTTCCGAATTTCTCAAATTCTCCGTCGACGGTTCGTTTCTAATCTCTAAAATTGGGACGAGACGACTCCCCTAGCACCCCAAATTGCATCCCGACACAAATTATGGCATGTTGTGAAAACTTTAACGCAAGAGATTTTCGGAGATTTTTCGATTGTTGGTCGACTGGACCTCTTTTGTCCCAGATTTCGTGACCAGACACCTGCCTGAGCACCCGCGGGTACCTTGCAATGCATCCAAGCACCTGCCAAGCACCCGACGGGCACCTGTTGAGGCTTTAAGACCTTTTAGATGGGAAATTTTCCGAATTTCTCAAATTCTCCGTCGACGGTTCGTTTCTAATCTCTAAAATTGGGACGAGACGACTCCCCTAGCACCCCAAATTGCATCCCGACACAAATTATGGCATGTTGTGAAAACTTTAACGCAAGAGATTTTCGGAGATTTTTCGATTGTTGGTCGACTGGACCTCTTTTGTCCCAGATTTCGTGACCAGACACCTGCCTGAGCACCCGCGGGCACCTTGCAATGCATCCAAGCACCTGCCAAGCACCCGACGGGCACCTGTTGAGGCTTTAAGACCTTTTAGATGGGAAATTTTCCGAATTTCTCAAATTCTCCGTCGACGGTTCGTTTCTAATCTCTAAAATTGGGACGAGACGACTCCCCTAGCACCCCAAATTGCATCCCGACACAAATTATGGCATGTTGTGAAAACTTTAACGCAAGAGATTTTCGGAGATTTTTCGATTGTTGGTCGACTGGACCTCTTTTGTCCCAGATTTCGTGACCAGACACCTGCCTGAGCACCCGCGGGCACCTTGCAATGCATCCAAGCACCTGCCAAGCACCCGACGGGCACCTGTTGAGGCTTTAAGACCTTTTAGATGGGAAATTTTCCGAATTTCTCAAATTCTCCGTCGACGGTTCGTTTCTAATCTCTAAAATTGGGACGAGACGACTCCCCTAGCACCCCAAATTGCATCCCGACACAAATTATGGCATGTTGTGAAAACTTTAACGCAAGAGATTTTCGGAGATTTTTCGATTGTTGGTCGACTGGACCTCTTTTGTCCCAGATTTCGTGACCAGACACCTGCCTGAGCACCCGCGGGCACCTTGCAATGCATCCAAGCACCTGCCAAGCACCCGACGGGCACCTGTTGAGGCTTTAAGACCTTTTAGATGGGAAATTTTCCGAATTTCTCAAATTCTCCGTCGACGGTTCGTTTCTAATCTCTAAAATTGGGACGAGACGACTCCCCTAGCACCCCAAATTGCATCCCGACACAAATTATGGCATGTTGTGAAAACTTTAACGCAAGAGATTTTCGGAGATTTTTCGATTGTTGGTCGACTGGACCTCTTTTGTCCCAGATTTCGTGACCAGACACCTGCCTGAGCACCCGCGGGCACCTTGCAATGCATCCAAGCACCTGCCAAGCACCCGACGGGCACCTGTTGAGGCTTTAAGACCTTTTAGATGGGAAATTTTCCGAATTTCTCAAATTCTCCGTCGACGGTTCGTTTCTAATCTCTAAAATTGGGACGAGACGACTCCCCTAGCACCCCAAATTGCATCCCGACACAAATTATGGCATGTTGTGAAAACTTTAACGCAAGAGATTTTCGGAGATTTTTCGATTGTTGGTCGACTGGACCTCTTTTGTCCCAGATTTCGTGACCAGACACCTGCCTGAGCACCCGCGGGCACCTTGCAATGCATCCAAGCACCTGCCAAGCACCCGACGGGCACCTGTTGAGGCTTTAAGACCTTTTAGATGGGAAATTTTCCGAATTTCTCAAATTCTCCGTCGACGGTTCGTTTCTAATCTCTAAAATTGGGACGAGACGACTCCCCTAGCACCCCAAATTGCATCCCGACACAAATTATGGCATGTTGTGAAAACTTTAACGCAAGAGATTTTCGGAGATTTTTCGATTGTTGGTCGACTGGACCTCTTTTGTCCCAGATTTCGTGACCAGACACCTGCCTGAGCACCCGCGGGCACCTTGCAATGCATCCAAGCACCTGCCAAGCACCCGACGGGCACCTGTTGAGGCTTTAAGACCTTTTAGATGGGAAATTTTCCGAATTTCTCAAATTCTCCGTCGACGGTTCGTTTCTAATCTCTAAAATTGGGACGAGACGACTCCCCTAGCACCCCAAATTGCATCCCGACACAAATTATGGCATGTTGTGAAAACTTTAACGCAAGAGATTTTCGGAGATTTTTCGATTGTTGGTCGACTGGACCTCTTTTGTCCCAGATTTCGTGACCAGACACCTGCCTGAGCACCCGCGGGCACCTTGCAATGCATCCAAGCACCTGCCAAGCACCCGACGGGCACCTGTTGAGGCTTTAAGACCTTTTAGATGGGAAATTTTCCGAATTTCTCAAATTCTCCGTCGACGGTTCGTTTCTAATCTCTAAAATTGGGACGAGACGACTCCCCTAGCACCCCAAATTGCATCCCGACACAAATTATGGCATGTTGTGAAAACTTTAACGCAAGAGATTTTCGGAGATTTTTCGATTGTTGGTCGACTGGACCTCTTTTGTCCCAGATTTCGTGACCAGACACCTGCCTGAGCACCCGCGGGCACCTTGCAATGCATCCAAGCACCTGCCAAGCACCCGACGGGCACCTGTTGAGGCTTTAAGACCTTTTAGATGGGAAATTTTCCGAATTTCTCAAATTCTCCGTCGACGGTTCGTTTCTAATCTCTAAAATTGGGACGAGACGACTCCCCTAGCACCCCAAATTGCATCCCGACACAAATTATGGCATGTTGTGAAAACTTTAACGCAAGAGATTTTCGGAGATTTTTCGATTGTTGGTCGACTGGACCTCTTTTGTCCCAGATTTCGTGACCAGACACCTGCCTGAGCACCCGCGGGTACCTTGCAATGCATCCAAGCACCTGCCAAGCACCCGACGGGCACCTGTTGAGGCTTTAAGACCTTTTAGATGGGAAATTTTCCGAATTTCTCAAATTCTCCGTCGACGGTTCGTTTCTAATCTCTAAAATTGGGACGAGACGACTCCCCTAGCACCCCAAATTGCATCCCGACACAAATTATGGCATGTTGTGAAAACTTTAACGCAAGAGATTTTCGGAGATTTTTCGATTGTTGGTCGACTGGACCTCTTTTGTCCCAGATTTCGTGACCAGACACCTGCCTGAGCAGTGAGCACCCGCGGGCACCTTGCAATGCATCCAAGCACCTGCCAAGCACCCGACGGGCACCTGTTGAGGCTTTAAGACCTTTTAGATGGGAAATTTTCCGAATTTCTCAAATTCTCCGTCGACGGTTCGTTTCTAATCTCTAAAATTGGGACGAGACGACTCCCCTAGCACCCCAAATTGCATCCCGACACAAATTATGGCATGTTGTGAAAACTTTAACGCAAGAGATTTTCGGAGATTTTTCGATTGTTGGTCGACTGGACCTCTTTTGTCCCAGATTTCGTGACCAGACACCTGCCTGAGCACCCGCGGGCACCTTGCAATGCATCCAAGCACCTGCCAAGCACCCGACGGGCACCTGTTGAGGCTTTAAGACCTTTTAGATGGGAAATTTTCCGAATTTCTCAAATTCTCCGTCGACGGTTCGTTTCTAATCTCTAAAATTGGGACGAGACGACTCCCCTAGCACCCCAAATTGCATCCCGACACAAATTATGGCATGTTGTGAAAACTTTAACGCAAGAGATTTTCGGAGATTTTTCGATTGTTGGTCGACTGGACCTCTTTTGTCCCAGATTTCGTGACCAGACACCTGCCTGAGCAGTGAGCACCCGCGGGCACCTTGCAATGCATCCAAGCACCTGCCAAGCACCCGACGGGCACCTGTTGAGGCTTTAAGACCTTTTAGATGGGAAATTTTCCGAATTTCTCAAATTCTCCGTCGACGGTTCGTTTCTAATCTCTAAAATTGGGACGAGACGACTCCCCTAGCACCCCAAATTGCATCCCGACACAAATTATGGCATGTTGTGAAAACTTTAACGCAAGAGATTTTCGGAGATTTTTCGATTGTTGGTCGACTGGACCTCTTTTGTCCCAGATTTCGTGACCAGACACCTGCCTGAGCACCCGCGGGCACCTTGCAATGCATCCAAGCACCTGCCAAGCACCCGACGGGCACCTGTTGAGGCTTTAAGACCTTTTAGATGGGAAATTTTCCGAATTTCTCAAATTCTCCGTCGACGGTTCGTTTCTAATCTCTAAAATTGGGACGAGACGACTCCCCTAGCACCCCAAATTGCATCCCGACACAAATTATGGCATGTTGTGAAAACTTTAACGCAAGAGATTTTCGGAGATTTTTCGATTGTTGGTCGACTGGACCTCTTTTGTCCCAGATTTCGTGACCAGACACCTGCCTGAGCACCCGCGGGTACCTTGCAATGCATCCAAGCACCTGCCAAGCACCCGACGGGCACCTGTTGAGGCTTTAAGACCTTTTAGATGGGAAATTTTCCGAATTTCTCAAATTCTCCGTCGACGGTTCGTTTCTAATCTCTAAAATTGGGACGAGACGACTCCCCTAGCACCCCAAATTGCATCCCGACACAAATTATGGCATGTTGTGAAAACTTTAACGCAAGAGATTTTCGGAGATTTTTCGATTGTTGGTCGACTGGACCTCTTTTGTCCCAGATTTCGTGACCAGACACCTGCCTGAGCACCCGCGGGCACCTTGCAATGCATCCAAGCACCTGCCAAGCACCCGACGGGCACCTGTTGAGGCTTTAAGACCTTTTAGATGGGAAATTTTCCGAATTTCTCAAATTCTCCGTCGACGGTTCGTTTCTAATCTCTAAAATTGGGACGAGACGACTCCCCTAGCACCCCAAATTGCATCCCGACACAAATTATGGCATGTTGTGAAAACTTTAACGCAAGAGATTTTCGGAGATTTTTCGATTGTTGGTCGACTGGACCTCTTTTGTCCCAGATTTCGTGACCAGACACCTGCCTGAGCACCCGCGGGCACCTTGCAATGCATCCAAGCACCTGCCAAGCACCCGACGGGCACCTGTTGAGGCTTTAAGACCTTTTAGATGGGAAATTTTCCAAATTTCTCAAATTCTCCGTCGACGGTTCGTTTCTAATCTCTAAAATTGGGACGAGACGACTCCCCTAGCACCCCAAATTGCATCCCGACACAAATTATGGCATGTTGTGAAAACTTTAACGCAAGAGATTTTCGGAGATTTTTCGATTGTTGGTCGACTGGACCTCTTTTGTCCCAGATTTCGTGACCAGACACCTGCCTGAGCAGTGAGCACCCGCGGGCACCTTGCAATGCATCCAAGCACCTGCCAAGCACCCGACGGGCACCTGTTGAGGCTTTACGACCTTTTAGATGGGAAATTTTCCGAATTTCTCAAATTCTCCGTCGACGGTTCGTTTCTAATCTCTAAAATTGGGACGAGACGACTCCCCTAGCACCCCAAATTGCATCCCGACACAAATTATGGCATGTTGTGAAAACTTTAACGCAAGAGATTTTCGGAGATTTTTCGATTGTTGGTCGACTGGACCTCTTTTGTCCCAGATTTCGTGACCAGACACCTGCCTGAGCACCCGCGGGCACCTTGCAATGCATCCAAGCACCTGCCAAGCACCCGACGGGCACCTGTTGAGGCTTTAAGACCTTTTAGATGGGAAATTTTCCGAATTTCTCAAATTCTCCGTCGACGGTTCGTTTCTAATCTCTAAAATTGGGACGAGACGACTCCCCTAGCACCCCAAATTGCATCCCGACACAAATTATGGCATGTTGTGAAAACTTTAACGCAAGAGATTTTCGGAGATTTTTCGATTGTTGGTCGACTGGACCTCTTTTGTCCCAGATTTCGTGACCAGACACCTGCCTGAGCACCCGCGGGTACCTTGCAATGCATCCAAGCACCTGCCAAGCACCCGACGGGCACCTGTTGAGGCTTTAAGACCTTTTAGATGGGAAATTTTCCGAATTTCTCAAATTCTCCGTCGACGGTTCGTTTCTAATCTCTAAAATTGGGACGAGACGACTCCCCTAGCACCCCAAATTGCATCCCGACACAAATTATGGCATGTTGTGAAAACTTTAACGCAAGAGATTTTCGGAGATTTTTCGATTGTTGGTCGACTGGACCTCTTTTGTCCCAGATTTCGTGACCAGACACCTGCCTGAGCACCCGCGGGCACCTTGCAATGCATCCAAGCACCTGCCAAGCACCCGACGGGCACCTGTTGAGGCTTTAAGACCTTTTAGATGGGAAATTTTCCGAATTTCTCAAATTCTCCGTCGACGGTTCGTTTCTAATCTCTAAAATTGGGACGAGACGACTCCCCTAGCACCCCAAATTGCATCCCGACACAAATTATGGCATGTTGTGAAAACTTTAACGCAAGAGATTTTCGGAGATTTTTCGATTGTTGGTCGACTGGACCTCTTTTGTCCCAGATTTCGTGACCAGACACCTGCCTGAGCACCCGCGGGTACCTTGCAATGCATCCAAGCACCTGCCAAGCACCCGACGGGCACCTGTTGAGGCTTTAAGACCTTTTAGATGGGAAATTTTCCGAATTTCTCAAATTCTCCGTCGACGGTTCGTTTCTAATCTCTAAAATTGGGACGAGACGACTCCCCTAGCACCCCAAATTGCATCCCGACACAAATTATGGCATGTTGTGAAAACTTTAACGCAAGAGATTTTCGGAGATTTTTCGATTGTTGGTCGACTGGACCTCTTTTGTCCCAGATTTCGTGACCAGACACCTGCCTGAGCACCCGCGGGCACCTTGCAATGCATCCAAGCACCTGCCAAGCACCCGACGGGCACCTGTTGAGGCTTTAAGACCTTTTAGATGGGAAATTTTCCGAATTTCTCAAATTCTCCGTCGACGGTTCGTTTCTAATCTCTAAAATTGGGACGAGACGACTCCCCTAGCACCCCAAATTGCATCCCGACACAAATTATGGCATGTTGTGAAAACTTTAACGCAAGAGATTTTCGGAGATTTTTCGATTGTTGGTCGACTGGACCTCTTTTGTCCCAGATTTCGTGACCAGACACCTGCCTGAGCACCCGCGGGCACCTTGCAATGCATCCAAGCACCTGCCAAGCACCCGACGGGCACCTGTTGAGGCTTTAAGACCTTTTAGATGGGAAATTTTCCGAATTTCTCAAATTCTCCGTCGACGGTTCGTTTCTAATCTCTAAAATTGGGACGAGACGACTCCCCTAGCACCCCAAATTGCATCCCGACACAAATTATGGCATGTTGTGAAAACTTTAACGCAAGAGATTTTCGGAGATTTTTCGATTGTTGGTCGACTGGACCTCTTTTGTCCCAGATTTCGTGACCAGACACCTGCCTGAGCACCCGCGGGCACCTTGCAATGCATCCAAGCACCTGCCAAGCACCCGACGGGCACCTGTTGAGGCTTTAAGACCTTTTAGATGGGAAATTTTCCGAATTTCTCAAATTCTCCGTCGACGGTTCGTTTCTAATCTCTAAAATTGGGACGAGACGACTCCCCTAGCACCCCAAATTGCATCCCGACACAAATTATGGCATGTTGTGAAAACTTTAACGCAAGAGATTTTCGGAGATTTTTCGATTGTTGGTCGACTGGACCTCTTTTGTCCCAGATTTCGTGACCAGACACCTGCCTGAGCACCCGCGGGCACCTTGCAATGCATCCAAGCACCTGCCAAGCACCCGACGGGCACCTGTTGAGGCTTTAAGACCTTTTAGATGGGAAATTTTCCGAATTTCTCAAATTCTCCGTCGACGGTTCGTTTCTAATCTCTAAAATTGGGACGAGACGACTCCCCTAGCACCCCAAATTGCATCCCGACACAAATTATGGCATGTTGTGAAAACTTTAACGCAAGAGATTTTCGGAGATTTTTCGATTGTTGGTCGACTGGACCTCTTTTGTCCCAGATTTCGTGACCAGACACCTGCCTGAGCAGTGAGCACCCGCGGGCACCTTGCAATGCATCCAAGCACCTGCCAAGCACCCGACGGGCACCTGTTGAGGCTTTAAGACCTTTTAGATGGGAAATTTTCCGAATTTCTCAAATTCTCCGTCGACGGTTCGTTTCTAATCTCTAAAATTGGGACGAGACGACTCCCCTAGCACCCCAAATTGCATCCCGACACAAATTATGGCATGTTGTGAAAACTTTAACGCAAGAGATTTTCGGAGATTTTTCGATTGTTGGTCGACTGGACCTCTTTTGTCCCAGATTTCGTGACCAGACACCTGCCTGAGCACCCGCGGGCACCTTGCAATGCATCCAAGCACCTGCCAAGCACCCGACGGGCACCTGTTGAGGCTTTAAGACCTTTTAGATGGGAAATTTTCCGAATTTCTCAAATTCTCCGTCGACGGTTCGTTTCTAATCTCTAAAATTGGGACGAGACGACTCCCCTAGCACCCCAAATTGCATCCCGACACAAATTATGGCATGTTGTGAAAACTTTAACGCAAGAGATTTTCGGAGATTTTTCGATTGTTGGTCGACTGGACCTCTTTTGTCCCAGATTTCGTGACCAGACACCTGCCTGAGCACCCGCGGGCACCTTGCAATGCATCCAAGCACCTGCCAAGCACCCGACGGGCACCTGTTGAGGCTTTAAGACCTTTTAGATGGGAAATTTTCCGAATTTCTCAAATTCTCCGTCGACGGTTCGTTTCTAATCTCTAAAATTGGGACGAGACGACTCCCCTAGCACCCCAAATTGCATCCCGACACAAATTATGGCATGTTGTGAAAACTTTAACGCAAGAGATTTTCGGAGATTTTTCGATTGTTGGTCGACTGGACCTCTTTTGTCCCAGATTTCGTGACCAGACACCTGCCTGAGCACCCGCGGGCACCTTGCAATGCATCCAAGCACCTGCCAAGCACCCGACGGGCACCTGTTGAGGCTTTAAGACCTTTTAGATGGGAAATTTTCCGAATTTCTCAAATTCTCCGTCGACGGTTCGTTTCTAATCTCTAAAATTGGGACGAGACGACTCCCCTAGCACCCCAAATTGCATCCCGACACAAATTATGGCATGTTGTGAAAACTTTAACGCAAGAGATTTTCGGAGATTTTTCGATTGTTGGTCGACTGGACCTCTTTTGTCCCAGATTTCGTGACCAGACACCTGCCTGAGCACCCGCGGGCACCTTGCAATGCATCCAAGCACCTGCCAAGCACCCGACGGGCACCTGTTGAGGCTTTAAGACCTTTTAGATGGGAAATTTTCCGAATTTCTCAAATTCTCCGTCGACGGTTCGTTTCTAATCTCTAAAATTGGGACGAGACGACTCCCCTAGCACCCCAAATTGCATCCCGACACAAATTATGGCATGTTGTGAAAACTTTAACGCAAGAGATTTTCGGAGATTTTTCGATTGTTGGTCGACTGGACCTCTTTTGTCCCAGATTTCGTGACCAGACACCTGCCTGAGCACCCGCGGGCACCTTGCAATGCATCCAAGCACCTGCCAAGCACCCGACGGGCACCTGTTGAGGCTTTAAGACCTTTTAGATGGGAAATTTTCCGAATTTCTCAAATTCTCCGTCGACGGTTCGTTTCTAATCTCTAAAATTGGGACGAGACGACTCCCCTAGCACCCCAAATTGCATCCCGACACAAATTATGGCATGTTGTGAAAACTTTAACGCAAGAGATTTTCGGAGATTTTTCGATTGTTGGTCGACTGGACCTCTTTTGTCCCAGATTTCGTGACCAGACACCTGAGCAGTGAGCACCCGCGGGCACCTTGCAATGCATCCAAGCACCTGCCAAGCACCCGACGGGCACCTGTTGAGGCTTTAAGACCTTTTAGATGGGAAATTTTCCGAATTTCTCAAATTCTCCGTCGACGGTTCGTTTCTAATCTCTAAAATTGGGACGAGACGACTCCCCTAGCACCCCAAATTGCATCCCGACACAAATTATGGCATGTTGTGAAAACTTTAACGCAAGAGATTTTCGGAGATTTTTCGATTGTTGGTCGACTGGACCTCTTTTGTCCCAGATTTCGTGACCAGACACCTGCCTGAGCACCCGCGGGCACCTTGCAATGCATCCAAGCACCTGCCAAGCACCCGACGGGCACCTGTTGAGGCTTTAAGACCTTTTAGATGGGAAATTTTCCGAATTTCTCAAATTCTCCGTCGACGGTTCGTTTCTAATCTCTAAAATTGGGACGAGACGACTCCCCTAGCACCCCAAATTGCATCCCGACACAAATTATGGCATGTTGTGAAAACTTTAACGCAAGAGATTTTCGGAGATTTTTCGATTGTTGGTCGACTGGACCTCTTTTGTCCCAGATTTCGTGACCAGACACCTGAGCAGTGAGCACCCGCGGGCACCTTGCAATGCATCCAAGCACCTGCCAAGCACCCGACGGGCACCTGTTGAGGCTTTAAGACCTTTTAGATGGGAAATTTTCCGAATTTCTCAAATTCTCCGTCGACGGTTCGTTTCTAATCTCTAAAATTGGGACGAGACGACTCCCCTAGCACCCCAAATTGCATCCCGACACAAATTATGGCATGTTGTGAAAACTTTAACGCAAGAGATTTTCGGAGATTTTTCGATTGTTGGTCGACTGGACCTCTTTTGTCCCAGATTTCGTGACCAGACACCTGCCTGAGCACCCGCGGGCACCTTGCAATGCATCCAAGCACCTGCCAAGCACCCGACGGGCACCTGTTGAGGCTTTAAGACCTTTTAGATGGGAAATTTTCCGAATTTCTCAAATTCTCCGTCGACGGTTCGTTTCTAATCTCTAAAATTGGGACGAGACGACTCCCCTAGCACCCCAAATTGCATCCCGACACAAATTATGGCATGTTGTGAAAACTTTAACGCAAGAGATTTTCGGAGATTTTTCGATTGTTGGTCGACTGGACCTCTTTTGTCCCAGATTTCGTGACCAGACACCTGCCTGAGCACCCGCGGGCACCTTGCAATGCATCCAAGCACCTGCCAAGCACCCGACGGGCACCTGTTGAGGCTTTAAGACCTTTTAGATGGGAAATTTTCCGAATTTCTCAAATTCTCCGTCGACGGTTCGTTTCTAATCTCTAAAATTGGGACGAGACGACTCCCCTAGCACCCCAAATTGCATCCCGACACAAATTATGGCATGTTGTGAAAACTTTAACGCAAGAGATTTTCGGAGATTTTTCGATTGTTGGTCGACTGGACCTCTTTTGTCCCAGATTTCGTGACCAGACACCTGCCTGAGCACCCGCGGGCACCTTGCAATGCATCCAAGCACCTGCCAAGCACCCGACGGGCACCTGTTGAGGCTTTAAGACCTTTTAGATGGGAAATTTTCCGAATTTCTCAAATTCTCCGTCGACGGTTCGTTTCTAATCTCTAAAATTGGGACGAGACGACTCCCCTAGCACCCCAAATTGCATCCCGACACAAATTATGGCATGTTGTGAAAACTTTAACGCAAGAGATTTTCGGAGATTTTTCGATTGTTGGTCGACTGGACCTCTTTTGTCCCAGATTTCGTGACCAGACACCTGCCTGAGCACCCGCGGGCACCTTGCAATGCATCCAAGCACCTGCCAAGCACCCGACGGGCACCTGTTGAGGCTTTAAGACCTTTTAGATGGGAAATTTTCCGAATTGCGGAAATTTTTGTTTGGGGCAAAAATTTTGTAGGGGAGCAAAATGAGGTTTTTGCGTGCTATTCATAAACACAGAACATTTTGTAGCAAGTGTAGTGAAAATCGCAGTGTGTAACACGTCACAAATTGCTATTACGTCAATTATGAACTCATGAATCGCTTTGCGTGTATTGCTGTTACGTCATAAATTGATATAATTTGCTAGCAAACAACATAATAACCGATGTACGTCTGTCTGTCCGTCCAGTAACAAACACTATTGTGACGTCACTATACTGCCGCCTTGGCGACGGCTGTCTTGTCGACGGCTATAGGCCTATAATATGACGTCATAATATAACGGGGAAGTAAGCTTAATTGTTATCACTGCAATAATTGTTTTATATACCGTGATTTTTCGCGGGTTACAGCTAGTTATGTCATAAACGTGCTGCACTCTGTGACTTGGTCGGAAGTTGGTCCCCGAACTTGGTCCTACGGACCGATCTATTATAAACATGACTGAAAACGTTCAGTTATAGCGGAGGAGAGCGGCTAGCTGCCTTGCCCTAGTAGAGACTGAGCTACATGTAGTCTTTCTGATGATTGTTGGTATTAGATAAGTGCAGTCAGGACGGATAGATAGTAGGCCTAAGTGTTTAATTGACGGCACTCTGACAAGAGATACAGTTTTTGAGAACATCATCGTAGAAGTAGATCGTAAATCGTTGCGATTGACCGTTGTGGAAACTGCGCTGCTGTAAGTTTAGAGTTGAAGTTGAATCTTTGAGTTGTATCGTCAAGATTCAGTAATTTTATATTTTGTTTTGTGCCAATCGAGATGGGATTTTCAGTAGGCCTAAAGACTAAGTTGTTAACTCGTCTTCCGAATTCACATTCTTGTTGGACGATTGAAATGTCGATTGGAAACCTAAGTCGTCCGCAGACCACAGAGGCCCAACTCGGAAACAGAGAACTTTATCATTTGCATCTCCTGACCTAATTTTCGGCATCCTGGTGAGAACGGTGGTAGGCATGGGAGAGGTTTGCGACACAAGTTTAAAAATAAATAATGGTCAAGCACTTTCCTAGATAATTAAGTGTTTTTCGAATTAAAAATCGTGTTGGGACTGTTGTAATAATCATACTACCTTAATCGAAAGATTTTATTTTTGTTAGGGCCAATATTATGTGCAAAATCCAGGGGCAAATGTCCCTTGCCCCTCAGGGCGCCCATGATAGCAGACCCTGTCTAGCCCTGAGTATGAAGTGTTAGAAACTTCATTTTTCGTAACCTTGGCATATGAAGGCGGGTGACCAGTCCTGTAACTTCCTCATCGTCTCATCTTCCCACCGCCAGTGTACGGTCAGTGTACTCATTATAGCTGGATTGGCTAAGGGCCCAGATGGAGCAGAAATCTCGAACCAAGCGGGAATTTCAACCCGACCTCTCGTTTGACAGTGCAGCACGCTAACCACTACACTATTGAGCGCCCTAAGCTTGGGGGCACTTACCCATTAAAAGTGAAAATAATGAGATAGCTACTTAAAACTGCAGTTAAGTATAAAATGGAGTATTACACGTTATCATTAATGCTACCAGTGGTGTCTATAGTGTCTACAGACGTAAATTTTGAGGTACCGGAGCGCCTAAGTAAATAATAAGGCTCGTTCAGGCTCGTCTTCACCACTATTACCACTTAGTCTACCGCTACTATCACTACTATTACTAAATTACTAATGCTACAGCAATAATAATAATAATAATAATAGTAATTATGATAAAGATTTTGGTAACCCTCTGCTAACCCTAAACAGTCCTACTTCCTCTGGTAGTATCAGATAGCTGGAAGGACTGAACTCTAGCTCACTTGAAGGCCAATCAATTTGCGTACGTACATTATCAGTAGACCCCCCCCGTTCGCAAGCGTACGCAAAACATGCATTTTGGTTACCCCCTCCCCTCCATGCGTACGTAATATATGGATGGCCCCTAAACAATGCTTGGCGATCTTGGCCAGAACCTACGTCTAAGGAGAATGAATCGATGCTGTCGTAAATGGCCATCATTGGCCATCTGCGACTATTCATTGGCCATCTACGACTATTCATTGGCCATCTACGACTATTCATTGGCCGTTGCATTGTTTGTCGATAAATTTCTTTCCATTCACTGTTTTAATCGCGGTCTCCGAGTTTCGATTTTTGACGAAGAGAACAGCAGCAGGACAGGAGCAAGACGTACTGTTGAGTTACGCGTCACACTGCAACAGACTTACAGACAACAGACAACGGTCTAACAAACAGTCGATATCAGGTCACCAGGTCTTTACTTACTACCTGCCAGAGTAGTATCTGTAACTTTGCTTTACGTCACGGAATCGTTTTCTTCTGAAATAACGTCTATTCGTAGTCTTCCATAGACGGCGATCATGGGGGGTCGAGGGGGACAAGTCCCCCACCTTCAAGAGTGGGGGACACACTATACATTTGTCCCCCTCACTTTTTGGAGAAACCCCCAAAAAGGTCGTCAAATTTTTCCCAAAAATTAGGGCTGTACCGAATAGGTGATTATCACTATTTGGTCGAATACGAATAATTGGACCAACTATTCGGCCGAATACGAATACGAATAGTGTACAAAATAGGTATACCGACACAATTCAAAATTTCAAATGTAAGCAAAAGTTTCAGTTCAGTAAAGTCAATACATAAACTAACAGTGAACAGATAACTGAATGTAATTTCTACATCCTCCTGCCAGTCTGTATAAACTAGGAATGGAACTAATTTGACTAAACTTAGAAATTGTTCACTCCCCTCGCAATAGCAGCCCTATATGCAGAAACAGATGTCACGTGACCACTATTCGTAATCGGTCCGACCGCTACTATTCGGCCGAATACCGAATGGCGATTTGGCCCACTATTCAGTCCCGAAGCGAATACGAAGTGAATATTCGGTACAGCCTACTAAAAATGTTAAAAAATTTCGCGCGTGAGCAATTTTTTGACCTTTTTTGAGCAGATCAGTTCAAAACTCTTTTCACCAGATCAGTTCAACAGTGTCCCCCCACCTGTGAAACAAGATTGCCGCCAGTGTAGTCTTCTATAGGCAAACGCAACGTTGAATACGCCTATACGTTGGTTTCAACTTCCACGGCCAGTCGACTTAAGTCGCCAAATCAGTCGCTAACTCATCAAGTCAGTCGGTAATTCCTAAGCGACTGACTCCGCACACTAGTCTTGAGAAGCAGGATGTCAACATTGCACATCCGTTTCGGGTTAATCTAACTTAGTTACTCATTCATCCTGCAGAATCGATTCCACTATCACTATACGGTGATGAAGGTATAACGATTATTGAATGTAGGTGTAGGCCTATATAATATTCTATGACAAGAACTATTGCTGCTTTCCAAACGACACTGAACACCAGTAGTCTTAATGTTACTGTCAGTAAGCTACATACTTGCAAGAAAACAAATAAAACTTAGAGGACATGCTGATTACGGAAAAGCCAACCATATTACATCGCCATACATCCATTTACAGCGATTCTGTCGTGTCCAGCAATTATACTCTAAACGTTGTATGCCATATTGACATTTAAAAGTAATACAGCACCGGGTCAGAGAATATTTTCACCGATGCTTCTTACCTGACATCACAAACTCTAACGATCAATCGGAGTGAATCAACTGGGAGGATAATAATTATTACTCCACGATCATTTTGATAACATAGGCGATGGTTAGTTGCTGTTTAACGACACTGTGTCATAGCAACGATGATTAGCGTCGCCCTCCTCCTTTTTCCATGCGTTCGTTCTGGCTATAAAGATTATTGTCTACGTTTCATTTTCTCGTTAGACGTCGTGCCATTAAATTTATTGATCAGATTCTAAGCGACGGACGGAGCACATGAACGTTTCAATTGGTCGGCGTTGATACCTTATACTATTCGACAATTTCTTGGTTAGGCGTACGTGCACTGGCTCGAACAGCATTGCCACAGAACACATAATTATAGCAGAACGCATATGTGGAGTTGCTTTCCACCGATGGTTTAAGCACTTAGACTAAGAACAGTTTTTGAAAACGTTAACTACTTGAATCACCCTTCAAACTGAACAGGTAAATGTAAGTAATCATCTATTTGAAATAATTGAGAACACATATCAGCGGAATTATTTTACTTGTACAATCTTTTTTGATGTTGATCTCACAGCACGAACTGCGGAAAAAAATTGGAGATAACAGAACTCGTTATAATTAGGTAAAAGATGTCAGGATGTTTTATTATCGAATCCTAACTTAAGAAATACTAAAAGTTAGTATTGTCAAGAGAAGGTTTCTTAAGCAGCCGATGAACTATGGCATGAGCAAAAGCAGGTGAGAAGGATCGCTCGTGATGTGAGAAATTGATAATCGATGTAATGGTTGGACCATGAACATCAAAGCACTCTTTCAGACATCAGGTAGGAATTATGTCAAGGAGACCGGTTGTGTAATGCTACGAAAAGCTAAATGTAACACTAACCTTTGAAAGTCTAGAGCCGTGGTTTTCTCGGTCATTTTCAAAGCTAGTGTCTTCTGATCATAGTTGCAGACTTGCAGTAGTGTAGGAACATTGCTATCGATGAAGGCGGCCAGTATGGCTGCCAAAAAAAATATGTATGTCTCAGCGTCTAGGTAAGCTACAATGACAAATGAAATGTCAATTGTAACAATCCCAAGGTCAAGGAATCGATTTATTCGTGACTGTCAAGAGTGACCGGCCAGTCAGTTGATTGAAAATTCATATTTTTGTGTTTTGGGGCCATATTGACCGCCATCTTGGACAGTAGTATTCCAACACTATTGACACTACGATACTTTTTTGTGGTTTGGCGGCCATATTGGTAGCCATCTTAGACAGTAGTATTCACACACTATTGCCACTTGATAAATCGATCCCTGACCTTTTAATTGTTACAATTTACACTTCTTTTGTCATTGTAGCTTACCTATGACCTGAGACATACATACTGTTGTTTTGGCGGCCATATTTGCCGCCATCTTGGAAAGTTAACTCTGAACAATTATGTAACTATTAAAACTCAATTATGTGGTAGATTTCACACTTGATTTATGATTGCAGGTTACTTATGATCTCATATCTTTGAAAATATATCTTCCATATGAACGAAAAAATAACGACGTCGACGACGAAGTGGGGTAATTTTTACCCCACGACACTTTGGAATAAGAAATTATTTTTCCCACAACGTGACACTTTGGTGGTTATGCAGTCAGAATAATGTCAACGGTGGAAACTTGTAAACGACAAATTGGGACAAGTTGGGAACGAAATATTATGTCTGCCTGCAGTTCTGTTGCCCCGCAGTTAACATCCAAACACTGCTGGGGTAATTATTTACTCCACTCCGTCTCACGAAGTTTAAAGGAAAAATTTACATCATCTATACCAATAGCAGTTGCGTTTAGTTTAAGCGCCATACAATCGCTCACCAATATCAGTTTATATGGCGTGTATTACTGTCGCGGTCGACTCCTTCGATCGCAACGACGAACCAACGAAGGAACTATTAAAAGATCTTTATTTAAAAATAAAGTCGATTAAGTGTAGAGTAAGTCAACTCGTCTATCAAATATCACAATCGTAGACAGCACACAGGTTGGCTGGTCTCGATTGAACGTTATACGATCAATGTTTCAACGTTTACAAATCTTCGTCAAAAGGCCCTTAATGTACAGCAGGTCTATCTTATATAGAGTTCTCCCGGATTCCAGAACGTTCTGTGACGTCACTGTACTTTTCCCTGGAAAGTCCTACTGAACACGTATATCCTTGTTGCAATCACCGAATTAATGTTGACAGCTTGTTGCAGAATTTTCCGTGCGTTGTAAACAAGCTTGTTGACGCGTCGGTTTTCTTCCCTTGATGCATGCACCCGCGTAGACCACGACATTCCCTCCGCCCTCAGATGATGACACGTCTTCAGCACCATCCCGAACGGGTCATCACGATCAAGCCGGGCCTCCAGACTCCATCTCGACACAGCATATACAAACAAAACAAAACACATCAGTTAGTCAATTTATCTATACAATTTGCGGGCTCGATCCTTGTGTGTCGGGCCATTCCCCCCTTCACCATCTGAGTCACAACCGAGAGAGGAAATCAGCCACCGTGTTCTGACGTCCAGGACGATATCGAAAGTCCACGTTAAACTCTTGCAATGCTAACGCCCAACGAGTCAGTTTCGCACTCTTAGGGCTTGCATCTGTGAGATAAGACAAAGGATTATGATCTGAATAAATGATTATCTTTGATAAAAATATCCATGACTTGAATCGTTTAAGTGCCCAAATTACTGCGAAAGCCTCTCTCTCAATTGTAGACCAATGCATCTGTGTATCTGTAAGTTTAAGGCTAGCAAAAGCAATTGGTTTTTCTTGACCTTCTTCGGTCCACTGAAACAAGCAACACCCGACCGCGGTGGCACTTGCGTCAACACTTAAACCAAATTCCTTAGTGAAATCAATGGTATGCAACTGTGTAGCTTTACTGAGATCATCCTTTAACTTATCTAGTGCTTCTTGATGCTTTTGCTCCCAAGGCACCTTCGTAGGTATGTTATCTCGTGTCAAATCAGTTATTACCCGTGCTTTTTTGTTCAGGTATCTCATGCAACACGTTGACCTTCTCAACAACTAAGTCGATCACTTCTTCAGTTGGGTTCCCAAATATACAAGTACTCACCTTTTTAGAACTTGGTTTGGTCTGGCACTCCCTTGCCCTATGACCCTTCTGATGACATAGGAAACAGAGACCCTTTACCTTGGCCTCCTCCTGAGACACCCTCGCACCTATCTTGGCTTCACCCCTTAATTCCGGTTTGGGAGACTTGGGTTGAGCTGTCTGGTTATTGACTTGAACATGTGGTTGACCTCTCGTCCAATTGTTATACTTCGGTGTCGGATGACTACGGCATACTAAGTCATTCCCACCATCATGCGACGCTACATAAATGTCAGCCGCATTAGCTATGTCTTCACAGCTCAACCACTCCTCTTTTTCTTGGGCCAAGATATAATCTAAACAAGCCTTCGACAAGGACTCCTTAAGCCGATCCGCAACCAATAAACTTACAAGTTTATCAAACTCATCAGTTATCTTTCTACTTTTCAAATAATACATAAGAGCCACACGCAATTTGGATGAATAGATCGTAAATGATTCGTCCGATGCTCTGTGCAACGACCAAAATCGGGCTCTAAGATTTGAAGGGCTTATCTTAAACTCCCGTAGCAAAAACTCCTTCAGGAATTTGTAGTCATGGAGCTGTGCCTCAGTAAGGCGCATGGTTAATGCCTTAGCTCTTTCACTTAAAATGGCTAGCAATAATTTTGCTCTAACATCTTCATCCACCTCATACACATTAAACAAACCATCCAAGTGATCAAAGAAACCTGGAATTTCTATAGGGTCGGAAGGAAATTTCCAAAGAATATTCTTAAGGGCATCACTATAACGCTTAGTACGACTTGCTAAAGAATCTCTAACATTTCGTTCTTCCTGCTTTTCCTTCCTCTCCCTTTCTTCTTTCTCTTTCCGTTCCTTCTTTTCTCTTTCTTCTTTCTCTTTCCGTTCCTTCTTTTCTTCCTCTCTCCTCTTTTCCTCCCTTTCTTCCTTCTCCTTCCGTTCCTCCCTCTCTCTTTCTTCCTTCTCCTTCCGTTCCTCCCTTTCTCTTTCTTCCTTCTCCTTCCGTTCCTCCCTTTCTCTTTCTTCCTTCTCCCTTTGTTCTTTCTTTTGTTCTTCATATTTACGGATTTCGAACTCCAGACGGCGCTTCTGCAGCTCGTAATCCACTCCTGTTGGAGATATTGGACTACCCTTAAATTCCTCTTCCTCTTTTCCAATCTCCATGGCCCATTCTTCCATTAATTGATTTCGATCCCATGACATAACATCATCTTCGTCCCTTCCTGCCTTCATAAGATACACCCTAAGGCGCTCAGACGACATTCTGCGAATATTCGCTTGCATCTCTGTTGTCAACGCTTCCATTTTTACAAACAGTCAGTCAACAACAACAAAAAACAGACACCACGCGGCAAACCCGCCACACAAAAGGAAAATTCCACAACCCAAAGTGCAACTATTCAGTATCCAAAGAAGTACACTCGCCAAGTACGCAAAAACTATACAAGCTCACGCAAGTCTGGCCTCGATCACAACAATGGATCAAATTTCAAAGAAATAATCAGCAGATATTGAAAGAGAAATAATGGCTGCCTCCCACTCGGCTGCAACTCCACTCTCTTTTCTCCTTCTCAGCCACGACAACACCTAGGATCTTACCCGTATGTTGACTGCTGTCTTCTGCTGTCTCAGCCGAACGACGCACTTCGTCCGTCCGACTGTCGTATGCCGATTCACCCGTCTCCCACGGTAGAAAGGCGTCTCGATCCGCTCGCTGTCTGGAACAGACCGTCTCTTGATCCTCCGGGTTGACTCCTTCCTCCGCCGGCTCGCGTCTTCTTCACCGGATCCAACACCGATGATCCCACTTCTGACACCAATAATGTCGCGGTCGACTCCTTCGATCGCAACGATGAACCAACGAAGGAACTATTAAAAGATCTTTATTTAAAAATAAAGTCGATTAAGTGTAGAGTAAGTCAACTCGTCTATCAAATATCACAATCGTAGACAGCACACAGGTTGGCTGGTCTCGATTGAACGTTATACGATCAATGTTTCAACGTTTACAAATCTTCGTCAAAAGGCCCTTAATGTACAGCAGGTCTATCTTATATAGAGTTCTCCCGGATTCCAGAACGTTCTGTGACGTCACTGTACTTTTCCCTGGAAAGTCCTACTGAACACGTATATCCTTGTTGCATGCACCGAATTAATGTTGACAGCTTGTTGCAGAATTTTCCGTGCGTTGTAAACAAGCTTGTTGACGCGTCGGTTTTCTTCCCTTGATGCATGCACCCGCGTAGACCACGACAATTACTGTTTGATCCGAAAGGGTAACTTAGGCCTGCACATCCACATCGCACTGAATTCAATCATGCATGACCTTTGCTGAGCAACGTCACTTGACACGGTTGGCCGACTCTAATAAAATTGCTCCCCACAACGCTTTAGCCGCCGGAGAAATGCACATAAGGAATATATATTTATGGTGGTTTTAAGAGACCGATAACTGAACTAGGCCTACGTGATTGGTTCACAGAAACAAGAAAGCGACATTTCGGATCAGCTAAAAATATTTCTTTTGTGGAGGTTTTGTGTAAATATATAGTTAAACTCCTGCCTTATTTTACCTAGGCCTATTTTACTCTACCTTAACCAGCATATATTTTACCGATCATCGCTGGTCTCTGTCTCATCTTACTGACTCTCAGCTGGCGTATTTCCTGAACTATTAGATTTCCACTGACTTACTTCAACACATTACTATTCTTTACAACGGTTTTGCTTGAAGCAACGATCTGTTGATTCCCTGTGTAGTGGTAAAATTAAAGGTGAGTACACGCTAGCGATTAGTTTTCCGAAACAAATTAAAGGTGAGTACACGCTAGCGATTAGTTTTCCGAAACAAATTAAAGGTGAGCACACACTAGCGATTAGTTTTCCGAAACAAATTAAAGGTGAGTACACGCTAGCGATTAGTTTTCCGAAACAAATTAAAGGTGAGTACACGCTAGCGATTAGTTTTCCGAAACAAATTAAAGGTGAGTACCGATATTTTGTGAGGTGAGTATACGGTCTCTAGAGGTGAGTAGACGCTGTATATCCGCGTATACCCTCGACTACAGCCCTGTGTAGCACGCAATTCATTCTAAGGATTTGATATAGCGCCTCTTCAAGATACCTGGTACCTACAAAGATCTATTGCTAGTCTATTCCTCGCATAGCACTGCGTGATAGTTTTTTTGCAAATGTATCTACTGAAAAGTCCTCTGTTTATTTTTTTTATTCCGGATATTTCTATAGCGCCTCTCGTAGTCAACTACTACTCAGAGGCGCTCCCGACTACAGCATTTGATACTGTGCCGGAATTTTCACGCCAAAGCGCCACGAGCAATTGCGAGTGAAGGACTTGCCCAAGGTCCGTACGCAGCGGCTAGAGTGGGATTCGAACCTGCAACCCTCCGGTCACAAGGCGCCGAACTTACCACTGAGCCACCACGCCCCACTGTTGTACCATTCTAGTTATGCTACTGTATACATATCGCTGCCTTTGACTCTCCTTCTGCATTTCCCTATCGATGCGATTCTCAAAACCTCCCTACTTTATGCGGTCACTATAAATTCTTTTCTTCTCTTTCTGTCACCCTGTCTCTGCGCCCCGCATACCTCTCTGACTGCCTAGTTATCTCCCTGCTTCCGTCCCTCTTTCTGCTTCCCTCTCTGTTTATATTTTCTGCTTCCATCAGTTCGCTTCCTTCTTACCTCCAGTCTTTCATCTCTTTCTGCTTCTGTCCCTTCTTTCTGTACTCCCTTCCCGTCTGTCTTCCTCCCTGCCTTCTTCTCTGCTTTCCCCTTCTGTTCCTCCATCCATGGCTTTTCCTCTCCCCGCCTCAAAAGTGCCTCCCTCCGTGTCCCTTGCCTCCCTGTCAGTCTCTCTACACCCCACACCGTCCTGTGTTTGGTGGGCACTGAGACTAAATAAATAATGTAGCCATTACTTCAAACCCTCGGCTGTCTTTCAGGGCTACCGTAAGAATTGATGTTCTTCAATTCGCCAAATAGTCAATGGATAACAAAAGCGACTGTGCGTCGTCTGCAATTATTTTGGTGGGATATTATTCCAAATATCGACGTGAAGAATAGTTAATGTGCAATTAGCTGGAGTCTTCTAATGACAAGCCTTTACGCACAATTACGTTGTAGTTGCGCCTGCCTGCACGAGTAAATAGGCGAAACAAAACGTACATCTGACGCACATCGGCTGCTGGAAGAATTATAGATGCATGCACTTAGTTCTACTTGGCGTGGCACAGCAGCCGATTCAATAGATCGTTCGACCTGTAACGCGGAGAGTATGGGATGAAGCCGGTGCCGAGGTAATTACTGTGTAAGAACCTGAAGTAATTCCTTAACTCGTAATTGCTCAGCGCCATCGCTGATCTGTCTTATGGCTGCGTGCACTTCTGAAATTTGGATGGAGGGCAATGTCAGCACAGTTGCATTGTATTGTATTATTTATTGTATGGAATTAACAACTAACATACAGTGAAAACGTGAACAGAAATTGAGAACTGTACCATTCCAATACCTTCTGTACCATTGCCTGGGACACCAGCGTTGTTGAGTAGGTTCATCCTAGTCCTCCTTTGAGACGTAAGACCAGCCGAAGACGTATTAGCGGTTAGAAGAGCGATTAATTCAAAGTATTAGATACAGAGAAACGAGATTTCTCGCAATCAAACGATTATCATTTATATGTAGGATGTCAAAGTGCGCATCAGTCGTGGCTTTATTCCATTTGGCTAAACCATGACCCCACAAAATAATAATAATAATAATAATAAAAATCTTCGTTTAATATCTTCAAACTGACAATTACGCAGTATGATTACAAATCAGTATGAACGGATGATCACAAGTTATTACAGGAGTCGAATTTTAATTGTATACGGCAGGCTTGTAAGGCGCCCATCACGTCCTACAGCTCATTTTCACAAACGCGCCATCTCGCGAATGATAGGCTGAGTGGACCTTTGGGAGGGTTGCGGGAATCGATCCCGCTACCTACTGTTCTTCACGCCAGTGATGCTACCACTGCTCTATGGACCCCCCCCCAGTGAACTATAAATCGACTCCATTTTCAATAAGGTGATTATGGACACGATTCTTTATAAGTTCGTGTTTGTTCGACGTAGGCAAAACCTCCGCTCTGTCTGTGTTGACTGATTCTTTATAAGTTCGTGTTTGTTCTACGTAGGCAAAACCTCCGCTCTGTCTGTGTTGACTGATTCTTTATAAGTTCGTGTTTGTTCTACGTAGGCAAAACCTCCGCTCTGTCTGTGTTGACTGATTCTTTATAAGTTCGTGTTTGTTCTACGTAGGCAAAACCTCCGCTCTGTCTGTGTTGACTGATTCTTTATAAGTTCGTGTTTGTTCTACGTAGGCAAAACCTCCGCTCTGTCTGTGTTGACTGATTCTTTATAAGTTCGTGTTTGTTCTACGTAGGCAAAACCTCCGCTCTGTCTGTGTTGACTGATTCTTTATAAGTTCGTGTTTGTTCTACGTAGGCAAAACCTCCGCTCTGTCTGTGTTGACTGATTCTTTATAAGTTCGTGTTTGTTCTACGTAGGCAAAACCTCCGCTCTGTCTGTGTTGACTGATTCTTTATAAGTTCGTGTTTGTTCTACGTAGGCAAAACCTCCGCTCTGTCTGTGTTGACTGATTCTTTATAAGTTCGTGTTTGTTCTACGTAGGCAAAACCTCCGCTCTGTCTGTGTTGACTGATTCTTTATAAGTTCGTGTTTGTTCTACGTAGGCAAAACCTCCGCTCTGTCTGTGTTGACTGATTCTTTATAAGTTCGTGTTTGTTCGACGTAGGCAAAACCTCCGCTCTGTCTGTGTTGACTGATTCTTTATAAGTTCGTGTTTGTTCTACGTAGGCAAAACCTCCGCTCTGTCTGTGTTGACTGATTCTTTATAAGTTCGTGTTTGTTCTACGTAGGCAAAACCTCCGCTCTGTCTGTGTTGACTGATTCTTTATAAGTTCGTGTTTGTTCTACGTAGGCAAAACCTCCGCTCTGTCTGTGTTGACTGATTCTTTATAAGTTCGTGTTTGTTCTACGTAGGCAAAACCTCCGCTCTGTCTGTGTTGACTGATTCTTTATAAGTTCCTGTTTGTTCTACGTAGGCAAAACCTCCGCTCTGTCTGTGTTGACTGATTCTTTATAAGTTCGTGTTTGTTCTACGTAGGCAAAACCTCCGCTCTGTCTGTGTTGACTGATTCTTTATAAGTTCGTGTTTGTTCTACGTAGGCAAAACCTCCGCTCTGTCTGTGTTGACTGATTCTTTATAAGTTCGTGTTTGTTCTACGTAGGCAAAACCTCCGCTCTGTCTGTGTTGACTGATTCTTTATAAGTTCGTGTTTGTTCTACGTAGGCAAAACTTCCGCTCTGTCTGTGTTGACTGATTCTTTATAAGTTCGTGTTTGTTCTACGTAGGCAAAACCTCCGCTCTGTCTGTGTTGACTGATTCTTTATAAGTTCGTGTTTGTTCTACGTAGGCAAAACCTCCGCTCTGTCTGTGTTGACTGATTCTTTATAAGTTCGTGTTTGTTCTACGTAGGCAAAACCTCCGCTCTGTCTGTGTTGACTGATTCTTTATAAGTTCGTGTTTGTTCGACGTAGGCAAAACCTCCGCTCTGTCTGTGTTGACTGATTCTTTATAAGTTCGTGTTTGTTCTACGTAGGCAAAACCTCCGCTCTGTCTGTGTTGACTGATTCTTTATAAGTTCGTGTTTGTTCGACGTAGGCAAAACCTCCGCTCTGTCTGTGTTGACTGATTCTTTATAAGTTCGTGTTTGTTCTACGTAGGCAAAACCTCCGCTCTGTCTGTGTTGACCGATGCTTAGAGAAGGTAATCCCTCCAATCAATGAGAAATGTAGGGATCAGGTGATCAGTGACATTCTGAGCCCAGTTCACGCCATACAGATCTCTAATAAAGAATTCATTATCACTTACAGGTTGGTAGATTTAACCCTTGTGCCGGAAGGTGCCGCAACCTACATTCATACAACGTATTCCACAACCTAGCAGTAGTTTCTCCCAAGAGTACCTTATGAACTAAATATTCCTATGGAGAATTTATATAGCGCCTCTTCAATGTTATATATATATACAGAAGCACTCCCGACCCAACACCGGCTGAAGAGTACAGTCTTGAGATTTGAATTAAATGTGGCGGAATGGGTGCCTTGGACCAAGCGAAACGTTACAAATATGATACAAACGTGCCTTTTCTATCTGTAATAGAGTTTTCCGAGTAAAAAACTCAAAGACCCAATTTCTACCATTGTCGGAAAATCGGATGACCCTGTTTTTCAAGGTCGGTTGACCTTTTCTTGTCAAATAATAATTATTATCTCGGTATATATGTGAGGCATGCAGAGGAATTTCGAGTCCTTGGTAAGCTAGGTTTTCGAGGTTTTCGAAATCCGGCAGAGTGATAATCAAGTTTGAATAGCACGACCTTGTAACTCCGAGTACAAACTGCAATTCAAAGGATAAAGCAAAGTTAATCGGTGCAAAGCGAAAGGCACCCATATTATCGATCACGCCGTTGCCGCACTGCTAGTAGAGTGTCAATGCTACATCTTCCATATTATCAAACGCAATCATTGTTTTTTTTAAACAAGGCCTAAAATGATCCAAATTAGAGCTGTACCGATAAGGCTTTTTGCCGATTATTCCGATACCGCGTATATCCGATTATTACATAACCGATACCGCGTACGTAGCCGATTATTTATTTATTTGTTTAGTGAAACTGTTCGGTTCCCAAACATAAACGTACTAGTACTATAACTACTATTACATTCATTCATTCATTCATTCATTTTGAAAACTTAATATAGCGCCCCCTCAAGTTACCTACTCAGAAGCGCTCCCAGCCCAACCACGGCAATGTAAACTAGACTTAGGTAACTAATAAAACACTACAATGCATTATGCATGCACGTGTTTTGCTGCTTGCGCTTGCCGTGTTAAAAATGGCGGGTGGGTTGTTGTCAAATATTACAAGGCTTAGCAAAACTTCTTTGAATCTCGCTGGTGACGTAGTGCCATGTAAATGTAATGTAAATGTTCGCGATTTTCTATAGCGACCGTATAAGGCCTCCACCCTGCTCATTTTTCAATTAATTGATCGGGTGAGATCCTTCACCACCGCTTGCCCGTTTGAATGGGTGCCACGCCATTTAAGGTCCCCGTGTTGGGACCGTGGTAACCCGAGATTTAAATCTCTGAAATAAGCCACCTTCGGGAAGTGAACCGCGGTCCGCATGCGCTCTAACACAGAGTCGCATGAGACGCGCAGCCAACGCTCTTACCGATGTAACTAACTGGGCCATACCAGTGCAAGAACTATACATAAGCGCAGAGGTGGGCAAACGTTTTACACATTGGGCGATTTGGGCCACATTGAATGTAAAAAAATTCAGAGGGCCGGTTAACAAATTTTAAACTTTTACTAACGACTAACATGAAAAAGTTTACTTATTTAAAATTCCATAATTATATACTCTGGCTGTAACTAGTGAGGTGCAACTGTGAAACAGTGTGAACATGCATTAACAAGTTTCCCATAATGTGTAGAGTTATTACAAAGACGAGAAAGGAATAGTAAGTAAGAAAGCAGCGTCACACCAGTAAAATGAATAAAACTTCTCGTGATTTGAATTTTGTAATTTTTTAGAATTTTACGAAGAATTGTGTGAACCGGATAAAGTGTAGGGGCGGAATAAAAAGTGTAGGCGGTCCGAATCTGGCCCGGGGGTCGTAGTTTGCCAACTACTGTGTAAACCGTATAATAGGTCCTTAGTTTCTACGGTGCCTACTAAGTAGTGCAATGTTAGATATAAATCAATAATAAGAAACAAAACGTAAGGCATTTGTGCCCATTGTGCTGCGTCCGCTTGGTGGGGTTATGTGGGGCAGAGGGGACGTGAGAGACTACAGGCAATATTTAGGAGACTGGTTAAAGCTGGTTATCTTCCTGTGGACTACCCTAGATTCGAACAATTGATCCGTACTGCTGATTCTAAACTTTTCACGACCGTCCTTACATGTCCTACACATGTGCTTCATGTGCTATTACCTCCTGTTAAGCATACGGTTTATACTTTGCGACCCCGTGTTCATAATCGGGTTCTCCCGACTGCTGACAGTCTAGCTCGTAAATCTTTCATAGTTAGGATGATTTTCACCGGAATATAGGCCTTAGTACTTTAATCTGGACGTGATATACATGTGTAAACCAAAATGCGGTTAGCAGTTGGATTAATAAAGGATATACTTACTTACTTACTTATTTACATTTTTACGATTATTGTGCAAAAAACGTAAATTTTAAAATAATTTGTATCGGCACCGTTACATTTTTGCCGATACCGATTATGCCGATTCCTCTAATAATCGGCCCGATTACGAATGCTCCCGATGCATCGGTACAGCTCTAATCCAAATCAATTTCAAAACTAAGAAAAACCTTAAAGCTCACACATGAACACTGAAGATTTTACAGTTCACTGATTCATGATATTGCAGTTTCATTGACATTTCTAGCATTGAAATTTCTAGCAACGAATTACGTAATAACTCCCCATGAAACACCAATGTGACCACAGGAAGCAATACGTCATAGACTACTACGTCATCAATAAATAACATAATAGTATTATACTGTACGAATAAATAACTGACGCGCTGAAAAAAATTCCAGGTAGCTAAAGTGGCGCCACCTCAAGTCGCCGCCATTGGTCTCGCCATCTGGTTTCCGTAAGGACCACTCCACGGAGACCCTTCTGATCAGTCTGCTCTCGGACACTTACAATGCCACGGACCGATCCCAGGTCACCCTCTTGGCCTTACTCGGTGGACCATGACAATCTCTTACCCCGCATTGCTACCTCCTTTTGGCTGCGTTCATTTTCCTGTGATCGCACTTTCTCGAGAAGGTCCCGATGGGCTCGTTTACCCCCTTTGGGTTGCCTCAAGACTCTGTCTTAGGTCGTCTTTTATACATTCTGTATAATTGGGAAATTTGGACTTTTTGTCCTCTTGTGTCTTACACGTTTCCAATGTCTTCTTTCTACACTTCAATTGCCTTTTGCACGTGTAGATTCTTATCTATTTGGGCAGAACCTATCACCCAAAACTTTACTGTATTAACCCAGTTTCTAGTTATAAATTTCTCACTGTGGTATTACGTGGTGCAAGTTCAAATCATCCACTTGCATAACTTTCCCTGAAGACGTCTTTAATTTCCGTTATACACTTCAAGCGATCATATATCACATCAACTTCCCATGAAGGCTCTAACTCAACACACGATTTGCAATTGCATCGCTTCTCTCAATACCGTACATCTGCTCTCCTAAAGACAGCCACCTGCGTAACTGCATCGTCAGCCTACGTTCATTGCAAAATAGCCATGCACACCATAATACTACTTTCAGGCAATAACTTGAGCATCACGTTTGCTAATTACGATATGAAACACTTAAGCTTAGCTAAGCAAATAGGCAATTGATATATAAAAATACGTTCTCAGCATTGGTGTATATAAAGGTACTAAATTTAATAATTAATATCATACATAACAATTGCCGAATTACCCCATGGAAATCAAGAACTTAAGATCAGTTTATATATGCAATGCATATTTTATTGTAATATACTCAGATAGGCTTAGGCCTACACAGAATGGATATTCGAAACTTTGTTTACTTGACTGTGATCAATAGGAATTTAATTATTTGTTTTGAATTGATCTATTGACTAACACGCAATTCTGCGTTCTTTAACACAATGGTGAAAGCAAGCCTTTTATTGAATCTGTAGAAACTTCAAAGATGAGCCATCATCCATTCACGCTCGAGTACATGCAGGAAGGCAAAACGACTTCAACTAAGATCGACAGAGATGTTAGAAAACTGAAAGAAAACCAAACTGAGTCAGCTGCGAATAAAAGGCAGATCAACTCAGGACCGAGGCAGAGAATTTGTGAAAGTGAATCGGTTATTGACAGATGCGAGACCGATCCAGATGAAGAAAATCCAGGTGGCAACATGGAAAGGATAAGAGAGGAGATGAATATAACCATCACGGATAATGAAGGAATGAGTTTCTTCAAGATCTTGAAAATGGCCATGAGACGCAGGATGGAGATATTTGCAGAAGAAGTATCCATTATGGGTTTGTCTTACTTGGTGAAACCATCAACTCACAAAATCGGTTCCATTATCCGTAAGGTGGTATGGATAATGCTTCTCCTGTTCGGAACAGGTTTCATGGTTTTCCAGATTTACGATCGCATATCTCATTATCTGACATATCCAACCAATGTCAACTATCGCGTGGCTTACAACCGATCTCTTCGCTTTCCGACGGTGACCATCTGTTCCGAAACTGTTATCAGCAGAAATGCCATCCTGTCGTTTGGTAACTAAATCAATTTTATCTTGGTTCATTCATACTTCATTTATTATTTTCTTAGTTTGATGATGATGATGATGATGATGATGATGATGATGATGATGATGATGATGATGATGATGATAACGACAATTTATATGGCGCCGTAACGCGGCCGTATACCGCTACAAGGGCGCCTCACAACTTCTAGCGGGCAGGATTAGCCTTGGCAAACAGGTGGGTTTTTAGCCTGTATTTGAAAGAGTTCACTGAGTCGGCCAGTCTGATGGCGGGCGGAAGACTGTTCCAGCATCTTGGACCGGCGGCCGAGAAAGCGCGATCACCGAAGCGCGTCCTTATCCTCCTGATCGATCTTTTTGAGTGATCTAAGTTGCAGTCCGGATGCGGAGGAATGGTCTAGGTGCAGAAGCCGCGCATGTACTCGGGCGCTGCCCCGTGGAGTGACTTAAATACAAGCAGGCAGATCTTGAACTCAACACGAAACGGAACTGATAGGCTCTTCTTCTCCTTCTCTTCTCGCTTCTTTTTGTTCTTGATCTTGATCTTATTCTTTTTGCTGTAATTGTTCTCATCCTTCTCGTTCCTTTAAATAATAATAATAATGATAATAATAATAATAATTGCACACTTAATCTCTAAGTCCCTGAGGGAATGAAGTACCTCAGGGCAAAAAAAAATTATAATAATAATAATAATAATAATAATAATAATAGCAACAACAACAATACTAGGCCTACTACTACTACTACTAATAAAAATAATTATAGGCCTAATGATAAAAAAATAATAATATAAACACTAATTAAAAAATAATATTAACGACGACGACGGTGATGATGATGATAGTTATTATAACAATTACAATTATTAACCAAAATAATTTTAATTACAATAATTTGCACTCGAGACCGATTATTTCTTATATGATATGTAGGCTTATCTATTGCATTTAGGCATATTTTTGCTATATAATTATATTATGTTACTGGTTCTTCTTAAAACTGTCTTCGTAATGAGATAGGCCTACGCTCAGTTTGAAGCGTGGCTGTGGAATATGTTTCAGGTCCGGTAGCGCGTGATTTGGCTTCAATCCGTTTTCCGACTATATGGGACAGCGTATCTAGTGCAGACAAGACAGAGCTGAACTTACCCCAGTTGGATCTCAACTGGGATTTCCTTTATAATGACCTATTTGTAAAAATGGAGGAATCACTGCTCGCGGTAAGGCCATAGACCACATTACCTCAAATCGCAGGGGAGACTGGGGATGAAAGTAACACGGGTTGAATGTAACAAGCATCGCAGCGCCGTTACTGGCAAGCAGGGAACCAGCTTATATTGATCCAAATGTAGATCAACTCGAAAAATCAACGCCAACAAAATTTCTGAGCAGGATTCAAAGAAATAAATTTTATATAGATAAAACAAAATTTTTTGGCATGAAAGTGAGTTTCTGCCTTTCTTCTTATTTTTCTCGTGGCTCACTGTATTCACGTTTTACAATTTTACTGATTGCCGGGATCACAAGAGGTATCATTCAAGCAGCGTCTGTGTGAGCGGTATTACCGTAAGTAAATGCTTCCCAAAGATATAAAATAAAAACTAGAGCCAGGTAGAAGCGGGGTTGGATGTAACAAATCAACTGGGGTTAGTTGTAACATGTTACAACCTGCCCCTATGTATGCTACAGCAAAGCCCAATGTATGTTTAACTGGTAATAGTATTAGTATGACTGTAGGTTTATGAATGAATAATTTTATTTAATATTACATGGAAGAGTCTTCTCTTAAAAACGAGGAATTACAAGCGTAAAAGTACAAAAAGGTATGACCCCTCTGGAAACAGTGCATGAAGAGACAAATAGAGTTACTAATGGAAATGAGTCATGTCGCATAGGCCTAGTTACTGTTGCACTTGCAGTGAATGATATTGGAAACGCAACACATCCTCTATTCATCTTTCTTAGAGCTAATTTTTGTAACCATTTCATTAGAGATGGACCAGTCGGGTGTGCTGGTGCAGCGAGTAAGTCAGGTTAGATGAAGGAGAAATAGTTTTGTCAGCTTATGATTTTCACCTTGTGAAATATTATTACAATGCCTCAAACGAACGAAAGACCTGTGCTATTGCTTTTGGACAATCACTGTGACATATCTCTATCGATATATCGACTATATGCTACAGAAAATGGTATCGTTATGCTATCCTTTCCACCGCATACCTCCCATAAACTCCAGCCCTGAGACCCCAATATCGTTACAACATGCCCCTGCTCATGTTACAAGTTACCCCGACACTGGGGTAAGTTGTAACACCCGACGACGCTCACTATTTTGATAGTCTTGGCTATATTTGTTGTACGAAGCATTTAATACTTTTACATTATATAGCCAACATGTTAGGCCATAGTTTGATGCAAAAAGATTACAGTTTATCTTGTTGTAAATTCCCCAAAACTTGTGAAATTCGAAATTTGTTACTTTCATCCCCAGTCTCCCCCACTATATCACTTTTTGTTAATTCACGTGACATTTAGCGCCATTGAGTTATATACACCTTTTTATTTTAATTAAGTCGGCATGATTGGCTTAACATTCATGTAATTTAATATTCTACTGTTTTCACACTTTCGGCAACAAGCAACCTTTCGTCCGATTTCAATTTACTTTAGAAGTAAAGTGATGACTTTAGTTAGGCCCAAGTTTTCTTCTACACTTCTTTCAGTCACGAAGCAGCAGAATTTGGTATAGATCTGTGTACTCATTGAAGTAAACAGCAAATACGATGACACAGCAGAATCTGTTTAATAAGCATATTTTTAGCTTCCGACTTTGCAGAGAGAATGAAGTTAAATTACCTGCAATAAATTACATCAAGTCGTTAAATCTGGCTAAAGATGCTTCGAACTTCATAACAAGAAAAACACGACGCTACAGCCAAGAATTTACCAAATATTACGTTCGCATTGTATCGCATTCCATCGCATCACAATCTCTACAGTCTACACACTAAGTCGAAAGCTTGCGGCAGAAGCACGTTCAGCGTGTAGGCTATTTGCCACATAAACTTGTGAAATCTATGAAGAAATGAAATGTTACTAATGTTTTTAATTTTAAAGTTGTGAACACTATTATATTTCAGTGTTCGTTCGAGAATCTGGCTTGCCATTCAAGCGATGCCATTGAAAAAGTATACACAAGTAGTGGAGACTGTTTATCATTCAACCCAGGTAATTGCAATCACGGTCGTGTTTAGCACATTCTTAAGGCAAACTCCGTAGAACGGCATTTTGATAAAGTCTGTGGTGTTTTAAGCAGCAGAAAGCCTTGTTTTCAAACCTCACTGCTGGGTAGATGACTACCATTGAATTTGGAGAGTTAAACTGCCTATGCGCTTTATATTAAATTTTCTTATTTTAAGTGTAATTGTGACGATTTCGCTGAAGTACACATTTTCATCTTATCAAAATATGTGACCTCGGCCGAGAGAAGGGACCAATAATTGTCCCTTACTTGATTAGCCTGAAAATGTATGTATATATGTATATATACATATATATATTTGTATATATATATACATATATATATACGTATATGTATGTAGGACATTGTAGGGGTAGGCCTTTAAGATGACGATAGACCGTCTGGTGCGTCTGCAGTGTCTCCCTGCGGATAGCCCCACCTTCGAGTAATTACATAGCCAGATAGACGGGAGCCTTTTCGTAGCGTCAGCGCGTTTTTGAAACCAGCTATAGTGCATTGTGATATACTTCATTGTTGATAAACTCGCTTTGCAAGAGTATCTTGTCTATCTGGCTACATAATTACTCGAAGGTCGGCTATCCGCAGGGAGACACTGCAGACGCACCAGACGGTCTATCAAGGACTGTAGTCAATACCACTCCCCCTGACCCGCAAAGCTTCACCATGATATGGCCACGATGAAGTTCAAAGGGCCAGACCGGACCTGTATACAATGGTGGCGTTGACGTTAGTAGCATCAGGTTTGTCAGGAAATCCATAATTCAGTTATCCATACAGTCCGGAATAGGCAGCTCTGCCAGTTGTCCAGTGTTTAATCTAGACGTCTTTGAGGGGGGGGGGAGTTCCCCCCAGGATTGATGTTTCCCCCCAGAGACCGGCAATATTGTAAGGTCGAGAGCTTTTTGGGAGGCAAATCCCCCCCAGGATACATGGTGATATATGGTTTTCCCCCCCGAGAGAGACGAATTCCTAAAAAAGGTCATCAAATCAACGAATGACTAAAAAAAAAAGTCATCAACTTTTTTTAAAGATGAAACTTAAAAAAAGTCTGGATGAAAGTTTAAAAAGTCAGAAAAATTGGCTTGTCCCCCCAGAAACCTGATTTCCCCTCCCAGAAGAGGGGGACTAGATTAAACACTGCCAGTTGTCCACGATATATACGCATATCAAGAGCCTTAGAGAAGTCGAGAGCTACCAAGCGTGCATAATGGTCCTCCCTGAGGAGTTCCACCAGGCCCTTCGTAAAGGCGTGTCAAGTGCAAGTAACTGCAAAGATCCATGAAAAACGTCTTAAGATGGTGGATAGCACAGGCCGTAACAATAATGGCAAATAGATTAACAGATAGGCCTACTGGTTAGTCTAGGTAGGATTGATCTTGCATATCGTATGTCATTCAACTAATATTGCTGACTATGATTTCATGATTGTACGATGTCTTTATTTAATTCTTACATATATGAAATAATTTAAATTGACCTTCTTCTATGCTATAGACTGTTATATGCTATCTGGCAATTTGCTATGTTGACAATGGGGCGATTTTGCTTACAAGCAGGGACGGCGCTACACCAGGGCGCGCCAGGGCAAATGCCCTGGTAAAAAAGCCTTTGCCCTGGTCGATGCCCTGCCAGAAGTTTTGGGCTGTCCAGAATTTGTTCGGGGATATTTGTTATATCCTGAGACATAAATTCACTTAATTCACTGAAATATTAAAATTTGCTTTACCAATGTCAAGAAACGTTCAGCTTCGATCTGGGGGGCTTCACCCATCTGACATCCTGACTATAGACAAATATTATAGTGCTGGGGGCGATTTATGGCAAGCGCGGTAGCGCGATCTTATATGGTCACCATTTAACCTCGCTCGACCGCGCTCTCGATAAATCGCCCTCTGCACTGGTTACTTGTATACTGCCCTGGTTATGCCCTGGTTACAGAAAATATCTGGCAACTATGGTGTATTATGCAGCACCAGGCAGAATGGCTACAGTAACTTATGTTGTGTTCCAATAGAACTGGATGTTATGTTTCAAAGTGATCCACATTAATAATTCACATGTGAAAAGATTGTAAATGTGTTCAGCAATTTTCAAGATATATGCAAAGCTTACAAAATGTTTCTGGTAAATTTAAGTTTCAGCGAATTACGTAACGACTCATCCAGGAGCCAATTATGGACTGCGTCTTGTGCTGTGGGTCAACCAATCGGATTCTTACGTGATATGGTCTCCTGGTGTTGGATTCAAGGTAGGCCAAGTATGTTTATAATCACAGAGTCTTTGTGATTTCAATTTTACCTTGTTTCTTGTTAGTTTATCTACAGTAAGGCTGCACCTTTCCCTGTGCCCTGGTTTTGTAATTTAATAGAGTGGCTTCATTTGTTACTTTTTAATACGATTTAATCTGATCAGTCGCGCACCAGCTATGGATTCAAGTCTTAAACTTTCTGATTTCGACAGAGACAAGCGTCACACGAAGAAAATAAATGCAAAATTTCCTACATTATTTATGAATATAGCAAAATGATTTACCATGGTCCTCGTGCTCTGCATCGACTAATAAATGGATACCTGTAGACCCAATTATTATACCTTCATATAGTCGACTACCCGGCTCATGCTCTAAAATCTCAGGTGGCACACGGACTCAGTATCAAAACATTTCCAGCTTGGGTGCTCGTAATATGCAGTTTCTTTTGTAGAATGATCGCCATCCCAGACTTGCTATTCCTTATTCTTTTACTTCAGATTATATAAAAGCATTTCGCGCCTGAAACTGCATCCATGGTAGCCGTCTGCCTAGCTGCTTGCCTTACCCACTGGATCTTGACCTGGAACCGATTTGACCCTGCCTGCCTATAGTGATTTGTTTATGCTGAGCGCATTCGGTATTTCGAGTTTGCGATTTCGTTCAACCACCCGACGATAACCTTACATGTCAATGTTTATGAGATTCGAATTTAAAGAACATAGTCAACTTTTCTTTCCCCCAAACGATCATGCTCAGGTTACATAATCTACGTAGGTATGTCTTCCCAATATCTTAGTGTTTTTTTTCATGCATCGCATTTTCAGAGGTTGTATTACTAACCTATATTATATGGCTCTGTGATCAAATGTGCCAAGACTGTAGTCATGTTAACGATACGATACTCCTCCGTTGTCAAGTTTTGCACTCCGGTCAAAACACCAACTTTAAACATCATCTCCGCAAACTTTAAAATCCTGCCAGTGAGTGCAATAAATTCAACTATTCTTAAAATGTTTCATCATCATATTCTAGTGAAGTTTTAGTGTATGTAACAAAGCCTACACAAACTGCAGATTCCTGCGGACCCCTGAGATTCCCTAGGTCTACATATCAAGAGATAGAGGGGCACCGTTGTGTCCCTGCAGTAGGCCTACTTCGACTATAAGTCTTATGCATTCATTTGATGGAATTTGTTTGTTGAAACACCCTACTATACAGATAAATCAAATTATGATAATTTCGCCTGTAGCATTTAAAGTGCTGGCGTTTGTCATCCAGTGTTTAATCTAGTCCCCCTATAGGGAGGAAACAAGGTTTGTCGGAGGGGGAGCCAACAAGGGCGACCTTTCTTTAAAAAGAGTTTTTTTAAAGAATTCATCTCTCATATATCTCTTATATCTCTTATTCTGTTATTTTATTCTTATATTACTCGTTTACTCGTCTCTGGCGGGAGCGCAACATGTGTCCTGGGGGGATTTCTCCACCAAAAGAAGTGTCTACATTAAAATATTGCTCGCCTCTGGGGGACATAAATCCTGGGGGAGGAAATCCCCCCAAAAAAGGTGTCTATAGATTCAACACTGTTTGTCATCTCCTGTAAAATCCGGCGTGCATTCAAATAAATGAGTTCTGTGCATGAGTGAGCCCACTGGTTGCATTCTACTTAACTCTGTAATTTGATAGTTTCTTCATCTTTTGTGAAGTTTGCTAAAGAATTATTATATTTAACTCGGATTCTTCCGTGACTTAGTCTGCAATTCGGAGTTTATTTCGCGATCCGTGTGTGGTTTTGTACGCTTTGGGAGTAGGCCTATGTGTTGCAAATTCGATCGACATTTTTTTTATTCGTTTAATATCTTCAAACTGACAATAACGCAGTATGATTACAAATCAGTATGAACGGATGATCACAAGTTATTACAGGAGTCGAATTTAACTGTACATGGCAGCCATGCAAGGCGCCCATCACGTCCTACATCTAATTTTAACAAACGCGCCATCTCGGGAATGATAGGCTGAGTGGACCTTTGGGAGGGTTGCGGGAAGCGATCCCGCTACCGCTTGCTCTTCACGCCAGTGATGTTACCACTACTGTATGGACGTTGCATCGCCTTTTGACTCATTTGCGGTTAAGGAGGTTAGAGGTTCCTAGCTGAACAGTTGACCTTTGGACCTAAAGAGCTGAATGTGTTATACACCTACGAAATGTTGGATGCCCCGAAGCAAGCAGTCTGTGGAGTTGCCTCGCCCGTCAATGCCGTAGTAGTTCTGCCTCCTATGCGCCTATTCTTCCAACGGCTAGGCACTTCTGGACGGTGAGGAAACTTTATACATCTCTGCGTCGTCTGCGATGCAGCGCAGTAGAGGAACTCTGAACATGGTCTCAACTGTTAAATGTAGATAGAAATCTGTTTGTTGGTTGCAAATGTGTTATGTATGTGCCAGAGCTAAACATTTTCAACTTTTCTATTTATCTGAGTCACTCTTTGTAGCTTAACGAAAGTTCTGTTCTTAATGATATTTAAATGGTTAACTAACTCTGATTAAATTCTTTTAAAGCCGCGTTATATTCATAAATTCATCAATTCATTCATTCAGAACATTTTTATAGCGCCTCTCCTTCGTAACTGCTCATAGGCGCTCATGAGCAAATTTTTTATTATAATTACAACTCCTTCTGAGACTGTTTTAAAGCATAATTTTATTTATGACCGTCTATAGGTTGCTTTGCATGATCCACACGACCAGCCTCTTGTGTTCGATATAGGATTCAGAGTCGGAACTGGCGTTTCAACATCCGTCTCAGTTTCACTCAGAAACGTAAGTCAAACAAATAATACAGGCCTCATTGCTTTTAGCACATGATTGTTTCATGACATTATGAGTGGAAAAGGTATCGTTTTAACTCTAAGTAATGCCATGTTTAGTTCTTGAAATGTTTCACTCTTATTTGCACGTTTGTCACTTATAAAGCTATTCGTAGTCTTGTTTGAAGAAATAACAGAAATCAACTATTACACGACAACTTCCACCAGCCAAATAGCTATTCTGTCTCTACTTTTGGATTAGTAATATAATATTTCGGTCGTTTATTTGTAGTTAACTATGTTGCCTTCTCCTTATGGTGATTGTCGTCAGGACGAAAACTACACGTACCAGAAATGCATCGCGAAATGCATGGACGATTTAATATTTCCCTATTGTCATTGTCGACCACTTCAGTTCAACGGTAGAATTGTACTATAAGTTTCAGAGCTAGAATTTAATTTGAACATGCGAGTAAGTAAGTGAGTGAGTGTTATGTGTATAAAACAGTGATAACAATTAAGCTTTATACTTCCCCGTTATATTATGACGTCATATTATAGGCCTATAGCCGTCGTCAAGATCGCCGTCGTCAATAAACCGTCGCCAAGGCGGCAGTATAGTGACGTCACAATAGTGTTTGTTTACGGGACAGACAGACAGACAGACGTACAACGGTTATTATGTAAGTTGATGAGTGCATGTGTGACAGAGCTTTAAAGTTACACTTAAATTTATTCTTTGCACATCTACCAAAACAACTGCCACACATACCAACTATGGCAGTTGGATCATTCCAGCAGCGACAATACCAGTAGAAGGCCATGATTGTGAGCAACTGAGCTGTCTAACATTAGACGATTCTAATGTTAGAATCGAGTTCGCACACACCTTCTCTGTGTATGTACGAAATGTATGAATGAATGTATGTATGTGTGCATAAATGTATGTATGTATGTATGTATGTATGTATGTATGTATGCATACACATGTATGTATGTATATGTATAGGGTCTCTGCACTGGTTAGGCGTTGTCTAGAGGGACTTGCTCCCCCATACCTGCGGGAGTTGTGTCGCTCTACCTCGGGGGTCTTGCGGAGATCTGCTCTTCGCTCGGCTGACCAAGCCGAGCTATTGGTCCCCCGCACGCGGACAGCCATTATGCAGCGCCGTTCTTTTTCGGTCGCTGGTCCCGCAACCTGGAATGGCCTTCCTGTTGCACTTCGCATGGTCCCTATGACTCACTCTACCTTGTTTCTTGCAAACTTAAAAACTACTCTCTTTAGCCGTGGTTGGACTAGGAGCGCTCCTGAGTAGATAACCTTGATGGGGCGCTATATAAAAGCTCATTAATAATAATAATAATAATAATAATAATAATAATAATAATAATAATAATAATAATAATAATAATAATAATAATAATAATAATAATAATGTGTATGTATGTATGTATATATGTATGTATACGTATGCATGTATGTATACGCATGTGTGTATGTACGTTGGTGTGACGACAAATGGTTCACGGATAAATGGTTCACGACAAATGGTTCACGGACAAATGGTTCACGACAAATGGTTCACGACAAATGGTTCACGCTCTTCCAGCTTCTAGTTTGAGCTATATTTTCATCGATAATCCAGCTTCTAGTTTGAGCTGTATATTCATCCTTCTTACAGCTTCTAGTCTGAGCTATAGTTTCATAATCGCTGATGCCGCTTCTAGTTTGAGCTATGTTTTCATCGCTCATCTAGCTCATTTTTTAAATGAAAATAGACCTCAAAATGCTTTTCGTAGTCCAATGTAAAAAAAACACAAACTAGAAGCTGGATGAGCGATGAAAATATAGCTGAAACTAGAAGCTGGATCAGTACATGTCATCTCACTGTTTGTTTTCACAAACAATTCAGCTTCCACAAGTTCAACTTGCATTCTGTCACGCTCAGTGCTTTTTTTCTAGAAAAAAAGGTTCCGGAACGGAACAATAGGTGCCGGAACGCAACAATTATGGGCGGGCTAAAATCACGAGAAGAACGGGATTGGGGGTTGGGAGGGGTCTCAATAAACACTGAAAACAGTTCAAAAACACTAAAATTAAATTAGAATAACTAAATTATTTTTTAATTATTAAAATAAATAAATTATTTTTTAGGAGCTGAAAAAGGTGCCGGAACGCCGTACCGGCGCGTTCCGGCTGAAAAAAAGCCCTGGTCACGCTCGTCAGAGCATATATTCTTCATTATAGAAGAGTCTATCAAATGGAGCATTTTTCACTGGCACGAAAGCTCAATATAAATTTATAGTGGTGTTGAAAAAATATAGTAGGGTAATACGTTTTAAGCCACAAAATTTGGTTAGTTACGAAAGAAATTACCCAAAATTTGAAAGTAGTGACATTTTGCTGTCCCAACTATGTCAAGTAGGGATACGAGACAATTACCTCGAAATCGGGACGGTCCCGACAAATTCGAGACGGGTGGCAACCCTAGATCCTCCTCCTATTTAAGTCACTACTCATCTCTAGTTCTCCAACCGAGCCATAGCTAACACAGCACCATGTCTCTGTAACGATCTCCCTCCTGAATTCCGCAGATTCTCGGTTCCTCCGTCATCATTGCAACCCGTTCCTATCTATCACCCGGGACTTTCCATTCAAAACTTCTCACCTTTTCAAGTAGGCCAACTCCTACACTGACTCATGTGATTCTCCGCCTTCCAATTCTTCTCGCCCTAAACAATACCCGCCTTGACGGCTGCTCAGCCTACTCTCTTGATCTGGCCCTCTGGAAACCGGACTCGGACCTACTTTGGACTACTATCTGTGAATAGGCCGGTACCCAGCGCTTGACCTTCGAGTGGCGCTTTAAAAGTTTGGAGATATCGATTACGATTACGAGATGAGAGTTTGTTCTGTAGAAATTCTTTTTAATGAATTCCCTACGAATGTCTCCTGACGAATACACAGCTTAATTGCATACGATTGTTCAGCGGTGCGGGCGATGATGAGATTATTACGATATTGCAAAAACTCCAAGAACTTCTTTCTATTCTAGACATCTCAAGATGAACACCTAGTGCCTGCTTAGCACTAGACATACCAGTCTGAGGCTCAGGCAGAAAAATGCCCCGTCTAAGCTGCTGTCCTTCATTTCTGAACTACTGATCATTGAACTACGTTCCGACTGACTGACTACCCTCCCTGTGCTCACTTATTTTTATCTTAAGTCCTAGGGAGCTCCTTGGTAAAGGCATAAACGTGATTGCACCGTCAAACTGTCAGACTTTACTTTGAATCCCTAGATTGACACTACCTATCGTCAGTCAAACCTGACCTCGTCAGGAGGACTGGAGGCCGGGTGTGATCGAACCACTTGTTCCGGGCATAGCCAGAATAAGTAGCATGAAGGTTCCGGGAGTTACGCTCTCGGACACCCTTATATTCGGTCAGCACATTGACCAAATGTGCTGTCGGGCAAGGCAGTCTTTCTGTGCCCTGCGCGGTAACCCGACAAAAGCGCGCAGGACAAAAGCGCGTCGACAAAAGCGCGCTGACAAATGCGCGCCGTAACATATGCGCACAGGACAAATGCTCGCAGGACAAATGCGCGTCGACAAAAGCGCGCCGTAAGATATGCGCACAGGACAAATGCGCGCAGGAGAAATGCGCGCTGACGAAAGCGCGCAGGACTTGACAATAAAAAACATTAGTTGTTTGATAGTAGTTTAATAGTAGAAGCACACAGAAAATATAATAAACATACTAGAAAAAACCGTGTAAAATATACTAGAAATTACTGTGTAATGTTATTCATATGTAAAATAAAACCAGTTTAGGCCTATATGTCAACGTTTTGTGCGACCCTTTGAGATTCATTGATGCAAGTGAAGGCTAGGAAACATCAAAGATTTGAAAATGAGAAATCACATGAAAGAAAATGACGTTGCCCTGTTTTCAGCAGTCCTTTGAAATCCAGGTCATGTCCTGTACAGGCTGCTTTCACCTGTTAAGCCGAAGGTTAATGGTTTAAGGCCTAGATCCCACGACAGGGCTTTACCGCAAGCCAACAACAGCATAGGGAACACTTTTATTGTCAAAATGCTATCTACTTACTAACCAACTGGAGTTATGCTATATAGTAATATATACATATATATGGTTAATGCTACAGTATGTTTGTTTACATTAGCAGATCTATTTAACAGAGTTCTTCACCAGAGTGCTATTTGGCAGCTGGTTTAATAAAGAATATACTTACTTACTTACTAATTATAAACTTGTTCATTCAAGCGAGGTCGGGACCTTCTGAATGTATTCCGCATGCAACATCTGGAATTCATCTAGTATCCGGGTGTCATGTTTATCTGAGAGAGCTTACAATCTCGAAGCAGCTTGTCTTTGAAGACCAGCTTCTCAAGCGCCTTCTGTGTCTGGGTCAGGGCCGTTTTAAGGTCTTCGTAGGCCCTAGGCACTCTTCCATACACCTATCGATTAACTCATCGTCTCTTACATTCACCTCAGACACCCCCGGGGTGTCCGCAATTTTGGTATTGCTTTTGATCCATACCTCTCCTTCTCTAACCACATCTCCAACCTCTCGCGCTCCTGCTTCATGCACATTGGTGACCTCCGACGCAACCGGCCTATGCTCGAACTTAAAGCTGCCTCCACTATTGCTACCTCCATTATTCATTTAAAGCTTGATTACTGCAATTCCCTCTTCCTTAGCCTTGAATCCACCCAAATATCAAGCTTCTCCAACTGATCAAAACTCACTAGCCAGAACTGTCACTAGAACGCCATATCACCTCCATCCTTAAATCACTCGATTGGTTAAAAATCCCAGAGCGAATCCACTTCACAGTCTTATCACCCACCTGCAGTTCCCTACAATATTCCCAGCCCAAGTACCTCCGTGATCTCTTCGCCATCCAGACAACCCGCTCCACCCTAACATCCTCCTAACTCAGTCTTTCCCATTCCCAACCCCAGATACTACTCTTCTCAAGTTCTCCAACCGAGCCATATGCAACACGGCACCACGCCTATGGAACGATCTCTGAATTCCGCAGATTCTCAGTTCCTCGATCATCATTGTAACCCGTCCTCCATCCTCCTCCTCACGTTCCTCTATCCATCACCACCGGACTGTCAACTCAAAATAATAATTATTGAAGTCTCACCTTTTCAAACACTACTACCCTGACTCAGCTGATCCTTCGCCTTCCAATTCTTCTAGCCGTAAACGACACCCGCCTTAACAGTTGCTCTGCCTCCTCTCTTGATCTGGACCCTGGAAACCGGACTCCTACTTCTTTTGTACTCTCTGGACGACCCCCTCTGCTTTGACGTAGCGCTCGTGCCCTGCGCCTGGCCTTCGAGTGGCGCCATAGAAGTTTGGATTTTACGATTACGACCCAAACTAAACTGTGAACTCTGCATTAAATGCACTGCTTTCAATTGAAAATGACTAAATTCGAGATATGACAATTGAGGAAGTTATATGTGATTTTGCTAATGCAAAGAGCCGCAAAGTTCATATAATATAGGCTAGAACAGCTTAATTTACACTGTTTAATTATAAAAGTGATTAAATTTGAAGTTGCTGTTGTTTGCAATTTTCCTTTTTCCATTTCCCCGGTCAGTCATTCAATATCTCATTTTCAGATCTTCAGACTTTCGTAGGCCCCTGAAAGTTTCATAGGCCCCAGGCACTGTGCCTACTGTGCCTAGTGGATAAAACGGCCCTGGTCTGGGTTCTATAATTACCTTACTTACCCAAAATGAACACTCTGCTAGCTAGATGCCGTTTTGAAGAGTATCCAGTAGGCCTAACGAACAGGCAGAGAATCGCGATTGATGTATGAGCGCATCTGGCGTTGGTCTAACAAGTTTGTACATCCACGTGGAGCGCTGTCAAGAAAAGTTGTCGTGTTTGCAATTATTGTGGCTTTCTTGTGGTGCAATTGACATATTCGAAATGGCAAAATGCATGCAACCCAGAGAGTTCGTTTTGCAATTTGAGTATAATACGATAAAAGAGCAGCACTAACGCAGTTTCTAGCTATAAAACCAGAGGCGAGTTTACAGAAAACGGGGCCCTAGGCGCAAACATTTTGGGGGCCTTCCGAAACTCAATACTGAGAGTCTGAGACTCTGGTGGTGCTTAGCCTGTCAATTGCTGCTGTGCAAAAATCCGCGAAGTTGAACTTGAAATCGTTTTTGTGAGTGTTATTGACACTTTCGCTGTAATTATGATTAGTTAGTTATAGAAGCTATTTTTAAGGAATGTGAAGTTATTTGATTTAAAGATTTTAGTATTTACAATAATATACTTTTATGCGAAACTGTAAAATAGAAAATAGGTTATATTTAAAATAAGTCAAAACTTCACAAATGTTAATTTTTATAATTGAAAAAAATATTTTCCTTCATTTGGAGGCCCTCTGAGGTTTGGAAGTCCTAGGCGCGCGCCTAGTGCGCCTATACGTAAACGCGCCTCTGTAAAAAACTTGTCCAGCCATAGCCAAGTTATGAACGAAGTTGTTGCTCTGGTTGTCAGAAATTAGACTTGTCTTTGGTGACATGGCAAACGAATGATGTTGATAAAATTAACTGTTGTTGTTTGAAAGGTCCACATATTATAATGTCTAGTGATGAATTGAAAACCACAGAAAATTCTGTTATCACTTTTAGACTGAAACAGCTCACGATACAGTTTATGACACTAATCAATCCATAGTAATTAAATGAAGTCTATCTAGTCATTTTGTGCAATTAGTTGCAGGATCAGTGTGCTCTTTTGATCAGTACTATTCTTGCGTGACAAAAGCCTTAAAAAGGGACATTTCTTCCGGCGAGTTGGGCAGGTGTGATTGTCCTCTCCAATGCCATCTACCCACATATCCGTATTCAATCTCGACAAGTCCTCTGTCACAGCATTTCCTCAATTACATGTCGCAAAGGTCGCAGTTCAAAGGACGGAATCTGACGATGTCGAAACTGAGCAAGGAACTCGTCTACCTGGATATCTTCTACTCTCAGCTGAGCTACGTCGACATCCAAACGACTCCAGCATACGATTTACTCACGCTGGTTTGCGACATTGGCGGTGCCTTGGGACTAATTCTCGGAGGAACATTACTTACACTTTGCGAATTAATCCAATGCTTCGGGCAACTCTTCGATGATTTTGTCACTTCTGCAAGGTTCGCCAAAATGCAACGCCGTTGAAAGGTCGATTGGTAAAGCATAATGGGTGCAACGGTTTTTCCTAATTCTTTTAGACTAACAGTGTAAGGCAAACTGGAGCTGATTTTTGCTCTTCATAATAGATAACAAAGCATGAGATTGAGATACAGCTGCTAAGATATTGTCATTAACTAATTTTTTGACTGAATTTACGAACATTTGCACATATAAACTGTGTAATAATTGCTATTGTGAGATTTGTCAGGAGTATGTATGTATTGGTGTATGTCCATATTTCTATGTGTATCGATTTATGGCGTTGCACTAGTAGGCCCTACCATATGCCGATGCTTAAAATGACATTTAGGCCTAACAGATTTGATCTGAAGCCAATTTATTTGTGATAGTTCCGCTTCTTTATCAATTATAAGCTGTCTTATAGTTATTCTGATAAATTTTCATGTGGAAAAATCTATATTTGTGTGTGCTCTGTAAAATGCAATTTAACAACGTTTATATAGGAAACACTTCATATGGCTTATCTCATAATTTGAATATCAGCTGTATATCAGGCATTTGTATGCTATGTTACATCTATATAGTGGCTTGTCAATGAAACTTGCTGTTCCTGGCAAATCAAACTTCATTCGAATATAATATAAACCTTTAGTGGTTATTTCCTTTGCTGATTCATTGCCTATTCATTGCTCTGTTTTGTTCGACGTGAGATGTCATGCCACAAATTCACTGTTCAAACAAAGCTAAAGTTATTATAGGCAGCGCAAATGACATGCCATGCGACGCGCTCTGCATTCTCTTGGATCATGAATGATGATGACAGTTTCAACTGTTGAGTGTCGATAGGTCTTCTCTGCAATGAGGAGTCATATTTGAGGACTACGTGATACGGATGAAAATATTGCATGCAGAAGTATATGTAAGAAACGGAGTACAAGGGTTGCTTTGCAAATATGTATATGATGGCAAATATATATATAACATAATCTGTTCTAACCCTAGGATACATTTGGTGAGATGAAGAAAGTCCAAGCAAGCCAATCAGTTTGTGACTAATGAAATTTGAGTTGATTTTCCACAACAAAACTAGACAGAGTTATTGGGTGAACGATTTGCTTATAATCTATCCTTTGACTTCTCTTTAGCCATTATTACAATGCACAAATTAAAATATCAGTGAACGTTGCAAGTGAAAACGTAGCCAAAATCAGAACCCATTAGCGAAGTCGAGTCGAAATTAGATGTAAGAGAAAGCAGAAGTCAAGATCAGAATGGAAACCAAAAGCAGAAACAGATGACTTTTAAGTTTAATTCCAAATGACATTGGAAAACTGCGAGTAAACATAAACAAATCTACTAAGATGTGGCTGTTTATTTAATAAGGTTGCAATTATAGGTGAGGCCGGTGACCCGTCAAAAGTTCCGTGGACAAAAGCGCCCCGACAAATGCGCCACAGAAATACCCGACAATAACGCAAAAAATCACCGACAAATGCGCCCCGATATTTGCGCCACATAATAACATTATCTATTGTACGAGTTCATTTGGCGGGAAGCAGCACAGCGGAGTTCGATATAAGACAGCTGAAAACCATACGTAGGCGCATTTTAAAGTTACTTGTCGGAATAAAAGCTATATAATAAATTTGTTTATCTGCTAAAAGAGATATTTAGTGATATTTGTAAAGCCGAAATTTAATTAGAATTGTTTAAGGATCTAAAGAAGCGGGATTATTGTCGAAGATGTCACTCTGCTTTATTTGTAACCAGCAAATCATAATTAATCATAGCATCATCCACTGCCCAGATTGTAGCAAATGGTTCCACACGGACTGCTTAGCCTCATGTAACAGCATTGTCTGGCCATGTAACCTTTGCCCATTCTCCCAACTACCGTACTTCCTCCCATTACACATAAATCTAGATGGCCCACCAAGCCTACCGCTAAGCCCATCCCCTAGTCCTTTAACGCCACTTGGCCTGCCAGACTTAGTATTCGACCCATATATAAGTGAAGAAGTGGATAATAACCCCCTCCTCGGAGAGAATGAAATTGACCCAGACGTAAATCTCTATAATGATAGCCCTCAGCACTCTTCACCTTACAAGGAACTGGCCCAACTTAAACCTTTCCTTCACGACTTAAACTGCCATAGACCATTCGGCCTCGCCCATATCAACTGTCGTAGCATCATTAACAAATTAACCGACATTCAACTATTCCTGACCCAAGCAAGCATCGACATATTAGCCCTTACGGAAACCTGGTTGGATCAGGACAGCGAGGAATTGATAAAAATCCCGGGATTTAACTTTGTCCACAGGTCCAGGGGTGGGGAAAATGGAGGCGGGGTGGGTTTCCTTATCAAATCTGATTATAGGTTTGACGTATTGGGAAATAGGGATCTTGAATCTCATCATGGCACATTTGAGTCGATATTCATAAAAATATACCAGGATAAAGAGAGTGATATCACAATAGGCGCTATCTACAGGCCACCTGACACTTCTATAGCAAATTTTAACACGGATTTCCAACTCACATTGGACAACCTGACTTCTTCTAAAAATAGACTTTACATTGCTGGTGACTTCAATATAAACCTGTTGCGCTGCGAAGATCTCCGATCCACTTCCAACTTCTATGATCTTATGACATCTCATAAACTACTACCCACCATCCTAAGGCCAACTAGAGTCACAGAATTTACAGCAACCCTTATTGACAACATTTTCATAAACTCGCCCACAACCCAGCAGGACTCGTGTATTTGCGTAACTGACTTGTCTGATCACTTCCCAATTGTTTTATATCTCGATCTCCAGATCACCCGGAGAAATTCTCCACCTATAAACCCTAGGAGAAAATTTGACCCAGAATCTAAAGCCATCTTTACCTCTCTCTTACATAAAGTCGACTGGACCCCGGTTGAAGACATGTGCACTGATGACAATCCAAATGATGCCTACGCATGCTTTATGGTCACCTATAAAAATATTTATGACACTGCGTTCCCGAAAATTAATCCCAGGGAGTATCACAACCCCAAAAGAAAACAGCCATGGATGACTAAAGCCCTTTTAAAGTCTTGTAACAAAAAATCTTCCCTCTATAAGTCATATATAAGAAATCCTACCCCTGCAAATAAAGCGAAGTTTTGTTCCTATCGTAATCTATTTAAAAAGCTTAAAAATCAGTGTATAAAGCTATATTATGCAGAACAACTGTCTCACTGCAACAACAACCTGCGGAAAACATGGAAAGTCATCAAGCAGATCCTAAACCCCAATTATAAATCCACCCTGCCTGACTCCTTTTTGGTGGGTGGCCATGAAATTACAAATCATAAACAAATTGCAGAGGCCTTCAATAACTATTTCTCTAATATTGGACCAAACCTTGCCTCTTTAGTGCCTCATGGTACCTCCGATTTCAACCAGTTCATGCCCATTCCCCCTCCCTGTTCTTGCGGAATTCTTCCTGTGGGCCCAGAGGAGATCAAACTCGTCGTACGTGGCCTGAGAGATTCTTCCGCATCGGGCCCGGATGAAATTAGCCCGCACATTGCTAAACTTACTATTGACCCTATAGCTAACATCCTGGCCTCCATCTTTAATGCATCCCTCCGGACTGGCATAGTACCTAGTGACCTAAAAATAGCTAAAATAATAACAGTCTTTAAAGCTGGTGAACATAATAGTATTACTAATTACCGACCGATATCCATTCTCCCCTACTTTTCCAAGATCATTGAAAAACTTATGCAGACTCGCCTCACTTCCTTTTTGGATAAACTCAACTTGTTAACCCCATCCCAATTTGGATTTAAAACTAACCACTCGACCTACATGGCGTTACTGGACATCCAAGATAGCATTACTGAGGCAATGAATGATAACACCTACTCTATTGGCATATTCTTTGATCTCGCAAAAGCCTTCGATACGGTGGATCACCCTATCTTAATAAGTAAGCTACACTCTTATGGAATAAGGGGTACTGCACTAGCTTGGCTCACCAATTACCCAACTGACAGATCCCAATATGTTACCTTCAAAACGGCTACTTCTTCCACCATGGCTATTAAATGTGGGGTCCCTCAAGGGTCAATACTAGGCCCATTACTTTTCCTAATATACATAAACGACCTAGCTTCAGCATCCACTGTATTCAAATTTATCCTATTTGCAGACGACACAAACGTTTTTTTAAATGACAAATCAAGTACGACACTATTCTCCAGAGCAAATAAAGAACTAACACTAATAGCATCGTGGTTTAAGGCCAATAAACTATCACTCAATCTTAAGAAAACAAACTTCATCGTATTCTACTGTGGCCGAAAATCTCCCCCACCTACAAATTTGACTATCTCCATCGACAATGTGCCTCTTGAGCAGACTGATTCTACCAGGTTTCTTGGAGTACAAATTGATTCCCGGCTGAACTGGAAGGCCCACATTACCCTAATATCGAATAAAGTTGCAAAAAACGTAGGTATATTGAAAAGAATCAGTTACTGCCTCCCACAGCCAATATTATTAAACATTTATTACACTTTAATTTTCCCCTACATCTCCTATTGTAACATCTCCTGGGGAGCTAACTATAAACAGGTCTTAGAACCCCTAAGTAAACTCCAAAAATCAGCCCTCCGTTCAATATTCAACACACACTGGCAAGCCAGCACTAAACACTTATTTCGCGACAACAACATCCTAACCATACATCAAATAAACACCTTTCAAAGTCTTCTCTTCATGTACAGCTTCCACCACAAACTCCTACCCCCTTCTATGGCCTCTTACTTTAAGATGGGCACCTCGATTCACCAACACTGCACACGCAACGCATCTAATTACCGCCCAGAATATGCTCGCGTAAATGCTAAATGGTTTTCCATCAAATGTTTGGGCCCAAGGCTATGGAACGCCTTGCCAATTGGAATTACTTCCGCCCAGCCCACTAGCAGGTTCAAGACACTGTTAAAGGCCCACCTTATTCATTACCAATAATCACCCTGTGCCTCCGCCTGATCATACCTCACAATCAATCATCGGGTACACTGCCGTCATTACTCACCACAAATACAACCACAACTAGGGATAGGCCTAATCATTGTCAAACGCTGTTTACATTGTGCTAACACTGATATATATATGTATGTATATATATGTATATATATATATATATGTATATGTATGTATATATATACTGGGCTGCACCAAATCTTTCAGCTTGCTGTGTACATAATTCGCTGTTACTTGGAACTGACATCTTGATATAGTTTAAAATTTATTTTGCCAGTTAAGTTACCTGGAACTGACATCTTGATATAGTTTAAAATTTATTTTACTAGTTAAGTTTAGTATAAGCATTGATGCTTCATGTACTCGACATCCGTTCTGCCAGTGAATTCGGGGTGCCCCATCTAGCGGGTCTCCTCCCTTAGGGGCATCCCATTATATACACCAATGTTGAAAAATCTGCCTGTCAAATGCATTGTTCGTGTATTTTAATAAATCGGATTGATTGATTGATTGATTAGCGATGATAATAAAACTAAAACTGGGAGCTGGATCAACGATTAAAATATAACTAAAACTAAAAGCGAGATTAGCGATGATAATATGACTAAAACTGGAAGCTGGATCAACTATCAAAATATAACTAAAGCTATAAGCTAAAGTTACGCGTTCGTAGCGCATTTGTCGGGGCGCATCTGTCGGGGCGCATTTATCGGGGTGCATTTGTCGGGGCGCTTTTGTCCACGGCGCTTTTGACGGGGTACCGCAATTTTGTCTACTCGTGGAATTCTTCTTTGAACAAACATATTTCTCCCCATTCTGATCTATTCTTTAATGAGGTACAGTAAGGTTAACGAGTTAGGGCAATTATTTGAGGTAAGGTTAATTAGTATAAAGTTAATAAAGTAATGATGAGGCATAATAAATACTACGTCTGGAAGTCATGTTCATTGCCAGGCGCATATTGTAGAGAAGCTAACGACTGTGTTTAATTAGCCGTTAACAGAATTCGATTGGCCAATCGATTCGCCTCTGGACTCCAACAATGCAAGCGAGCTTCCTTTGAGTTATTGGCTTTGTAACTCTAATTTAACTCGGGTAGAATGATTGGCTTTGTAACTCTAATTTAACTCAGGTAGAATGTATGTATCTGCTGTATCTACAGCTGGTCGAATCTACTTATCTTCTCTAGAGCCAGAACTGGCTGTGTGCGCTTCTAAGTGAAAGCGACGACAAAATCGATTGGCGTTCTGCGGTTTCACTATCACTTTGCCTTCGCTTCATTTCAACTCGATCGAGCAAAGTATCTACAACATCCGACTGCAGAGTCCTCCAATTCCGAAAAGTTTAAGTTCCGCTGTTTTCAGAAGTGGAAGTGTCCGATTTCGATTTAAGATATTCTGGTCATTTTTCAAGTTGTCTCCTCCATAACAGAAAAAGAAGTCTTCGAATAACGCTTCAGGTGAGGACTATGCGAATAATTGTTTTAAATTTTAGAAGTAACATTTGCAATTAAAGTCTTAGATGTCATCATCAGGATGCGGAAATGGGCAGACATTATGTTGCAGCCATTTCACTGATATCGGTCAACGACTAATTCATGACAAAGCTATTCTATCGTCATCATCATCATCATCATCATCATCATCATCATCATCATCATCATCATCATCATCATCATCATCATCATCATCATCATCATCATCATCATCATCATCATCATCATCATCATCATCATCATCATCGTCATCATCATCATCATCAGCAGCAGCAGCAGCATCACCAGCATCATCATAATCAGCATCATAATCATCAGCATCATCATCAACAGCAGCAGCAGTATCATTATCATCATCATCATCATTATTAGAATCAGCATCATCATCAGCATCAGCATTATCAGCATCTGCATCATCATCATCATCATCATCATCATCATCATCATCATCATCATCATCAGCATCATTAGCATCAGCATCAGCATCATCATCATCAGCATCATCATCATCAGTTTATCCCTCATAATAAAACAACATATTTGCAATACGTTGTTTACCGATGGGGTCATAAATAATCCCATGTAGAAGAATGTGAACTGGCTCGGGATTTTAGGTCTTTGTAACAATGTAGTTGCAATAATGAAATAAATATGGCATCCTGTCAATAAAATATTGCAATTATTGTGCAATATGCATATCTGTTTGCATTTATTTGGCATTTCAGAATAGCTACTTAAAGCGGAAATGCAAAAGTGTTATACTAAACCGTTCAATATAACGTCAATGAATTCTTTTCAGGTGCTTCATTCCTTTAACAGTATGACATTAAGTAACAAACTTCAACACTAGTCGTAAGTGCCATCTAGTTAAAAAAAAGTAGGTACAGATCGTGCTCATTGCCACTATGTATACACAAGAATGAAGCACGAGAAACTCTTATCTTCATTTTGTGAACTAAGATAACACCTCGTATCTTTGTTGCTGCTGCCACGAAACTCAGTGGCGACACTCAGCGACTTATCCCAAACATGTTCATTGCATCTGTGACATGCAGATGCCCGCAGCATTGGAAGAGATGACCCGATCTCATTATGCAGCTCGACCAGTGTGTATTCAAGTTCCTAAACAACTCTTGACCCTCGATCCACATATGTGCCAACACAGAAGGACTTGCCTTGTCACTGGATGCGAGGTAGTAGCACAACAGCATCACCAGATCTTTAGCCTATAAAATTATATTAAGCTGGGTTTAACGGTATGTCTGCAGCAGCACTCCCCTTTCTGCTGTTGGGTTCTTCTAATCTTGCCTGAAGAACAATGTTTGTAATCCATTTAGTTGTGATAAAGCATTGAAAAGCAACCAAAATATTATTCTGACTCATCCTGTATTTACTTGCACTGAGCCAAACTGGTAGTAAATGACCCAACTTTATCACAGGCTACGTACAATGCCGTACATACTAGCCTTATCGGCTGGATATACATCCTATGAACCTCTTACGGTTAGAATAATTGTTGCTTCAACATAGGCCCTATTACAAAATGAAAAGCAATGGCAGTATAGCATACTTACGTTTATGAGAAGTAACAAAGAGTATTAAAAGATTGGCCACGATCAAATATAGCAGTCCTTAATGAGTGCTCGGTTGTCTCTGTAAGAAGGGCTCATTTGTGACCCCAATCTTACCAGAAAATAAATTAATTAAACAATCAAATATAAACAAACAACTTTAATTATACATTAAATTGATGGAACTGTTAGAAACAGACTCCTAAAAACTCAGTTTCTAATTCCCAATAGCGTTTAAGTAACCCAGGTGAATATACTGTATATCTGGGGTCAAAATTACCTCAGCTGGTAGGATTAAGGGCGAATCATCATCATCAGTTCCTGACGCCATCCATTTTTGGTGGCAATTGGTACGCATAAATTATCTTCTTTGTCCTCGGTCGTTTCTCAAAACCAGTCAGGCTATTCTTTATCAAGTGCAAAATCTAACTTTAATATTCTTATTATCTTCTGTATTAAGAAGAAAGTATCCCAGATTTCAGAACACGGGCCATGACGTAGAGAAAGAACATTGTCGCTGCTTGACAACTTTCGAACACTTATTTTGGGGACATAGATGACACATATTGGTCACTTAACATACATTGGCGGTAAAGGATCTCACCCGATCAAGTCATTGAAAATGAGCCAGGTCGAGGCCATATACGGTTGCTAAAGAAAATCGCGTACATTTACATTTACATTTACATTTACATTTACATTGGCTTTATGTAAAACAACTGCGCAATATCGGGCTGTAAGGCGTCGTCGCTCTTGCTTGGATTTTCATTTTGGTGTCACTTTACCGATGGCACATTTGTACGTACTTTTTTTCGATAACGTACGTACAGTACGCGTACGTTATTCCGGGAGGTAACGTACGGTCGCACTATGGCTTTATTATGTATATTCCATTATTTGACAATCGTCATAGAAAATAGTATTCGTAAACTTCAAATTTCTAAAGCGCTACTCTAAAGCCAGGCGCAGTGCACAGGCTTATTCACGAGCGCTGAGTCCTGTCAAAGGGTTGTTCAACCATGTGAAGTATAGATCCGAGTCCGGTTGCCAGGGAGACCAGAGCAACGATGGGGACGAATTGCTAAGGCGGGTTTTGTTGGATGAGAATGATTGACAGGCGAGGCATTGGAAGGAACAGGGAATGAATCGTTGAATAGGTAGACTTGAATCTGACGTGGACAGATCGATATGTAGAGGGGCCTGAAACAGGTAACGGTGGATCAGCGCCGGTATCGGTGGGTGGTGGGTGGGGGACCGAGAATTTGCTGAATTCAGGAAGTATCGCTCCAGAGTCGAGTGCAGTGTTGTATATCGATCGGTTGGCAGGGGCGTCTATCCCCCTAAGTCACTGGAGCAACGTCCCTTTTCCCCTCTTCTTCCCCCTCCCCGTTCTTCCCCCCCCCAAATGGTGGCGCACACACTGACAAATCTCCCCCTATTTCTTAGATGAAATTCCGATAGAATAATAGCGAATGCACAGAAGCCAGCCTCGCTCAGCGAGTGGACGATAGTAATGGAGACACGAGGCTAGCGAAACGAGTTGAAAGAAATATGTTTGAATGGACGGACAAAAGGATCATGGTCGTAAACTCTTTCTCCGACTGGGGATTCAACCGTCTGTTAATCGTATAACTATCTCCCTACTTCCGCCGATTTTATTACCTGTTAGGCCTACGTGCAAAAGTATGTGCCGGCGCATGCAAGAATGAAACCATGCATCCATAGATACGCATACACATGGATGCAGATTAATGTACAAATATACAGCAATTCAAACACACATAGACGTGTTTAGTTTCATGCGTGGGTTTGTTCCTCCTCCTACCTGTCTGAACTCTGTCGCCCTATTTCTGACTTAGGGGAGCTTTTGGTCCCTCGGACCCGCTCAGTAGGCTAGTCAGACAACGCCGAGCTTTCTCGACTGTTGGCCAATCTACCTGGAATGGGTTTCTGATCGCCTTCAGCTGCTTCCACCGGAATAACTCGTCTGCGTTCTTCCGACTCCTAAGTCCTCTCTCTTTAGGCGTGGCTCGGCTGGGAGCGCCTCTGAGTAGGTCTCTTGAGGAGGCGCTATATAAATTTCAAGAATGAATGAATCATATGCTTTTAGGTACTTACTAACTTCTAGGATGCCGGTGTCTAATAAGCAAGGCATCAAGTCACAATGAGGTCAGAATCAAGAAGAATATCCCAGTAAAAGATAAAGAGTCTGCCAAATAGTGTGTAAGCAATTTGAAGACGGTAAGTTTTTGAGAAGGAATGGGTACCAGTGAGGGGCAGAACGAACGAATAAAGAGAGGGAGAGGATTGGAGGGAAGGTGGGAGAGAGAGAGAGAGAGGTTTTGAGAGAGAGTTATCTCGAGAATTTCCTCAATATTAGTCCTGTGTTTAGACTTCCTCTATGGTAGATTTTGAGCTTTACAGTTATTTCGTCCATATTTTGTTCATTGTCCAGTTTCTAATTGCACAGTATCAAAAACTGACCACCAGTATGAGTCGGTTCTAGGACTTTTCGCCCCCGGAAGATTCGCCCCCGGAAGATTCGCCCCCGACATTTCGCCCCCCGGAAGTTTCGCCCCCGTCGATCCAGCTTCTAATCTTAGTTACATTTTCATCGCTAATCCAGCTTCTAGTCTTAGTTACATTTTTATCATGGATCCCGGAGACGAAACTTCCTCGGGGGCGAATCTTCCCGGGGGCGAAATGTCGGGGGCGAATCTTCCGGGGGCGAAACTTCCGTATCCCGTATGAGTCAGACCATTTTGGTGGACCTTTGTGAACTTTTAAGTTTGACTTTAATGCACTTTACTAGTTAGTTTCTGCAAATGATTAAATTCAGCAGAGTGTAATTTGTGCGTCTATCAATAATGAGCTAGGCAGTGTTAACTCGAATAATTAGCGTGGCGTTCACATAGAAATATAGGAGCTATATAAAATGCCATGCGACGACGTTTAGCTTGAAGACAAATTAAAAGTCCAGTAATTGGAACATCAGCCGTAAAATGTAATTAACTTAGTGCATAGTAACTGAAACATTCTAAACAATGCTACCAACGTGACCAGAATAACAACGTATGTTCAGAGAATGGACCGATGCTTTATATAAAAGCAACTTTAATTCAATGCTAATGGACTTGTCTATCCGCCGTCGTCTGTTTTGCCGTCAGATGTCACTCCATTAAATTAATTGAAGCAATTACCTCTTGGCATAGAACGTGAACATGCATGTGATCTCGTTGCCTGTTGCCGAACGCTGCAAAGAGAACTTAGTTTTAGATTGACTGCTGCGGCCGTTAGTCGCTTTAGGAGAGCAGAGCAATTATTCCGATCCTGGTCGCTTCGTAGAAACGTTGAGACGATTAGGAACACTTAGGTTCGAAGACTAGAGTGAAATGAATAAAGTAACTCAGTCTTAAGACTAGTAGTAACAGCAACAGTCAGTTGTTTGAAAGAGTGTTTTTGAGGCGAGTGAAATTTGTTCGATACTGGGATCGGCCAGTCAACGTTGTACTTTGAACATCGTACTTCACACAAAGTTGGTCGTTGAACTCTCGAAGTGTGAAATAGTCGAAGAGAATCGTTGAAAAAACCACAAATTCAAAAGGAAGAGGAGAAAATCTTCACAGCAAGCGCATCAGAGGGGAAGTCGAAGACCAAAGAATTCTGAAGAGAGGAGGTAAACATTTTGCTGTAAAAATATACTATTTAAATAATAAGATGCTGGTTTAGGTAAAGCTAGATCTACTAGTACACTATTTTTTACATTTAAAGATTCTATGCTATCATAACACGACTGTGAGCTGGCGTTCTGTTAATACGTATTTATGAAATATTTCAAACAGCAAAAACTGAATGAAACAAACGAGCTAAACAGTCATTGCATTCATTCTAAAACACTCATTGCAATGCTTATTGCTGCGTTGTTTCATAGCATAGAATCTTTAAAATTAAAAAATAGTGTACTAGTAGATCTAGCTTCAGATCCCACGCCAGTTCGTTACACAGTCATCTCTAGAAATCTTTGACACTTTGACACGATGCACCAGTAGATGTTAACATTTCAGTAACTGTAAAGACAACTGTAGACTTAGCTCCGGCTTAGATAAGGAAAATGATTGTTGATGTTAATATTCTATGACAAGAAATAGGCTATTGCTGCTTTCCAAACAGTACTGAACTCCAGTGGTTCTATTATTACTGTCAGTAAACCACATACATTCGGTCGTAATGGTTTCCGTCTGAAAAATGGATAGGTTGCGTAATAATTTATTGATCGGAACTCTAGCAATGAACATAACATATGAAAACAATATGTGCGACTATCGAGCATACATGACGTTTAAACTTGCTTGGTGTTGATTGCTTATAGTATTTAATAATTTATTGATTAGGCCTACGTGCTTTGACTGCAACATAATGATCACCCAAACATATATTAGAACGCAAAATGTGGAGTTGCTTTCCACCAGTGTTTAATCTAGACGTCTTTGGGGGGATGTCCCCCAGGATTTGTGTTTCCCCAGAGGCCAGCAATATTATAATGTAGAGACCTTTTGGGGAGGGAAATTCCCTCCCAGGATACATGGTTTTCCCCTCCCGAGAGGTGAGCAATATACTTTCTGAGAGACGAATTCCTGAAAAAAGGTCATCAACGGTTTTTGAGAGAAAAAAATAGGTTGGTCCCCCAGAAACCTTGTTTCCCCTCCCAGAAGAGGGGGACTAGATTAAACACTGGCTTTCCACTGATGGTTTAAAAAACAAGGTTAAGTATACATAGTCTTTGCACACGTTAACTACTTGAATCACTCTTCAAACTGAGCAGGTAAATGTAAGTAATCCTCTATTTGCAATAATCGAGAAAACACATTGGCTGAACAATTAAACTGTATACTCTTTCTTCATATTGGTCTCACAGCATGAACTGCTGAAAGAAAATTGGAGATAGCCCAACTTTTTAATATTTGGTAAAAGATGTCAGGATATTTTATTAGCGCATCCTTGTTTAAGAAATACTAACATCAATAGTTTTTGGAGCATCCTATTATTTCACGCTGTTCGGAGATTACCTCTGACTGTTTAATTGTATTGTGTTTTAATAAACGGATTTGATTTGATTTGATTTACTACTGTGCAGTGATATTTTACTCCTAAAAATGATTCCTAATTCAGTTTTTATTCGGTTCTGTGCTCTTGAATTTAACTTCTAATTCTAATTTTACTTCACACATAATTTTACTCATCGTTATCGTTCCTATTTTAGTTCTCAAATAATTTTACTTCTTATTTTAGTTTTCCAAATAATTATTACTTTCCGCGCTGTAAAAGTACACAACGCTTTCATTGAGATGCACATCAAACTTGTCTCGAGATAGAAAGAAAAGCTTAAGTAAAACAAGGGGTGAAACGTTAGTCTAACAATGCAGCATCATATGGGCTATCGCAGAGAGCTGCTCCTAAGTAGGCAACCTTGAAGAGGCGCTATAGCCTATAGCAGTATAAAATAAATAAACACAAACGAACTACCTGGTAATTTGAATTTTGAGTCAATTGTGGTTATCATTTTACGAAACGAAGAATTATCTAGTATCAGCGTAACCGGGTACTGTATAGACAACCATTTACAAAACGCTGTCCAGTCGCTGATGTAGGCCTAATTCATTCAAGTCGGTCGGCCATGTGACGATTCAATGTTGAAAACAATCTCCATCACTTCAAACCCATGGCTGTCCTTCAACGCTACCGTAAAACGGGGTGACTTTGGCCTTTTTTGAACTTGTTTTAATAATAAAACGATAATGTGACTGAATATGGTTGACTTAACAATTAGATTAGATGTGCATAGGGTTAAAGAGAAAACGTATAAAGCAAACTTTTTTGGGTAATAACAGTTGAACACTTTTTTTTAACTTTTGGGGTTGGGCCAAAGTCACCTCATCAGGTGGGGTGACTTTGTCACACAATAGTTTTTCAGTTATTAGACAAAGTAAACCTGTTACTGGGGTCACTTTGGCCCGAAAAATGTGTTTTTAAAAATATCTAAACTTAAAACTAACACTAAGTGACAATCAGGGGCGGATCCAGGGGGGCCAATCCGGCCATGGCCCCCCATTTGAAATTTTAATTTATTTACACAGGCGTTTTATGATGTTTACACAGGCGTGGCCCCCCCGTAGGCGTGGATGAGTCAAATGTACACAGGACGTGGGTGCCGTAGATGTAGACTGAAGACATAAAAAAAATTAATGACTAAAAAAAGGTCATCAACTTTTTTGGGAGATGAATTCCCAACAAGTTTCGCGGTGGTCGGTTGGTAAACTGATTCCTCTCCCAGAAGATGGTTGGTATGTATGTATAATTTCTGGGCCTCTCCCCCCTGATAGACCTTCTGGATCCGCCCTTGGTGACAATGGTACCATACCGGTAGTGGCATGACTAGAACGAATTGGTACCGTATGCACCGACCAGTCAAAATATCCTTAAAAGTGAAATTTTAGCAGATACATTAATTAATTTTAAAATAAACATTATATAAACATCGCTAGTACTTTAGAATATGGCCAAACTGAAATTTTAGCAAATACATTAATTTTAAAATAGAAATTATATAAATATAGCCGGGAGAACCGTACTTTAAAATGTGGGTCAAAGTGAACCCATACTGTGGTCAAAGTCACCCCAAGAACTTTGCTTGCATTTATAAAGTACTTATTGGTGACGTGGAGCAAACGGTACGTCATACACATGCCACTACAATGTACATTGAAAAGTGTTATTATCACCCACAGTATTATTAACGGTCTTTCTCACAGAAAAATAAGTTTGCACATCATCAAAGTTTAACTTTTTTTATGCTTACAAACATTTCGGGAAAATTTCAACAAATTTTACAATGAAATAAACCAAATTTTGATAAAATATTCGCTACATGTTTACCGATTGTTATTCGTAAATCAAGTCGAAATGACGTGATAACTACGGAAGGCCAGAACGTTACAAACTAATTTTTCACTTTGGGCAAAGTCACCCAGCAGGCCAAAGTCACCCCGTTTTACGGTACCTTAGTGAACTGCGGTTCTTCTATTCGTCTAATAGCTAACGGATAGCAAAAGCTTCCGTGTCTCCGGAATTATTTTAGTCGAATATTATACGAGAGACCATTGTGAAGGAAAGTTATTAAGCAATTAGGTAGAGTCTTCTAAGGACAAGGCGATAAGCACAATTAGGTTGTAGACGCACCTGTCTATCCGGGTTATTAGGCGAAAGGGAATGAAAGCCGGATCGTCGGCTACAGAGGAATAATAGGCATTTATACGGTGTAGAGGGATGGTCGAGACGTACTGCTATTAGAAAGCAGACAGCCAAATAATTACCTTACGATCAGAATACATTTACGACTTTCGGAAATTCGACGGATAGACAATAATTATAGTCAATCAATCCATCAGAACAGAGCTTAGGAAGACTCGAAAGAAGCGAATAGGCTGAAGCAACCTAAACGTACCAATTATACGAGTAGTTAGTATTAGGTGGTTATTGGAGCAGTCGTTCAAACCCATAGGTGGCTTCTGGAGCAATCGTTCAAACCCATAGGTGGCTATTATAGCAGTCGTTCAAACCCATAGGTGGCTATTATAGCAGTCGTTCAAACCCATAGGTGGCTATTAGAACCAAATACACACACACACACACACACACACACACACACACACACACACACACACACACACACACACACACACACACACACACACACACACACACACACACACACACACACACACACACACACACACACACACACACACACACACACACACACACACACACACACACACACACACACACACACACACACACACACACACACACACACACACACACACACACACACACACACACACACACACACACACACACACACACACACACACACACACACACACACACACACACACACACACACACACAAGCAAACATCAAACCAAACACACACACACATCAAACCAAACACACACACACACACATCAAACCAAATACACACACACACACACACACACACACACACACACACACACACACACACACACACACACACAAACACCAAACCAAACACACACACATAATTAGAAAAAGACATGTAGAACATGATTGAATAAAGTTTATAAAATTGAACACATCTTCTTTATTTGTAAGTTTTACAAACATAGGTATGAACCAGATAATCATTTAGTCCAGTGTCCGACGTTAGCAAATTAGTAATAGCGTTAACATTTTTATTTCTACATCTATGTAAGCAGTAAAATATGCAATAATGTCCACAATAACGACTAATAGCACTTTGTAAATGTCTCTCGTTAAATATCCAGTTTACACAATGACGATTCAAAAATGTACTAAATGGTGCATGTGGAGGTCTAATACTAATACTAACTACTTATACGCATAGGCAGACATAGCCATGGATACATATGGCGTACATGCACACACATCAAAATTAAGCCTTGCAACATAGACACTTTAGACTTCGAGAATAAATCAATTAATATTTTGCTTTTGAGTTTTATTTAGTTCATCTCCATCTTTGATCTAGTACAGTCTCGTGTCACCATCCCACCTGATTTAGTGCTTTGATCCTTACGAATGCATGGAGAAAATGTGTGGAGCGAATGCATGGAGGGAATGCATGGAGGAAATGCGTGGAGCCAATGCATGGAGCAATGCATTGAAGCTGATGCATGGAGGGAATGCATGGAGCCAATGCATTGGAGCGAATGCATGGAGCGATTGAATGGAGCCAATGCATGGAGTGAATGCATGGAGTGAATGCATAGGGTTTTCGCTAGTCTTGCTACAATTATACACCTATACTACGCGTGCTTCTGATTTTCTCAAGCTGTATGCAATATTTTAATCGCCAGAAAATGAAAAATGGTAATTCTGGCTATAGCTCAGTTTGAAACTCTGTCGTTAGTAATCTAGACACTTAAAATAGTGCCTGTTAAATACCCCACAGAAAGTTCTGCGCTCGCTGGTGAAAAATGGTAATAAAGTGCATTAAGAAAAACAAGTACACCAGCTAACGAACAATGCTCAGGCAAGTTCAACAATTGCAAAGGAAGTTATAGTGATTGTGTATAACAGACTTCTACATTGAGTTATCTGTGGGATTTGCTCTCTAGTAGTTTTCTGCTGGGATTCTTGTTGGTGAACGAGCTTTTCGGTTGCTGGACCTAGGCCTTGTTGGAACTCTCTCCCTGTGTCTGTACGCTCAGTCGCTTATGTCATTTCGTTCTCATTTTTGTCTTACGGACTGGCGTTCTGGGCATTCACCTGGTATGCCAGCGGTTAATGCCATGTGCATTATACACCAGCGTAATAGAAGCTACTAATTACAATTATAATATTCTATATAATTCAACCGCTGAATCAATATGACCAAGACGATGTTAATTTTAAAATTAATCTATGTAATTATGTTAATTTGTGTAAACGCTTAGCGTTTACATACAATGTAAGCAGCTCTAGACAAAAATACAGCTACGACGTTTGTAGGCAGGACTGCAGGTGCAAGTCCCGCAATTTGAACACCAGTCATAAATATTTAATTAGGATGCGCATCGTAAAAATTAAACGTAGACAGTGTCCTAGCGCTTGGTACGCGACCCAGCGTACATTCAAAAGAATAGATCTATGTTGGCTGGGTTTAACATAAGCGTGGGTTTACATGCATACATGCACACAAGTTGTCATCCCGTTGGGCAGAACACTTGGACATTTTTGAATGACTCTTCGTGCATTATTATTATTTAGACCTATCAGCGTCATCATCATTATCATAATCATTATCGTCGTTGTCGTCTGCGTTGTCGTCGTCATATATGTGTTGTGTGGCCCTACGGTGGAGTGTGTTCACCAGGACGATCGCTAGAGCTCCACGAGCTGACAGCACAAGGTGACAAGGTGTGGCCCTCTATGGATTGTTTTGCGTTTTACAACTGGACGCCAGTCGTCTCTATTCTTTGCTGATATCCAGGCCATGCGTAGTTCGATGTGAGGAAGCAAATGTTAGATGAAACTGCTCATGTTTCATTCCTTACTCACGAACTAAGAACATTTCAAATACTCTGACTTTAAACTTCATTAATCTACTGTTAAAATTTTAATCAATTAGTAACTTACGACCTAAATAACATGAATTCATTCTGACATGAAAAAAGTACATGAATGTAAGCAGAGAGAGAATAAATTACTAAGGATAGTGTAATAGAACATTTCAATGAGCATGACATTATTAAAAAGGACAATGAACACGAAATAGCACCTATAATTATTATAGTTCTACTTGGTGTGGCACAGCAGCCGACTCCATGGAGCGTTCGGCCTGTAACGCGCAGATGATCAGAGATGGGCACTAAACTATTTTTTAGTTAAACTAAAACTATTTTCCAACTAAAAAAATAGTTTAACTAAAGTGGGCAACTGATTTTAGAAATTAGTTAACTAAACCAAAAACAGGGGTTAAACTTTTTCCAACGTTTTTCCAACTTTTTACGACAAACATTTTCACATTAAAAGACGCTAAGTGAACTGTAATAATGCAAAGCGTCAATGGCAATTTCACCTTCAAACCATGCAATGTGTACTGTTCTGGCATACAGTTACATGTGTACTGTAACTAGTGTATGAATTTGAAAACACAGGCTGTTAATGCTGAAACCATGCAGTGTTAAAATGTTTTTTTGCTGACAGTGATCAATGTTCCCAGTGGAAAACTAGTTGCATATTGCTGATTTTTTAAGTTAAACCTTTTAGTTAGCAACTAAATTTTGTTAGTTAAACTATGGTTTTAATTAAACAATTTTTTTAGTTAAACTTCATCCTTAACTAAATTTTTTTAGTTAAACTAAAAGTTTGCAACCTTTTAGTTAACTATTGCCCATCACTGGAGATGATGATGATGATGATGATGATGATGATGATGATGATGATGATGATGATGATGATGATGATGATGATGATGATGAATACGACGATTTCTACAGCGCCGTAACACGACACATGCCGTTACAAGGGCACTTTTACAAGTTCATCACGGTCCATAAGCCAGCTTCAAGTAGTGTGTCTTGAGTCTGGTCTTAAATGACTCCAGTGAAGTTGAGCGGAGAGTACGGGATCAAGCTTCTGCCAAGGCAATTACTGTGTAATTTAACAAACTGACACATATGCACTTGCAATGCATTAATGCAATACTCAATATCTGAGACTGCGAGATTGAGGCGGAAATCGGGTTACTTTTAAGGTTAGTTAGGGTTTGTTTACTTTGTGCGGATTGTGCCTAGGGCCCCCAAACTCCTTAAAACGGCTCTGAATGTACACGTTTTTCTTTAGCGAGGGCATTCTACCTACTTCGCAAAAGCGATATCTTGTGTTTCCAGCCCTCAAACACGATGAACTGGATCCGTCTGACCTGATTTCTAATGTTTCGTTTATTTGAAAGACTATTGAATAAACTGCGGCTAGTCTATCAACTTCTACCTTAAAGTCAATGGTTTATCACCTGTCTCGCAATCTGGCTTCCTCCGTAAGGACCAGTCAACGCAGCCCCTTCTGGTCCCTCTGGTATCGGACATCTACTCTGCCATGGATCGCTACCAGGTCACCCTCTTAGCCTCATTCGATGTCAGCGCGGACTTTTACTCGGTGGACCACGACATTCTCTTAACCCGCCTTTCTACCTCCTTTGGCCTCGCTGGGAACCCCTTGACAGGCTGCTTTCCTTCCTCTGTGATCGCACTTTCTCGACAAGATCCCGATGGGCTCCTATACCACGTTTGGGTTGCCTCAAGGCTCTGCCTTTGGTTCTGTTTTATACATCCTCTATATCTCGGAAATTATCCTCGTTCTACTCTTCAATTTCGTTTTGCATGTGTAGATTCTTACCTATTTTGGCCGAGCCTATCACCCAAAACTGCATCGTATTAGCCTTTTTTCTAGTTATTAATTTGTCACTGTGGTATAATGTGGTGCGATTTCAATTCATAGACTCGGGTAACCTTTCGACAAAACGTCTTTCATTTCTGTTATACACTTCAAGCGATCATACATCACATCAATTTCCCATGAAGACTCTAACTCAACACACGACTTCTAATATCAGCGTCTGTCTCCTCTCCTAAAGATTGCCATCTGCGCGATCTGTATCGTCAGCGTTCCTAATTAGTTATTTATGCATAGTGTAATGCGCAACATTGTCTAATAGCCATGCCAATCATATGGTATGCGGACGTTTGGTCAAAGGACGGTTGGTCAACGGACGGTTGATCACGGACGATTGGTCAATGGACGATTGGTCAAGAGGACTGTTGATCAAGGATCCTTTCGTAAAGAGGACGGTTGATCAAAATATCGTCCGTTGACCAATCGTCCATTATAAAAGCAATCAAAGCCTAGTAGAGTTGGTCTTTTTTTATTATTACTTAATACTCATATAATTAACTTGCAACTTTGCAACTTAGGCCTATAATATAAATTTCTAGTAGTATTTAATTTTAATATAATAACTGCCTGGTACCTAACGTCGGAAAGCCAACTCACTTCATAAATCCTTGTTTATAATAGTCTTCATTGCTGTGCATGTAAAGAGGCCTGGTTTTGTAATGGCTCAATTGTCCAGGGATAATTAGTGGTCGCCGATTTCAAAGGGTTATCGTATATCTGTGCCAGTGCAGTTGTTTGCATTGATAAGAGAACTGACATATTTTAAAAACGTCTCCAATATCTAAAAATTAAAATTTCTGATCAACCGTCCTGTTGACGAAAGGACCCTTGATCAACAGTCCCCTTGACGAACAGTCTGCTTGACCAATCGTCCGTTGACCAATCGTCCGTTGACCAATCGTCCTAGAACCAATCATATATATATATATATATATATATATATATATATATATATATATATATATATATATATATATATATATATATATATATATATATATATATATATATGTTTCAGGTAGTGGCTTGATTAAGCTACTGTTAGGGAGGCAACTGTACAATGCCTTTATTGTATTTGCAAATTCACGTATTGGGCATCCCTGGTCAGCGGTACCTAGGTCCTTTAGGGGCGCCCATTGCCTCTTATGACTCAAAGAACTCGCTTACTTTCAATCTCACCTGACTCCACCCCAAATTCATTCTATTCCTTTCATCCTAGTCGAGTGAGAATATTAATCTAACTATCCAATAATCACGTATGGTTTGAATTTCCAGAATCTGCACTATTTTATATCAATTTGTTTCGATGGAAATGATTGGTAATGTTGTCATTTGAAGCAATAAAGAAAGATGTTAAGATGCTATGTTATATATATATATATATATATATATATATATATATATATATATATATATTAGGGTGTTTTTATGATGCACATGATTTTTTAAACTCAAAGATCTTTTAACGGCCAGGTCGAATTATCATGCCAATAAGCGTATAAACGCCATATCCGAAATTATATCGCGATAGCTGAACATTTAGGACTGGCGCAAGGCGACCGAAATTAGGAACCCGGTCATCTGTCTCGGTTTGGCTAAAATTTTAGACGTTACGATGTCTGTTCTTCGTGTTTTCGATCTTCAACATAATTATAGTAATTAATTAAGCTATTGTGGTTTTCTAGAGGAGACACCTGGTGCTACATCAATAGCATGGTACTTAAGGCGAGTTGCTGTCTCCCTTGGTAAGAGTATGTGTTTGATCCCCGAATGAGTTTGTGCCAATCAGATAATGTCATGGTTTCCGATCGGAGCAATCTGTCTACAATAATCAATGCAGGATCTCTTTGATATTGCACATCAAGATGCCATGACTATAATCAAGATAGAAGAGGATCGGCAGTTTTTGAAAGCACAGCGTGAGAAAGGACGACGTGGTTCTATGGCAGGCATTGAAGTCAAACTTGCAAAGCAAGAAGAGAGAGAGCGGGCAAGATCAGCAGCAGTTGCAGAGCGTGAGGAACGATATCGTGCAAGCATGGCGGTAGCGACGGAGGTTTCTCTGTTGGCAACATCATCTGAGGAAGAGGCGTCATCTAATAGCTCAGAAAGAGAACCAGAACCTTCAACGTCAGCTGGACCACCAAAGCGGCGAAAGGGAACAATCTCTGTAGTTGCCCGTGATGTTGCAGCAGCTCTAGATCGTACCAAAACCAGCAGCAGGAATGGCTCTCCCATTTTCTCTGCTCTCGTTGCATCCAATCTCTGTAGTTACCCGTGATGTTGCAGCAGCTCTATATCGTACCAAAACCAGCAGCAGGAATGGCTCTCCCATTTTCTCTGCTCTCGTTGCATCCAATCTATATGCAGCACCAGCTGGTGAGCTGATCATCAGTCCTTCTGCTATCCATCGAGCAAGGAAGGATAACCGTGCAGCCCTAGCAGCTGAGATTCGTGAATCTTTCGATCCGAAGGTTCCCCTTAGTATCCACTGGGACGGCAAGATCATGCCAGATTTTACAGAAACTGGACGAGTGTGCGTTGATCGTCTTCCAATAATGGTATCTGGTAAGGATGTGACCAAACTATTGGCCATCCCCAAACTCCAATCCTGGACTGCTGCCTTCATGGCAGATGCGTGTTTGGCCGAGATCAGAAGTTTGGGATTGGAAGACAGAATCGTGGCCATGTGTTTCGACACAACGGCGAGTAACACGGGTTGCAAGGGCGGTGTATGCATCAAGCTGGAAACGGAATTAGGAAAAGACCTCTTGAACCTTGCCTGTCGACATCATGTTTCTGAAATTGTTCTGGAAAAGGTATTTTCACTGCATGATTCTGTAAGGTCTCCAAATTTGGAACTCTTCAGTCATTTCCGTGACTTCTGGCCGCAGATCGATCAGACCAAGTATCGCACAGCAATGGAGGATAAAGACGCAGCACAAAGAGTCAAAGAAATTCGAGAGAATGTCATCACCTTCGCACTGCAGCAACTGAATGCTGAATACCACAGAGACGACTACGAAGAGCTACTAGAACTAACAGTCATTTTCCTAGGAGAAATTCCACCGAAAGGAATAAAGTTCAGGTACCCAGGGGCATTTCACCGCGTGCGTTGGATGACACGTGCGGTTTATGCAATCAAAATGTGGCTTTTCAGAGAGCAGTTTCCCAATCAACAACACCAGAGGGCATCTCGACAATCTTACTCTCAAAAGATGTGGAATCGTCTACTTCGAGTTTCAGTTTTTGTGACCACAACCTACGTGGAGTACTGGTTCACCTGCACATCACCCAATGAAGCCCCAAGGAACGATCTTCAATTCTTGAAGGCAATCCATACTTACCGAGACAAGGAAGTCTCACAGGTCGCCCTAACAGCATTTTCCCGACACCTTTGGTATTTGTCGGAGACCTTGGTTGGCCTCAGCCTTTTTGACGATTCAGTCACCTTCGACGAAAAACAGCGCATGGTCTATAACATGCGCAACAATCATGGATCCGACGAACCTCCAAAGAGGCTTCCTCCCATACATGATCCATCTACAAAAGCGCTATCTAATTTTTTTACCACTTCTACCATCAAACTTTTCCAGCTCCTCAAATTCGATTACGCTATTCTTGATCGAGATCCGCAACAATGGGAGTCAGAGCATTCGTTCAATGAGGCTAAAGACATCATATCCGCCCTAAGAGTGACGAACGATTTAGCGGAGAGGAGTGGCTCTAATGCAGTCCTTCAATGAAGCCCTGGTTCGAAATGAGGAAGAGAAACAATTTGTTCTTCAAATGGTTGAATACCATCGAAATAGATTCCCAAAAGCACTAAAGGGACTAAGTAATGACAAATAACTGAAGGTTCTTGGTTTGCTTTTGCCTTATTTCTTATGTTTAAGTGTTGAAATTGTTTGGATCTTCGAGAATTACAATGTATGACATTGTTTTCTAAGTGGCAATTTTTCCCGGGCTTTGCGCCAGTTCTAAATCTCTTTTGATTTTCACCTAATTTGGCAAATGTTAATGTTTCTCAAGGTGGAACACAAAAACAAACTGGCCGATATTAATTTTGAAACTTCAAAATATAGACACACCCTAATATCAATCAATCAATCAATCAATATCTTTATTGCTATCCATGACAATCATTTACAAATCAATTACAATTCAGTTCGTATTTTTTTGCTAACAAGGTTCATATTAATCTGACCAAAGAAAATAATTATTTAACAATGGACCATTACAGGTATCTCTCAGTTAGATAACCGAAATACACTGTTCATGCAATTTATTCATTGTCATAGACGGCAACGGGCGTCCCCAAAGGGATGGAGGTCCCGCTGGGCAGGGATACCCTAATAGTCAATCTCCAAATAAGTTTGATGGCGAGAGTATACTAGCCTCTCCAATTTCAGGAGAGGGAGTACACGGCAAGTGTAGTCTTATCAATCCTTAACTAGGTATAATAAACTTAACTAAAAACGCTATAGCCAGGCTCCAGTGCAGTCCCGTCGATGACCCGAGGGGGACTTTATCCATAGTAAGAGGCGAATCATGTAGTTAAGAGGAATGTTCGTAATCGTTTTTTGAAATCAAATCTATTTTTGGCTGAGCGGATTTCAGAGGGGATAGATTTCCAGATTGTCGGTCCAGCTGATTTAATGCTGAATAATCTTAGATTGGTTCGTGCTTTAGTGGGTCTATACAGCGAAGCTCCTCTAGTATTATGTTCATGCAACATTGAGGCAAGAGTAAAGTACCCCGCAAAGGAGGCTGGTAATAAGCTATGTTGATAACAGTAGAGGAAGTCTCCAGTCTGATAAGTTCGGATTTGCTTTAATTCTAGCAAATGTGCATCCTTAAATATGGGCTTGGAATGGTCATTTCTCCCAGCTCCCACAATCATTCTAATCGCCTTTTTTTGTAATATGATTAACTTTTGTAGGCGAGAGTCGTAATTAGAGGCCCAAATTAAGTTGCAGTAGTTGAGATAAGGGAAGATTAAGGAGTAGTATAAGCTCAATCTAATTTCATTAGGGAGTAGGTGTGTAATTCTCGAAATTATACCAATGTTTTTTGCTATTTTTAAGGATATATAATTAATATGTGTTTTCCAAGTTAGGTGCTGATCGATAAAGACCCCGAGATATTTAGTAGACTCGACTTTGGTAATAGGAACACCGTCAAAGGATAGTGTCCAATTTACTGGTTTAATTTTCCTATGCGACTTGAAAATAACGAAATTCGTTTTATCAACATTAAGCGTTAGCTTGTTTACAATGAACCATTTGTTAACTTTAGTAAGCTCACAATTTACTGTTTCAATGAGAGATAACCAGGAGCTGTTAGAGTAAAAGATATTGGTATCATCCGCGAATAATATGAAATAGAGTGCAGAAGATACTTTCGCAAGATCGTTGATATATAATAGAAACAGAAGCGGTCCTAAGTTGGATCCTTGAGGAACTCCTGAGGTGATATTTCCAGGAGCAGAGAGTGAGCCATTACAGCTCACTCTTTGAGTGCGGAATTCAAGATAACTTTTGAACCATTTAATTTGATTTCCCCTAATTCCATAATTATTCAATTTATTTAATAGTATAGTGTGGTCGACAGTGTCGAAAGCTTTGGCTAGGTCGACAAAAACACCCACTGCATATTCATTGTTGTCAATCGCTTTAGAAATTTTGTCTTCCATGTCGAGTAATGCCATGAAAGTGGAGTGTCCTGCTTGAAATCCATGTTGAGAAGCATGGATTATATTGGCTTTATAGATAAAGGAGCTGAGTCGGTCATGCATAATTTTTTCTAAAAATTTAGCAAAGTACGGAAGCACTGATATTGGTCTGTAGTTTTCAAGATTTTGCTTATTTCATTTTTTGTAGACAGGTATAACTTTAGCAGCTTTTAAGGGGTCCGGTACAACTCCATTAACTAACGAGCTGTTGATGATTTCTGTAAGTGGTCGAGTAATTAGATGTAGATTAGGTAAAGCTAAATATGGATCGATACCATCTAACCCTTTAGTGTGGGTTTTTTTTAAACTATGTCCAATTGTCATGATCTCGTCAGGGGTGGTTAAAAGTAATCCCATAGATGTTAAGTTAGACGGAGGCATGTAATCTTCATAAGAGCAAGAGGCAACAGGTATTTTTCTAGCCAATTCCTTGGGCAAGTTTATAAAGTAGTCATTAAACTTGTTCGCCATTAGCTCTGGGTCATCTATTCTGTTATCATTAATTATTAATGAGTCTATTTTTATGTGCTTCTCTTCCAATTGCATAGCTGAGCGAATTAGCTTCCATGTCGCTTTTAAGTCGTTGTGATGTTTTAGGAACTCTACTGCATAGTAGTTACGTTCAGCGTTTATTCTAATTGTTTTGAATTTATTTCTATATGTGATAAATTTTTTCCTACTAGCAGGGCTGGGATTTTTTAGATATTTCGTATATAAGAGATTTTTTTCCTGCAGGATTTCAGCAACCCTGCAGTCATCCATGGTTTTGTATATTTATTCTTATTTCCCTTTAATTCAGTTTGAAGTGGAAAGGCGTCATTGTAAGCATCCATGTAGTTGTGTATGAAACAGTCATAAGCTTCATTTACCATTCCTTGTGTAGTGTATTGCGATACTCGATCCCAGTTTATCTCTTCTAGTGCCTTGGTAAATTTTTCCAACCCACCATTAGTTATAGATCTTCTTTCCATATGCATATTTTCTTTACCAGGCGTCATTTCGAATGAGAAGTAGGCGAAGATAGGTAGGTGGTCGGAGAGGTCAGAAATAATAATAGAAGCTTGTTGTAATTTAGACCAGGTAGTGCAAAAAATATTATCTATTAATGTTTTGGAGTTAGGAGTAATCCTAGTTGGTCTTGTAATAGCGGGGAGATAATGGTGTGAGATCAAGCTGTTATAAAAGAGATTAGTTTCCTTGTGGTCGTTAACTTTTAACAAATCAATGTTAAAATCTCCAAGTAGTATAATTTCCTTAGTAGTTGTTTTTAAGTTCAAGGTCATTTGCTCGAATTCTCCAATGAATTCTTTCAGGCACTGACCAGGAGATCTATATATAACTCCAATTATTGGGGAGTATTTCTTAAGATTTAGCTTGATGAATAAGCTTTCAAAAGAATCATGATCTTTTCCCCCTTCACTAGTTTTAATTATCTGATAATTCAGAGAATCGTTGATAAAGAAACCCACTCCCCCTCCCCTTCCTTTCCTCGCTTTACCAATAAATTTGTAACCTGCTAAATGTATGGTATCTAATAAATTTTCCTCAAGCCAAGTTTCCGTAAGAGCGATTATTGCCGCTTTTGTTTTATCAATTATGTCTCTAATCTCAGGAATCTTATGAGCAATACTTCTACAGTTTATGTGCAGAACTGGAAGGTTTAAGTCTCTCCGATCTACATCTCTTAAGTTATTCCTTAGATTGTCAAGGGAAATATAATTACTGGACCAAGTACTAGTTTTGAAAAAGTTCTGGTCTGGGTCAATATTGTCGTTGCTATTTAAATTATCAATATCGGGATCTGGAGTGAAGACCTCCAATTCAATGTCTTGATTAACTTGTATATCTAGTCTCACTTCCTCCTCCTCTTCCTCTTCCTCACTAGTATCTGTCTCCTCAGTTAAAGATAAGAAATTGAAGCATTCCTCATTACCTATGTTTGTCTTCAAGTAATTTCTATATATAATAGGATCATTAGAAACATAGCCCAGATTCGCCCCACTACAGGTACCGCCGTCAGTCCCACTGTCCTCGTTTTGGTTATATATATATATATATATATATATACTACATTACTATTAATGGTGCTCTAGAGGAGATACATGGGCAGAGGTAGGAGAGAAGGAGGATGATGTTGGAGATGTGCCTCACTGACGAGATTGATCACAGTTAATCGTGTTGCCAACAGCTGATCCGATGGGAAAGACTGACAGGTGTCTCTTCTAGAACACCATTATAGCACTGTTAGGCAATTGCTTCAAACGGAAATTAACAGCTCGAGTCTTCGTACCGTGCACAGATTTCTGCTGAAACATAGTTTATGAGATTTACCTAGATCTTAGTTTTTGACTTAACTATAGCTACTAGAATAACTTTAAGGTCAAAATTCTGCGTTCTTTAACACAACGGTGAAAGCAAGCCTTTTGTTGAATTTGTAGAAAAAGTCAAAGATGAGCCATCATCCATTCACGCTCGAGTACATGCAGGAAGGCAAAACGACTTCAAATAAGATCGACACAGATGTTAGAAAACTGAGAGGAAACCAAAATGAGTCAACTGCGAATAAAAGGCAGATCAACTCAAGACCGAGGCCGAGAATTTGTGAAAGTGACGGATGCCAGTCCGATCAAGATGAAGAAAATCCAGGTGGCGACATGGATGGGATAAGAGATGAGATGAATATAACCATCACAGAAAATGAAGGAATGAGTTTCTTCAAGATCTTGAAAATGTCCATGAGACGCAGGATGGAGATATTTGCAGAAGAAGTATCCATTATGGGTTTGTCTTACTTGGTCAAACCATCAAACCACAAAATCGGTTCCATTATCCGTAAGGTCGTATGGATAATGCTTCTCCTGTTCGGAACAGGTTTCATGGTTTTCCAGATTTACGATCGCATATCTTATTATCTGACATATCCAACCAATGTCAACTATCAGGTGGCCTTCAACCGATCTCTACGCTTTCCGACGGTGACAATCTGTCCGGAAAGTCTTTACAGCAGAAAAGCCGTCTTGTCGATGGGTAAGCTTAACTGAATCAGTTTTATTTTGTTTTAATCAACTACTACTATTACTACTACTACTACTACTACTACTACTACTACTACTACTACTACTACTACTACTACTACTACTACTACTACTACTACTACTACTACTACTACTACTACTACTACTACTACTACTACTACTACTACTACTACTACTACTACTACTACTACTACTACTACTACTACTACTACTATAAACACTTCTACTATTTCTACTACTACTTCTACAACTACTACTACTACTAGTAGTAGTAGTAGTAGTAGTAGTAGTAGTAGTAGTAGTAGTAGTAGTTTCTGTTACTGTCTACTACTGCTACTACTACTACTACTACTATAAACACTTCTACTATTACTACTACTACTACTACAACTACTACTACTACTACTAGTAGTAGTAGTAGTAGTAGTAGTAGTAGTAGTAGTAGTAGTAGTAGTAGTAGTAGTAGTTGCAGTAATAATAATAATAATAATAATGATGATGATGATGATGATGATGATGATGATGATGATGATGATGATGATGATGATGATGATGATGATAATAATAATAATAATAAAATAATATTAATAATAATAATAATAACCATGGTAATTATAATAATAATAAATCACTATTAAAATAATAATAATACCCAAGAGAATCAGCATACCTTTTTCAACGCATCTCAATTTGCACCCAGCGTTTCAATGCAGTATCTTTTAGAGGCACATTCACTTTACACTCCGGGAATGAGGACCACGTACTCCAAGCTTAAATTTTCAATCACTGTTAATATCTTAGAGCCTGAGGGATCTTATTTACCTCGGGCGACAAAAAAAATATTAATAATGACACTAAAAGTAATAGTAACGACGACGACGATGATGATATATAATTATCATGACTAATATTATTATTATTAAAAATAATTTTCTTTGCAATAGTTCACCTGTGACCAGTGATCTCTTTACATGTAGCTATGTATATTGGATTTAGGGATCGTTTGCCATTATGCTGCATGTTCTTTTAAACATTATCTCCGTAATGAAATACACTCAGTTTGAAGTTTGGGCATAAAATATGTTTCAGGTCCAGCAGCAGGTGATCTTGCTTCACTTCGTTTCCCGACTGCATGGGACATGGCAATGAACGTCGACAACGGAACGCTGAAAATTCCCCAGTCGGATCTCAACTGGGAGTTCCTTAAACATTACCTAAGTACAAGTGTAGAGGACTCACTGCTCGATGTAAGACCATGCATCACATTACCTCAGTTATATCACTTTCTGTGAGTTCACGTGACATGGTGTACCATTGCATTATATATATATATATATATATATATATATATATATCAAATTATGAAGCCAATAAAGAAGTATGACAACGACGTGAACGATTCAACCCGGCTACCGGAGAGAGTCGCGTCTGGCAGGGGAGGACGCATGGCCTCCTTGGTCGTAAACCAGCAAAATCCTTGCAAAGACAAGAACCAAAAAGATGCGGTTCAAATAGGGACATGAAATGTCCAGACAATGCTACGACCAGGAAAACTGGCAAATGTTATAGAGGAGATGAAGAAAGCAAACTTGGATGTGCTGGGGCTATCGGAGACGAGATGGAAAGAGGATGGAGACTTCACAAGCGATGGAATAAGAATCATGCACACTGGAGGAGAAAAGGGCCAAAGCGGTGTTGCTGTCATGTTGAGAGAAAATATGGCCAAGTCAGTATCAAAGATTGAATGACAAGGCAGCAGAATGATTGAGGTGACGATAAAGGCCGAACCAGTGGACATGGTGATAGTACAGATATGCATGCCTACAATGACGCATGAAGAGGAGGAAATAGACGATATGTATGAAAGACTGGAGGAAGTAATGGAGAAAACAAAGGGAACAGACTATTTAGTGGTAATGGGAGATTGGAACGCGGTGGTGGGGGAAGGAGCGGAAGGAAAATGCATTGGAAAATACGGTCTGGGAAAGAGAAACAACAGAGGCGAAAAACTATTGGAGTTCTGCGAGAGAAGAGAACTGTTAGTGACAAACACCTGGTTCCAGCATGAGAAGAGACGAAGGTATACGTGGAAAGCGCCAGGAGATGTGGCAAGGTACCAATTGGACTATATCATGGTACGGCTAAGATACAGAAACAGTGTAAAGAACGCAAGAGCAATTCCAGGAGCCGATGCCGACACAGATCACAACCTATAGTACCTTCTTTGGTTTAAATCATACCTCTCTGACCGCTCACAGTTGGTTGTTCTCGGTGAAACCAGGACTCAGTGGACAGAGGTTGAATTTGGTGTTCCCCAGGGCTCGGTGCTCGGTCCCATCTTATACATCCTCTTCACTGCTGATATCCCGTCTCTATTTACTAAACATGGGGCAAATGGCCAATTTTATGCAGATGATGCTCAGGCTTTTGTACATGGTCCGTCAACTGATCAACTCTCCCTTGTTTGCTCCGATGACCATCTTGTCTCTGACCTTCACTACTGGATGTCAACTAACCGTCTCTGCCTCAACACTGCTAAGACTCAATTAATCTGGTTTGGGACTAGACAACAGCTTGCTAAACTCAACTTTCCATTGCTGACAGAGAAATTCCTGCTTACACCTACTCTTCCACCGTTCGCGACTTGGGTGTCACACTTGACTCCTCCCTCACATTCACAGAGCATATCTCCAATATGACTCGCTCCTGCTTCTTTCAACTGAGGCGTCTCAGGGCCATCAGACGCTCGGTCTCACCTTCTGTCTTTACTACCATAGTTCACGCAATTGTCTGCTCACGCTTGGACTACTGCAACTCGCTCCTCATGGGTCTCCCCAAGCAACGTCTTTCCCCCCTTCAATCTGTTCTAAATGCTTCTGCCAGGCTCATCGCTCGACTCCCCCGGTTTGCCCATATCTCTACTTACATGCTTGATGTCCTGCACTGGCTCCATATTGCTGCGCGCATCCGTTATAAGATCCTCTTCCTTGTCTCTAAATCTCAGGAGCCTACTGCCCCGAAATATCTCTCAAACCATCTGCGAAAACCGCTATCTGCATCTTCTCGCTCATTCGCTCTGTAAATCGGCTTGATCTTTTTGTTCCCAGGGCTAAAACTGCCTTGGCCCAGCACCGGGCGTTTGCTGTAGTGGGTCCCACGATCTGGAATGACCTCCCCTCTGCTCAGGGCCAAATTAATGACGGGCTTTTCCTCATTGGTCTCGCGTTCCCTAAAGGCATTTTTGTTTCCCCGGGGCTTCTGTGCTGAGAGCGCCTCTGAATAGTTATTCTGCGAGAGGCGCTTTATAAATTTCTAGATACAATACAAAACAATACAATAAAGACCCAACTAAATCTGAAATTCATAAAGAGAAAAAGGAAGATGAGACAAAGATGGAACAAGACGAACCTAAAGGATAAGAGCAAGGAACTGGGAGAGAGAATAGAAGAAAATCTGACAGAGTATGAAGGCACATCCACAGAGGAGAGATGGAAAAGACTGAAAGACAACATCATAGAGAGTGTCAACGATATTGTGGAAGTAGGATAGATGATAACAGCTCGAAGGCCGTGGATAACAAGAGAGATGTTAGAGAAGATGGAGGAACGGAGAAAGTGGAAACACCAAAGTACAGATAAAGCAAGGCAGGAATACAGAAGACTAAACAACAAACTGCGAAGAACAACAGAAGAGGCTAGAGAAAAATGGTGGGATGAACAATACAAAGATCTAGAAGAGTTGCAACAAAGAGGAAGACACGATTTGGTGTATGAAAGAGTGAAACGGATATCAAGGAAACCAGGGAAAGGAGGAGGAATAGAAGTTAAAGATTAGCTGGGCAAGATCCTGAATGAAATTAGTGAAGTCAAAAGCCGCTGGAAAGAATATGTAGAGAAATTGTACATGAGCGAAAACAGAAATGGAGGATTAGATGATAATGACATGGATGAAGAAGAAATACGAGAAGGATCAGATGACATGGGGCCGGAGGGAGAGGAAGTGAGAGCGGAGATAAGGGAAATGAAAAGCAACAAAGCTGAAGGGATAGACAACATACCGGCGAAATGCTGAAAAACCTGGGGGAAGGAGCCATGAAAGAACTGATAAGGCTATGCCAAGATATATATATAGACCACAGGAGTATGGCCAGAGGACTTCCTGCAATCCATAATAATACCCATCAAAAAGAAACCAAATGCAACGGCTTGCGAAGACCATCGCACCACCAGCCTCCTCACCCATGCGTCAAAGATCATGATAAGAATAGGGCCTACTAACAAAGAGAGTGCAAGCAAAGACAGAGGCAGTCGATAGGATAGGAGACGACCAATTCGGATTTAGAAAAGGCATGGGAACAAGAGATGCGATCGGGATATTAAGGATACTAACAGAGAGGAGCTGCCAACAGGTAGGTAAGTTATTCTCTGCAACACTTACTTCAGTCACGAAGCAACATAATTTGGTATCTGCGTAAGTATGGAAGTAAGCAGCAAATACGAACAACGTCTGGACGATTACACAGCAAACTCTGTTTAATTAGTGTATTTTTAGCTTCTCACTTTGCAGCGAACACGAAGTTACATTGCCTGTAAATAAATTACATTACGCCGTTGTGGTCAGTGGCGGCGCCAGGGGTGGGCTAGGGGGTGCTTAGCCCCCCCCCAAATGTGGTTCAGCCGCCCAAAGCAAAAGCGAGAAATCTCTGAAGCTTTTGAATGCCTACTTATAAATAGCAGGCTCCATAGCACAAGAATTTCCCCAATTATTCTCAAAGAAATGATGCGTCAGTAACGTAGCTAGCTAGCCCACTGTGTATTGGCCCCTCTGATATAGATGACTAGCCTAGCACTCTTCCATCATCCAGTTAGGGTTGTACAGGCCATCGTAATGTGATATCTACATTATCTCGTCTGCTGTACGAGCCTACGACCAACGGGCCAACGGCTTACGTGATCTACCGGCCAAACAGTTGGGGACTGGCAGAGTTCTCCGCTGCAACGTGTGTGTGTGTGTGTGTGTGTGTAGATGTGTGTGTAGATGTGTGTGTGTGTGTGTGTGTGTGTGTGTAGATGTGTGTGTGTGTGTGTGTGTGTGTGTAGATGTGTGTGTGTAGGTGTCTGTGCGTGTCATCGCTCTGCTTGCCAGACTGGCATACATATCTGTGATCTGTCCAGTCAGTGTGTGGCACACATTTCAATGGAGTACATCTATAGGAGTAATAATTTAGCCTACGTTGAACTCGCAAATATATGAACGTGTTGCGAGTTGATTTAGATCACAGGTGTAGTAAATCATCTGCAGGATTATATCGTATAATCACTGGAGTAACTAAAACTCGATTATTTTGATGATTTATTCAGAGCGGCGATACTGGGGGGGAGGGGGTTCACCTTTAACAGTGAGCGGGACACAGTATACAGTTGTCGCCCGATGTTTAAAGAAACTTTTTATTGCTTTTTTTGTTAAATAACTGCCAAGTGGAAACTTGATAACTGCGACCAGGCACGTCAACACGTTGCCACCAGCAACTAACAAAAATTAATGACTTTTTTACATATAATTCTGTTTATATTGTAAGGGGTTCACCTTTAACAGTGAGCGGGACACAGTATACAGTTGTCGCCTGATGTTTAAAGAAACTTTTTTATTGCTTTTTTGTTAAATAACTGCCAAGTGGAAACTTGATAACTGCGACCAGGCACGTCAACACGTTGTCACCAGCAACTAACAAAAATTAATGAGTTTTTTACATATAATTCTGTTTATATTGTTTCGCAATATGTAACTAACTAATAAAAATCAGTTAAATTTAGATTTGAATTAGTTTGAATGTAATTATACAATTTTATGAAATGCACAATCTACCTGCCGTTACAAAGTGCTTGCCCCTTGCTTTTTAAACGCATTTTTCGTGCAAAAAAATCAAGAAAATTTTTTAAATATTCAGCCTAGGGCTCCAGCCCCTCCAAACCTGAAATCCTGGCGCCGCCACTGGTTGTGGTTATGCTACTTTGAATTCCATAACAAGAGAAAACTTTTGTAAATGGAGACCGTAACGCTACAGCCAAGATTTTATTAAATTTTATCCTGTATCAAATTCCATCGCATCACATCTCTACACAATAAGTCGGAAGCTGGTGGCAGAAGCACGGTCGATGTATTTAGATAATTATATGCTATAGAAAATGTGAAAATTTATGAGGAAAATGAAATTTTACTACTGTTTTTCATTTTAAAGTACTGAACACTACATTTCAGTGTTCGTTCGGGAATCGCGCTTGCCATTCAAGCAATTCCTTCAAGAAGGTATTCATGCTTTTTGGAGATTGTTTCTCATTCAACCCAGGTAACCACAATCATGGTCTTATATAGCACATCCTTAAGGCAAACTCCCTAGAATCGCATTTTAAATTAAATCTATGGTGTTTTAAACTGCAGAAGACTTATTGTTTTTAAAACCTTACTGGTGGGAAAGATGACTGGCATTAAAGTTTGAGAGTTAAAATGTTTATGGCGGTTAGTATTAACATTTCTTATTTTACTGTGTAATTTATATTGTGTGTTTCCAATAGAACTTGATGTTATATTTCAAGTGATTGACGTTAATAATTTACACGCGTAAAGATTTCAAATGTGTTCTGCAATTTGCAAGATATTCGCAAAGCTTTCAATATTTTTCTGGTTAATTTAAGCTTCAGCAAAATACGTAACGTCTAATCCTGGAGCCAATTTGGGGCTTCGCCTTGTGCTGTGGGTCAACCAATCGGATTCTTACATGATATGGAGTTCAGGTGTTGGATTCAAGGTAGGTCAAATATGTCTAACTAATTCTTCACAGAGTCTTTGTACTTTCATTTTTACCTTGTTCATTGTAACGGTGTCTAATGTCTAATGCTGCGCCATTGCTTGGGTCCGTGATTTAATACAGTGGCTTCCTTTGTTATTTTGTAATATGATTTCATCTCATCAGTCGCGCACCCAAACTTCCTAATTTAGGCTGAGACGAACCCCTCAGGAACAAAATAAATGTAAAATTGCTTGCAGTACTTATGAATCTTGCAATATAATTTACCAACGTGGCATAATCCTTATATACTTGCAATTACACAGGTCTTCGTGTAGTCAGCTAACGGGATCCTTGCACTAAAATAACAGCTGCATAAGGACAAAGTATCAACACAATTATTTCCAGCTTGGATTGAACGTAATATTCAGTTTCTTTTGTATTGTATTGAATTGTATTATATTATATGTAAACATTTATAAAGCGACTCTAATAGGGTGATGCAAGGAAACAGAAAGAGGCCGGTGAATTACATCAATTAAAAATTTAGGGGCGAGACTCCGCTGAGACTTGGGCACCAGAAGGAGGATTTAGAACTTAATACGTGCAGAGAGAGGAAGCCAGTGAGTTGCTCAAACATGAAGGATGAAATGCGTGAGTAGCGTGTTAGACGTGCCATAATTAATCTCGACTGCAGAGGCATGGGATGACCTTAGGAAGACCGATAAGAAGCGAATCGCAATAGTCGATCCGGGAGCAAGTGAAAGCATGGACTAGTGTGGTGAAAAGAGTAGATGAGACAGATCGTCGAACAGCCCTGAGATATACCCCGTGATCGATCGAGTCGAACTGCTACGATCGACTTGGCTCGGCCGACGATCGACTCGATCGACTTTGTCGACTAGTCAACCTCTCGTCGACTTGGCAAATAAACGACCGACTTGGTCGACTTTGTCGACTTGGACTGTATCTCTTGGCCATGGGCCCGGGAGCCAAAGGTGCCAATGCTCACACAAGTTTTGGCTCTATAGCGCCGAGGCAGAAGCATGCTCACACAACTTTTGGGTGGCTCTTTGTATTTGATGCTTGCTAAAGTAGTTATTGACTTATTGTGCTATATCAAGACGCGTTTCATTTCATGATTATGTAGGCCATGTATAATAAACTTTTCCACTGATTGTAAAAATGACAAAATATTCTTATTGGTTATATCGGATATAATGTATAATTCTATCCATCTTAGGTCTGTAACCTACTTGGCTGAGGTTAGCTCACGCAACTTTTAAACACTTTCCGAGCCACAGCTCTTGACCAAAATCGAAGCATTCAGTCCCAACATACAGACATTTCCGCAGGTTATAGGCCCTACACTTAAAACTGAAATAACTCTTTTTTTCACAAATCCTACTTTAATGCACATCTTCTCCTTGCCTTTGCCAGGTTTGCCTATCTCGCCACTTCAATTCTATAACTAGCCAACGTAGCCGTCTGTCTTACTTGCCTGCCTGCCTTCTGCTTGCCACCTGTCTGTCTGACCCTTTGCATCTCGACCGGGAACCGAATTTGACCTTGCCTGCTTAGTGATTTTGTTATAACTGAGCTCCGGAGAAGAAGTTGGTTCCTCCGACTTCGCTATTTGGAGTGCATAGCCGTGGTAAGCATCATACCCCGTGATCGATCGAGTCGAACTGCTACGATCGACTTGGCTCGGCCGACGATCGACTCGATCGACTTTGTCGACTAGTCGACCTCTCGTCGACTCGATCGGCTTGGCAAATAAACGATCGACTTAGTCGACTTGGACTGTATCTCCAGGGGCCCGGGAGCTATGGCGCCAACGGTGCAAATGCTCACACAAGTTTTGGCTCTGTAGCGCCGAGGCACCAGCATGCTCACACAACTTTTGGCTAAAGTAGTTATTGACTTATTGTGCTATAGAGGCGTTTCATTTCATGAATATGTAGGCATAGTATAATAAACTTTTCCACTGATTGCAAAAAATGACAAAATATTCTTTTTGGTTATATCGGATATAATATAGGCCTATAATTCTATCCATCTTAAGTCTGTACTTTGCCTGAGTTTAGCTCACGCAACTGTTAAACACTTTCCGAGCCACTGCTCTTGGCGAACGTCGAAGCATTCAGTCCCGTACTGACATACAGACATTCGAACGTTTTGAGATCGTCGTTTAATACTGACTACCATGATGTAAAAAAACAACTAGGCCTATTTTCACCGTAAAACTGTGAAAGAAGTATCTGCAGCTTCCACTATACGAAATCACCAAGAGGCTCATAGTTTGCACTGAACTTCAAATCAGGTTAATACGGTAGGTCTAGTTGTGCGTTTACAAAGCATTACGTCATCACATCATGTGGGTCATTTTGTGCAGTAGCAGCAAACAATAGTAAGAAAATATTTCATAGTCGAGTGAAGTCGAGGAAACAACGATCGACTCGACTTGTCAAAACATATGATCGACTCGACTTGCAAATCGATCGAGTAGAAGATTTTTCGACCGACTCGGCGACTCGACTTGGCCGAGTTTCGATCGACTTGATCGACTGACTCGATCGATCACGGGGTATAGTAAGCATAGCCGTGGTAATTATATTTCCCATTGTCCAGCTTTGCACTCCGGTCAAAACACCAACTTTAAACACCACCTCCGCAAACTTTAAAAATCTTGGCGATTCCACACGATGGAATACCTTCCATTGTAAAATAGAATATCTCTTTCAGTTATTCTTAAAATGCTTTATTTATTGTCAAACTATTGAAATTTTTGTGTGTGGAATCAAAAACCGCAGATTTAAGGACCCATAAAACTAAGTCTATATATAGCAGATCTAAACAAAATAATGCATCCCTAACATTTTCAGACTTTACCAGCTATACTTAGAAATGTAAATGTTGTCAATGTAACCAGGACTAAAGGAGCACCGCTGTGTCCCTGCAGTACTTCGACAATAAATACATTGTCTGTAAACTCTGGCGCGCATTAAAATAAATTAGTTCTGTGCATGTGTAAGCCCACCGGTTGCGCTCCACTCAGCGTTGTCATCTTTCTAGTTTTTTGTCTTCTGTAAAATTTGCTAAAGAATTATTATTTAGTCGGATTTTAACTGTGATTGAGTTGGCAATTCGGAGTTTTATTTCTCCATCCGTTGATAACTTTGTGCGTTTGGATGTGTGTGTGTGTGTGTGTGTGTGTGTGTGTGTGTGTGTGTGTGTGTGTGTGTGTGTGTGTGTGTGTGTGTGTGTGTGTTGCCCCATGCGACCAATTCTTGATCTGGCATTAAGGAGGTTAGAGGTCCCTAGCTGAACAGTTGATCCTTGGACCTACAAAGCTTTATGGCGTTAGAAACCTAGAAACAGTCTATGGAGTTGTAAGACACTCTGGACCGTAGTCGTTCTGCCTAGTGTGGGTCTATTCTGTTAACTGTAAGACACTCTGGACGGTGAGACAACTTTGAACTCTTGACGGCGGACACATCGCCTGTTGTTGTATCTCATCTACGAGGAACTCTGAACATGATCTCGTCTAGTAACTGTATAGATGGAAATCTGTTGGATGGTTGCACATATGTATGTGCAAGAACTGAAGACTTCCAATTTCTCTATTTACCTGAGTCATACTTTGTAACTGAATGAGCGTTCTGTTCTCAATGACATTTAAATCGATTTGGATAACTTAAACAGCGCCTCCATAGACACCGACTCCTTGGGAACACTGGGTGCGAGTGCACCCAGAGAGAAAGTTCCGTGGATGCCTGGCACGCAGAAGAATTCGGACCTTAAATTCAAATTTGTTACAACTAAGTAATCTCACAACTTTGCATGATCTTACAGTCACAGCCCGGCCCGTACATAAATAAATAATTTATTTATTATTAAAAAAAATAATAACACTGGGACGTCGTCACCGATTTCCAATACTTTTTCTAACCTCGTAACCTTTGACATGAAAACAATTTTCTTTCTCCAAAAATCCGCTAAAACTCACCTTCCTAAGGAGAGTGGGAAGGGGAAGGGATGGGGAGAACCCAAGCACCCAGAGACAAAACAGCGCCTCGGATTAATTTCTCTTGAAGCCGAATTATAGGCCTACTCGTAAATTCATCAATTCATTCATACAGAGCATTTATAAAGCGACTCTCCAAAATAGCTAATTACTGAGAGGCCCTCATATACAATTTCAAATTATAATTACAACTAACTCCAGACTGATTTAAAGCAGAATTTTTATTATTGCCGTCCATAGGTTGCGTTGCATGATCCACGGGACCTACCTATTGTGGCTGAATTCGGATTCAGAGTCGGAACTGGAGTTTCAACATCCGTTTCATTTTCACTTAGAAACGTAAGTCAAACGTCATTACAAATAACATGGAAATTATAGCTTTAACATATAATTGTTTTTATGATACAATGACTGGAGAAAGTGTCAAATTTCTTTAACTTTAATTAAGGACCTCTGGTTTTCAAAATGTTTCACTTATAAAGCTATAATTTATGTAGTTTTGTTGGAAGAATTTTTAGGAATGTTTAATTCAGAATCAACTCCTAAACCAGCTAAATAGCTGCTCAATATCTTCTATTTGGATTGCTGATATAAGATTTCTTTTGTTTATTTGCAGCTAACTATGTTGCCTTCTCCTTATGGTGATTGTCGTCCGGACGAAAACTACACGCAGCAGAAATGCACAATGATATGCGCGGATGATTTTGTATTTTCCCGTTGTCATTGTCGACCGTATCAATTCAACGGTAGAATTGAACTAAAAGTTTCATAGTTAGAATTTAATTTGAACATGTGAATAAGTGAGTGATTGGTTATGTGTTCATGTGTGCTTATGTGACAGAACCTTTAAAGTGACACATGAGTTTCTTTGCACATCTAGCGAAAGTTCTAGCAAACATAAAATGTCTAACATTATCACATGGGGTTCGCACTTCCAACTCACTCCTCAATCCACAAGAGTCTGGTTTTACCAGGCGGCACTAAACTGCAACCCTATATATACTGACTTCCGAGAAGGCCCGCGAGTCGAAAGCGCTGTTCGACTCTCGGGTGATTCTAGTGAAAGTAAAATAGTTTCAGGCATATTAAGATCTGATTCGGCGAATAAACCGTAAGTGAAATGGAACGGATATGTAAATGGCTTTACCGTGGTTAGAAAAAATACATGGTGGAGTCCAACATTTTAACAAAGTAAGTGCACATTCAGTACGAAAAACGAAAGGGGTTCACCCAGTTGGGCGGATTTAAGACAGTCAAATTTTTGTAGCTGTCAGTAAGGAATTTGGTCTTAGAAGAATCGAAATCCTTTTACTATTAACCCAGAACTGAATGTTGCTGAAAACAGATGCAAGTAGTTGGAAAGCGGTACTGGGCCAACAAAATAATGCCGAGTTAAACTAAGTCTTCAAACGATTGGTAGTCAACAGATCTGTCAGTAAGTATGGAACAGAGTGGTGTGGTATGTCTAGTAGGCCTACAGAGGAACAGGAGCAGTTGAATTATATGACGCATAAAAGACAGTAATCGATGCAAAACAACATGAAGAAATGACTCTAAATCACCGAATGCGTTGTAATGATCCATGTCAGACAGAAAGGATAGCAGTGTGCCATACGGAGGGAATTTACATGCTACGTTATAGATGGATGCAGTCATTACGATCATCCACTTACGAACAGTCAGAGAATCGCGATTGATTTAATCCTTGACCGATGTCGCAGCGCACCTGGCGTTGGCCTGGCAAGTTTTGTACCTCGACGTAGAGCGTGATCATGTCAAGCCAGTTGGCGTTTTTCAACTAGTGTGGCTTTCTCATGAAATTCACATATCCTAAGTGGCAAATAGCATGCGCAGATTATGCCATCAAGCGACTATAGGCTTACTCACAACCTAGAGCGTTCGTTGTGTAATTAGCTGTATTGTGAGTTATTTCAGTGTAAAAGTGATGACATAATACGGCAAACAACATTAAGGCAGTCTTCTGGTTATAATATTTGTCCAACCATAGCTAAGCTAGAAACGAAGCTTTGTAAACAAGCATAACATTAAGGCAGTCTCTGGTTATAGGCCTAAATGCAGTCTTCTGGTTGCCAGTCATAAATTAAACTTGTTTTCTGTTAAATGGCAAAAGAATTATGTGGATAAAATCAACTGTTATTGTTCGAAAGGTTCACATATAATGTGTAGGAATGCAAACCGAAACCATAGAAATTTCTGTCATCACTTTTACACTGAAATAACTCACAATACAGATAATGACTCTTATCAATCCGTCAATAATGTATAATCATTAGATGAAGTCTATTTCGTCATTTTGTGCAATTAGTTGCAGGATCAGTGTGCCCTCTTGATCAGATCTATTCTTGCGTGACAAAAGCCTCAACATTGTGGATTACTTCTGGCGCATCCGGCAGATGTGATTGTCCTCTCCAATGCCATCTACCCACATATCCGTTATCAATCTCTACAAGTCCTCTGTCGCAGCATTTCCTCAACTACACATCACGAAGGTCGCAGTTCAAGGGACGGAATCTGACGATGTCGAAACTGAGCAAGGAGCTTGTCTACCTGGATATCTACTTCTCTCAGTTGAGCTACGTCGACATCAAAACGACTCCAGCCTACGATCTCCTCCCACTGGTTTGCGACGTTGGCGGTGCCTTGGGACTGATTCTTGGAGGCACATTACTTACTATCATTGAAATTTTCCAGTTCTTCGTCCACTTGATAAATGAATTTCTTACTTCTGCATGGTTCGCTAAGATGCAACGCCGTTGAAAGGTCGATTCGTAAATCATTGTGAATGCAAAGGTTTTTTCCTAATTTCTTTTCAGACTAACAAAGACAATCTGGAACTGATTACTCTTGAAAAACGAAAACATGAGAAATAGGTCTAAGTATGCGCACCTTAAGAAAATATGATGTTACACCTAATTATTTGTTAGGCTTTGATGTACGATATCAAGCAGCTGCTAATATAATTATTGTTATTAACTCACATTTTGACTGAATTTCTGAATATTTGCACATATAGACTATTTAATATTACATTTGTGATGTATGTGCGCATTTTCTATATGTATTGATTTGTGCTGTTGCCATGTGACTTGTAAATGCCGTTGTTAAAGATGACATTTAAGCAGAACAGATTTGATCTGAAGCCTATATCGCGAGATACCACGATGTGATCCTTTGACGGGGAAGGGTTACATTGCTAGATTACTGCATAAATGATAAGAAAACACTTGCTTTTTTAATTACTTATTTTATCATTTTTATTTCGATTTATTATTACTTCAATGTTTTACAATCAATGCTTCTTGCTTCTGTCCCATTGTGCGTTTGCTAATGGTGTAATAAAGAATATACTTACTTACTTACTTACTATATGTATTTGTGAAAGTTCAGCCTCTTTATCAATTATAAGCGGACTAATTGTTATTCGAATAAATTTGTTTATGTGTAAAATCTATTTCTGTACGTACTTTTCAAAGCACTTTAACAACGTTTATCTACAAATAACATATCTCATAACTCGAATATCAGCTGTACAGTAAATTATTAGACATCTGTGTGCAAAGTTACATCTGCCTAGCGCTTTGTCAAAGAAACCCCAAATGCTGCGCTTGCTGTACCTGGCAAATAAAAACTTAATTCGAATGTAAACACAACGTAAATTTAGTTCTGTAATCGCACTCTACAGTCTCTTGTATTCTGAATGATAGCGACAATTTCAACTGTTCCGTGTCAATAGGTCCCCTTTGTAATGACTTTATTTTGAGGACTATTTGATGAGGCTATAAATATTGCATACAGGCCTAGGTGTAGGAACGGAGAACAGGGGTTGCTTTGCAAATATTTGTTTGATGGCAATTATATCTAACATGATCTTTTCTAAACCTAAAACATGTCACAGACCTTAGCCTGTTCTCTTGTCTGCTCTCGCCTCAATTTGCCAACTCTGTGTTTGTAGGCATATCAGATCTTCAAGTCAAGAGGCTTCAGCGCATCCAAAATTCTCCGGCTCGCTTAGAGCTGCGTGCATCTTTTCGTTTAAACTCATTTACTGTGCTCCATAAGCTTCATTGGGTTCCTGTAGAATTCAAAATTAGATTTAAACTGGCCTGTTTGACCTATAAAACCTTCACAACCCTGCCTACCTTCAACCACTAATCTCTCCATAGCCATACATCCCACCACGCAGTCGGTAATGGTCTTTTGGTTGAGCTTACATGTAGGACTGCCTTGGTCTCTCGCGCATTGCGTGTTGCAGCTCCCAAGGAATGGAACCGACTACTGATGTTTTTCCGTTGCTAAATCTCTTCATCTTTCAAGAAACGCCTCAAAACTCATTACTTATTCTCTCTGGCTTGCAAACATCTCGATATCTAATAAAAAATTGCTCTTCATCTGGCGACTGACTAACCGTGTCTCGCATTACTGTGTGACGGTGCGCGTTAAAAATTTTCGTAATAATAATAATATTAGTAGTAGTAGTAGTAGTAGTAGTAGTAGTAGTAGTAGTAGTAGTAGTAGTAGTAGTAGTAGTAGTAGTAGTAGTAGTAGTAGTAGTAGCAATAATAATAATAATAATAATTATAATAATAAGGCCTCGCACTGATCAACTTCCTCGGCTACCGCCTGGCCCAAATAATTATCAGGAGACAATAGAGAGACTACCTTCCTTTATCAGCGCTTATCTATGGCAATCCAACGTTTCAATGCTGTCGCTTTTGTTAGCACCTTTTGCGCAGATAAAACCATCTGCGAAGACTAGCCATTCCAGAACAATGCCCCCTTATTTTTGAACTCCCGAGGGTCATATGTACCTCGGGGGGGGGGGTAATAATAATATGCACCAAAGCGGCATCATCTGTAATTAATTAGAAATGCGCTGACGCTGGTGATCGTGCAGGTGTGTTCAGATGACAGAGTCTTTATAGAAACGGAGAGATAGCAAGTTGTGCATTGGAGATAAGCCTTCATGGATAGTTTATGTTGTAATTAATTTATATGGTGTGAACCTCACGGGAGAAAATTAAAGATGTTTTGAAGAAAGTTACTGATGCGTATAAATTTAAATAAGAGCCACGAATGACCATACTGAGAAATAGCTCGAAATAGGACGAATACAATGAAACCTACAGCTACTTAGGCCCTACATGTACGTAGCTGTAGGTTGATGATACTTACGTAGCTATAGGTGATGCGCCAGCATAAAAAAGTTTATTATCCGACAGACCACATGCAACACGTTCAATTCTAAGGGCAGCTATCTTCAATACTCCGCTTGGTCTGTTGTGTGCGCAGGGCTGCATCTTAATCTCACGGCTTTTGTGTTGTAGCCTACAAAGCTGAACCATCGTCGACAGCCAGTGTATAAACTAGTCCCCCTCTTCTGAGGGGGAAACAAGGTTTGTCGAGGGGGGGACCAACAACGCAGACCTTTTTATGATACATTTCATCCGTGTTCTAACGTCCAAACTTTAACGACCTTTTTTTAGGGATTCATCGTCTCAGGGAGGGGAGCGCAACATGTATACTGGGATCCTGGGGGGGATTTCTTCCCCAAAACAGTCTCTACATTATAATATTGGTGGGCTCTGGGGGGAACATCAATCCTTGGGGAGAAATTCTCCCCCCCCAAATGACGTCAAGATTAAACACTTGTCGACAGCCGGGGACTAGCTGCACATTCGTGTGTTGATGATACTTACGTAGCTGTAGGTCTAACTCAATGTGCCAAAATTTTGCCGATGCTTCATCTGTAACCAGTAGAGTTTGAGGTGTATTGCCTATATTCAACGCTGGGTCTATAGGCCTACTAATCGTCTGAAACATAACATGGAAATGACTCATTTTGTATAGATTTGCACTATACATAGCTGGCAAGGTCACTCACTGTCAGTGGGCTCCAGTTCAGTCTACGACTGTTTTATTCTGCAGTTCTGTGGCTGACCTGGAAGTTACCTCTGATGCTTAGCTATGTTGAAAGACCACGTGACCAATCTATCACAGTCGTAGGCCTACTAAGAGATCATAAGCAGTTGTCTTCACTGCTTTGTGGAGTCTGAAATAGCCTGCTGTTGGTGTTTAGAACGGGCTCTTTAAAATTTTCGGAGTGAGCAGAATGCAACAGCCAGATTCATATCTTGCGCACGAAACAATTCGATCACATGACGTCTATGATCAGAAGTCTTCACTGGCTGTCAACTCGTAAGGAGATCGCTTTAAGTTGGCGGCGCTGGTTTATAAGTGTCTGCATGGGACTTAACCTCCGTAGCTGCAGGCATCATATAGGCCTACATGTAGGTGACGGTCTCAACTGATGAGTGCTGCCTCCACTTACTATGTAGCATGGAGGGGAGAGCCTGTAGGTCGAGAGCAAGGATGTTAGCCGCATCTGGCCCAACGGTGTTGAATGCTCTGGTGCCTGTTGCGTTTGATGATCCTGTAACATCACTGGATGGCTGTAGAAATGTGCTGAAGGCGGATCTGTTTATGTCTTCCTATCAGCAGCTGTTTAAGCTCATTAACGGTGCATTTAGTTGCATTATTTTGCACATTATAAATCCAAATTTAATTTATATTCTATTCACGTCCATAAGTATACATATGCATGCATATAAACAACAATAACTATATAGCACAAATGGCTGGGTTAAACTGGTTGGCGTGGGAAAGTGTTCGTCCCTAGCGGTATTCGCACTAGGTTTTTGAACCTTGACATTTCAGGGAAGAGCGGTACTTTTCAGAAGCCATACAGTTACACACGCAATTACATTAATTACGGGTTAAAAAGCATTTGTAAAAAGCCAATAACAACAAAATATTAAAAGTTAATTAATGGGAAATTAGACGAAATACAAAAGAAAGGCGATTTTGTATATAATATATAAATTAGGCTTACATATAGAAATGTGCAAATAAGACATACATCGATAACAGGTCCCACAAGATATATGCCTAATATCATAATATGAAGTAGTTTCTGAGAGTACTGGTATGTGTTCGGATATTCAGTAGAATTAATATAATCATGAGGTGACAGAAAATTAGCAACTATTTGTACAAGTTCAGGCCTAACAGACGTCGTGCTTCGATGCCGAATTAAAATATCGGCCTACCAACTTTAGTTAAACAGGTACCGTAGTTCAATAATTACCAGACTAAATTATCACACTTTCTTTATTCTGTTTCAAGAGTTATATGTTACAATTTTGCCAAATATACTAATCTCTAAATTAGAAATAGAACTGTGCAACTGCTTTGTTTCAACAAGGACCTCTCAGTGGCGTAGCATTTTAGCGAAAATTGCAGAAACAACAAGTTCGTTGATTAATTGCACAAAGAGCTGAAAAATTCAAATATGGTGAGTAATGTTCCTCCGAGAATCAGGCCCAAGACACCTCCAATATCGTAAACCAGTGTGAGGAAATCGTATGCTGGAGTCGTTTGGATGTCGACGTAGCTCAGCTGAGAATAGAAGATCATATCCAGGTAGGCGAGTTCCTTGCTCAGTTTCGACATCGTCAGATTCCGTCCCTTGAACTGCGACCTTTGCGACATGTAATTTAGAAAATGCTGTGAGAGAGGACTTGTCGAGATTGAATATGGATATGTTTGTTGATGGCAGTGAAGAGGACAATCACACTTAGGCCTACTGCACTGGCCGGAAGATATAAACCATTGTGATTTTTGACACGCAGTTGTAGTACTGATCAAGAGAGCATACTGTTCCTGCAACTATATGCACACGATTACCAGTCAGATGTACATTCTCAAGTAACTGCAGATAACTGTTGCTACTGCTATTACAGTTAAAGAATTCTGACTTTCCTGCTGCTTGTAAAGTGATAAGCTTTATTGTGGCTTGCTTCAACCTTACAGTGTTACACGGGCATTTATGTGGTTTCAACGTCCAGAACTACACATTATAGGCCTACCCTAATAGAGTTAATTCGTGAACTATGAGATAGTCTCACATACTTACAACTGAATTCTGTGCTCGAAGTACAACCATTGCAATAGGAATGTAATCTGCTGATATTCAGTGGTCTCTAATATGATTGTTTTGAACCAATTCTACTTCGACTTCTTCTCATCAATTGACGATTTCCAATGAATTTCTGTCATCTCGTCTCATCTCTGTCAAGTCGATTTTCCAGATGAACCTCGATTGACTCGTTTCAAGGCACAACACAGTCGATCCACGGAAAGCTGGAAACTGGAAGTCATCGCCAGTGTTACCACTCATAAAAAATGAGAAACCCAAGTTAGGACATTGAAAAAACCCAAGAAAACCCAAGGTGGGTTTTCTGCAGACTTTTTTAAAATTTATAAACGCATTATAACTTTATAAGATAATGCAATTATACCAATTCTTGTAATAAAAATGTTCTATCTTTCATTTTTACAATTTTATGGGTAATCATAAAAGTTATTAGTAAATATTCAAAGCAAATTAGAAATGTTTATATACATGTTTTTATTTTCATCAGAGTCCGAATCACTGAATTATTATTTCTATCGCATATTTAAAAAACAAAAATAAAGATAAAAGACTATGAAACCGGATTTTGCAAATATTTTACAAAAATGAAATCTTTTGATTATTATGATTATTGCAACAGTCCCAACACGATTTTCAAAGCAAGAAAACACTTCATCATTTAGGTACAGTTTCTTGATCATTATTTAGTTTTACATTTGTCTATGCAAATTTTGTTTCTATTCACAAACGTCATTTGGCCTCCCCTTAAAAATTTTAACCCTAAAAATTTCGCCCCCACTAAAAAAATTCCTGCGGACGCCCATGATGAAACTCAAAATATTATATATTAACTTTAAAAAAAGAGCAAGAGCTGATTACTTTAAGAAAACTTCAGAAAAAGTACAATCTGTGTCAGTAGTTTCCTTTAGTCGTTAAAGTTATATTTTCGAAATTATAGCAGTGGAAAGAAAAGCAAATTTAGTCTTTCGAGTGATAGGGCCTATATGTTAAATATAGCAATAGATTAGAATAATACATGCTTGTACACATATTGCGCCATTTAATTATTAACCTCAATCATCTAGACCGTTTCAAAAATTGAGTAAAATAATGAAAAATAGGGTTTCAATAAAACAAGAAAAACCCAAGCAAAAAACCCAAGGTCTCCAGGGAAAAACCCCATTTCCCAAGTTCGGATTAAAAAACCCAAGATCTTGTGAAAAAACCCAAGGAGTGGTAACGCTGGGACTCATCGCATGAATCTTCTTGTTAAGGCATTCAAATTAGGATTGGAAAACCAGTCTAACGAATTTCATACAATATTAATTGTCGAAAATTCTATTTTGTTGACGTCATGCTGAATAACATCGAAGCCAGTAACCTATAATTTTTATATCAGGAATAGAAGAAACTGAGAAACAAAGTCTTTGAGATAAGATGGATTACTTACTGCAAGAGAATTACGCGTAAGGATCACAATCTTAAACTCAATACGGTTTCGATTAGGTAACCATGGCAACTTGCGCTACGTGCATCATTTGCAATAATTAAAGATTTACTCTGAGGCTGCTTACATTTTAATTTCGTAGAAGGATATAATCCAGGTAAAATTTGACAAAACAGATTAATATAAAGTATAACATTTCGGTGTTTTAAACAAATAAATGATAGTTTCAGAGACATACAAGTTATCAATTAAGTCAATTTAAGTGTATCATAAAAATCATCAATGAGAGAAAACACCAAATATTTAGGACACAAGACAATCTTGATTAAACATTTTTCTTTCGTAATGACCAAACATAACGTCCAACACTTAATCTAAGTAGAATAATCTAATAATAATAATAATAATAATAATAATCTTGTTCTTTAATTAAGCGCCTGCAAACGCGCTGCACTGTACACTGAATATACATATAGTAGAAACGGCAGCCACGCAGGGCGCCTCACATACATGTATAATACATGTATAATTACTTTTATTACTTAAAACATCATGAATGCAAGGACAATAGGCTATAGGTATCAACAGCCTAAAATGGTCTCACAAAATTATGTACAGTCAACCGTTCTGTTAAATATTAGTCATGCAGAAATATTAGTTAATTTTAATATTTAACAATATAAGTTGTCAAGTAGTGGAACCCATTCTTTAGTGCGTCTTTAGTAACTACACATAAAATCTTATTTTCAGCAATTCTACAGTATTACAATTATGTGAGAAGAAGGCTACACCTGAGATATGTGGTGCCTATGAGGAGGAACCTTTGCATTCTCTACATCAGAATGCGCACTGTGTGTTTTTTATGAAATGAAAGAGGTACAAAATAACTGTTCATGTATGTACATCTCCCAGCATTTCTGTAGCATCTTTTCATTATCTCAAATTGCAATTGTTTTCAACTGTAAATGCGTGGAATCATAATTCGGCACAGGTCAGCAGCTAAGTCATCAGGTGGAGAAAATCGATGTCTAAAACAATGCTCAAGAAATTCCTTCTCTATTTCAAACAATTCATCACATATACCACATCCAAAAGATTTTGACATAGACGCTTTGACACCCAGAGGCGATTTTAATATTTGCTAATATACGGACATTCTCCATCGTTAATTTTCGGCAAAGGATCTGCAGTTGCACTAGAATCCGGATATATGTTCCTTGATAAACGTTCGTTTGGTTTATCAATAACGTCTGTAGTACTAAATGTGATGAAATGATTAGACAGGTTAGCTACTACTTCACATTCCATTTTAAGGTCCTGTGTTCCTGCCTGGAGATTAAACTCTTTTGCTGAAGAAATGCGTTTGGCATAAAGCTTATTGCGCGTTTGTTGCTTCTCAGTTGCATGAGTTCTTCTGTGTTGCCTTAGACTTCCAAGTTGTGTGAATCCTTTATTACAAACCTTGCATATGTATGGTTTTTCTCCTGTGTGAGATCTCACATGAACCTTTAGAGCACTGACCTGTGTAAATGATTTCTGACATAGCTGGAACCTGTATGGTTTTTCGCTAGTATGGATTCTCAGATGCACTTCCAGATGACTAATTCCAGCAAATGACTTCTGACATAATCGACACATGTATGGTTTTTCGCCAGTGTGAGCTCTCGTGTGCTTTTTCAGCACACCACTTTCAGCAAATGCTTTCTGACATAGCTGACATTTGTATGTTTTTTCCCCAGTGTGAGTTCTCATGTGCGTTTTCAGATAGCTATGTCCAGCAAATGATTTTTGACGTAACTGGCACATATATGGTTTTTCGTCAGTATGGGTTCTCATGTGCTTTTTCAGAGAGCTATGTCCAGTAAAAGATTTTTGACATAACTGACATTTGTATGGTTTCTCTCCGGTGTGGGTTCTCATGTGATAATTCAGACTATTGGCTCCAGCAAATGATTTCTGACATAGATGGCACCTGAGTGGTTTCTCTCCAGGATGTGTTCTTATGTGTATTTATCGAGAGTATTATCATGAGCAAATGCTCTCTTACATAGGTGGCACCTGTATGGTTTTTCACCAGTATGGGTTCTCATGTGCGTTTTCAGATGACTGTTTCTAGCAAATGATTTATGACATAACTGGCACCTGTATGGCTTTTCGCCAGTATGGGTTCTCATGTGCTTTCTCAGAGTACCACTGTCAAGAAATGATTTCTGACATAGCTGGCACTTGTATGGTTTTTCTCCAGTATGGGTTCTCATGTGCCTTTTCAGACTACCACCCTGATCAAATGACTTCCAACACATGTGGCACCTATATTCTTTTTCCTTTGTATGGGTTTTCGTATACGCCATCAGCCTATTCACTTAATTGAAAACAATTGATAACAATTTCACTGTTTTCTGCAGTATGGGTTTTTGATGTTATAAAAGATATTATTTTAAACTGACAATTAAAATATGCACAAAGCACTTCAGAGATAAAAAGGACAAAATTCTTAAATGTTTGGTTCATGTTGCCATTTAAGAAAATGCAATAGTTTATGTTAGCTAATGTTAGCTTCATCGTCCGTCCATCCGGCTCTTTTCCACTGGGTACTTGCACATAGAGGCAAGGATTCGGTCATCCACCATACACTTTGCTTGTACAGAGGGACCGAGAGTAGGTTGTATGGTGGGCTTTTGAACATCAGAGGCGTTAAGAGACCCTTGATGTCCATTTTCCCACTTCAAAGAGCCAGAAGGATGAATGATGGAGAACATCGACCCTTGAAAACTGAATTTCGATCTAAAGAAAAAACTGGTGAAAAGCCTCATATGGAGGAGGTGACACTATGTATATCAGAGACATGGCCTACTAGAAAGATAGAAATGGAAAAAGCTCGAGGTGGCTATGGAGAAGACTGGCCAAGATCATCTGGAGTGACTATAAAACAAACGAGGTGTTGCAACCGGAGCAAGAGGAGAGGTCAACACAATAGAGAGGACACAAATTAATTGATTTGCCCACACATGGAAATTCGCTCCTGAGGACAATGCTTGAAAGAAGAATTAAAAGGAAGACGAAGAACTATGATTTTTGGACTGGATAATGGACAAAGGAAACACAAAAGGATATAAAGAATTAAGGAAAAAGCACCAAATAGAGAAGAATGGCATTAATTACGCATGTTGACCAGCGAATTATAAAGAACGCGCATGACAAAGAACTTCGTCTAACGACATCTAACCATAATATTAGCTACTCTCTAATTGACCTAGCTGTCGTTAATTAAATGCGTTTGTCCAATAAATTATACGCACAGAGATCTAGAATCTAACCAGATTTGGCATTAAAGTCGAATTTCCCAAGAATCGCTTTTAGAGTGTCATCAGCAGAAAAATGGCGACCGATTTAAACCTTTAACTGTACCACCGTGACTATACTGAAAAGTTACCTGGAGTCTTAGTAAATCCTGTCATCTAGCGAATGCATTTTAACTAAGACATTCGGCGTTCGTATAATCATGGTGTAAGAGATAAGTGGTGGAAACACTGCCTATACTTGCTATGTAATATTTTTGACTAGACTTATTTGTATTCGGTAGGTGGCGCTGGGTAGCGCCAGTTGATCGACGTTGGACGTTGATTATAGGAATAAACAAGAATATTTGCCATTAATTTCATATTTACGAATTGAAAATAAATCGATATTTAGTTTATATTTTTCATATTTACGGATTGAAAATAAATCGATATTTAGTTTATACTTGCGTAACAATAATATATTGTTATTCAGTCTGGTTAGTTCCCGTTGTTATTGTTGTGGTTAATGAAAGAAATATATTTATTTATAATAAACACCATGGTTTGATGCATTTCTAATAATAATAATAATAATAATAATAATAATAATAATAATAATAATAATAATAATAATAATAGTAGTAATAATAATAATAATAATAATAATAATTATAATAATATAATAATGATAATGATTATGATAATGATAATGATAATGATAATGATAATAATAATAATAATAATCAGTGCTTTTTTCAGCCGGAACGCACCGGAACGGCGTTCCGGCACCTTTTTTCAGTTACTAAAAAATTATTTATTTTAATAAGAAACAATAATTAAGTTATTTTAATTTAATTTCCGTGTTTTGAACTGTTTTCAGTGTTTATTGAGACCCCTACCAACCCCCAATCCCGTTTTTGTCGGGATTTTAGTCCGCCCATAATTGTTCCGTTCCGGAACCTATTGTTACGTTCCGGAACCTTTTTTTCTAGAAAAAAGCACTGACAATGATAATAATAATAATAATAATAATAATAATAATAATAATAATAATAATAATAATAATAATAATAACAGGATTTAAGTGCCAATATTCGTAGACAGTCGAAGAGAAATCGATGTAGCCTAACCATTCAGAAGCATTTTGGTTGGCAATGGTTGCATGTCGCTTACGGCACCCTCTGTGTATCCCACTAAAGTACCGAAAGAAGAATACCCCGAGATGGTGTTCTGACAGCAAAACACTATCTTTGCGATATTCATTTTGAGTCGAGGTTTATCTTGAAAACTTATAAACATGTCATCAATGGTCAGGTTATAGAGACAGAACGTGGGAGGTGGGAGTTAACGAAAGATACAGAACCTACAATTTTTCCTAATATACCACCATATTTGAGTCGTAAGATTGCAAAACCCACGTCAGCCAAAAGTTCGTATTCCAACTAAACAAAATGAACCGACAAGTATTGATGAACTTCCATGCAGGTCCGATGAAATTGTGGACATCGATATGGACTGCGACGAGTTTAATTTAAGCTCGTCACACACACCTGGTAGGCCTAGCATCACAATCTGTTTAAAATGTAAAAAATTTGCCTAAGAAAGATATGTTAAAAATAGAATAATTCGGCGGCAGAAGACGAAAATCAAGGAACTCAAGGTTCAGTTTAGCCAGGCATTACTGAGAAATAAAAAGTTAGAGCAAGAATTAAAGGATTGTGAGGACTTCTCTCCGCAAATGAAGATGGTGTTATCTCAAGCTAAAAAGAACACGCAGGCAAAATCCCACACCGGTGTCAGATATGATCCAGAATGGATTTTGGATGCTCTGCTAATTCGGTGTAAATCCAAAGCTGCATACAAGATGTTGCGTGACAATGGCTACTTGCCTTTACCATCTATCGGAACACTGAATCGGAAAATTAAATCCATGCGCCCAGAATTCGGCATGTGAGGCAGACAAGCAACGTTTTGCGTGTAGCCTACAGTATTTGCCGAGGCAAATAGTGCCGGAAAGTAGGATATTCGGCCGAGGCAAATGTCCGAGGCGATTTCCCGTTATGCCCTAATGTTAAGTATTTTTAATTACTGATTTCTTAATTTCATATCTTAAACAATATCAGCTGTTGATATACTGTTTCAATTACTTCAGTTGTTTTAAATGTGATTGGCTGACTTAGTTTCAATCAAACCACCTGTTGATGAACTTTCAAAATATGAAAATGTAACATTGACTCGTGCTCAGTTTATTTTTTGGACTAATACTGGTAATAATCAGTATTGAAGAACAATAAGGTATATGATGAGTACAGGACATATTCCCCGGACATATTCCGCCTCCCCCCACACCCATGTGCCCCTCCGGACAAATTCCCCTCTGCAATTAGCAATCACACCACTTCCAGTAAATGATCAATGAGTCTTTGCTAATTCATGTTCCTTAAATCAATTCCTATGAAATTGTCAACCTTGAAAGTGGTGAGAGTCGTACAGATCCTGATGTTGGAGGGTAGTTGTTGTAGTAGGTAGTACTAGTACTAGTAGTAGTAGTAGTAGTAGTAGTAGTAGTAGTAGTAGTAGTAGTAGTAGTAGTAGTAGTAGTAGTAGTAGTAGTAGTAGTAGTAGTAGGAGTAGTAGTAGTAGTAGTAGTAGTAGTAGTAGTAGTAGTAGTAGTAGTAGTAGTAGTAGTAGTAGTAGTAGAGATTTGTGTGCCATAGTTCGTAGACGGTCAAAGAGAAATCTATGCAACGATTCAGAAGCACTTGGAGCAGGGAAATCAGTCCAGATAGGCCTTTGTGAAAAGTTCAGTCTAGGTATTTTTTTAAATGGTGAGAGTCGTTCAGAGATCCTGATGTTGGAGGGGTGGATGAGATGAAAGATTTTGTTGCAGCTGTAGTGCGACACCAATAAAGGACAAGGGTTCGGGTTCCAGATGACCGCACATTTCTCGAGGGAATGTGGTTGTGAAGAAGGTCGGAGAGATATGAGGAGTTTTTGTTGTGATACAGTTATAGGCCCTCACTTTTACTTTACTTTACTTTACTTACTTATTTACTTCACTCCCTCACCTTTACTGAACATATCTCGACTCTGACTCGCTCCTGCTTCTTCCAACTGAGACAACAGAGCTATCAGGCGATCCACTGTACCTACTGTCTTTACCTCCATTGTGCATGCATTCATTTGCTCTTGGGTCGACTACTGTAACTCGCTCCTCCTCAGTCTCCCCATGCTACGCCTCTCCCCCTCCAATCAGTCTTAAATGCTGCTGCTAGGCTCATAACACGTCTTCCTCGCTTTGCTCATATCTCCACATATGTATGACTGAAGTCTTACACTGGCTCCGATTACTTCGCGTATCAAGTACCTTATAAGATCCTCCTGGTTTCCAAATCCCAGCTATGGCTTCCCCTAAATACCTATCTGACCTTATGAGGCAACCTCTCTCTGCAACTTCTGCTCGTCCTTTGCGCTCTACTGGCCGTCTTGATCTCTTTGTCCCTCGTACTAGGACAACTCTGGCCCAACGTCGAGCTTTTACTGTCACAGGTCCCTCTGTCTGGAATGGTCTTCCATCTCGACTTCGAACTAAACTCATGATGGGAATCTCCTCAGCATCTACTTGCTTGCTCAAGACGTTTCTGTTTCCACGGGGCTCATGCACTCTTAATTGCTTATACTGCGAGAGGCGCCTTATAAATTACTAGATACGATACAATACGATAGGCGGTGATGGAAAATTTGATCCCATCGCGACGCCATCGCCATCTAGCGAACTGTTTATTATTAGTCACATATTACAGGCGAGTGTACGCACCACTTATCTCTTACACCATGGTATAATGTAAGATTACTCTTTTTGATACTTGAATAATTATAAGAAGAAAGACGCGAAGAGACTGTTTGAAAGCTGGCTAATTATAGCGCATTAACACAATACGCAAGTATGCCAAATATCAAATTGTGATATCATAATCTCTACCTTAATAACTATAGGCCTAATAATTGTCTGTGTCTGATCTTTGGGTCCTCTTCCTAGTAGGCCTACTATTTAAATATCAAAAAGAGCAATTTTAGAAAAAAACGACTTTTAATAATTTAGGCCAAGATAATATCCGTTGCGTTTTAATTTATTCTGGGGATGGGGATAGAGTCGGGGTATCTGGCAATCGGACTGGTCTCTGGCAATCTGACTCGGACCACCAATGGACATGGATCTCTGGACAAACCCTCGGATAGGTCGCAGCGCTCGTGAATAAGCTGGTGCTTTGCGCTCGGCTTTACAGTGGCGCTTTGGAAAATTGGAGATTACGATTACGATGGTAACACTTATGGCCAGGAGAGCATTAGATCGCGGTTCGATACCCGTAACCTCCCTCTAGGGCGATGCCTTTCATGGCTGCCAAACCGTGTGTTTAATTAAGATCTTGATTGTACTGTCATGTTTCAATGTAATCTTACTGCGTACTTGTCATCTTGAATTAATGAAGAAGATATTATTATTATTATTATTATTATTATTATTATTATTATTATTATTATTATTATTATTATTATTATTATTATTATTATTAATTATTATTATTATTATTGTTATTATTAAAATTATTATTATTATTATTATTATTATTATTATTAATTATTATTATTATTATTATTATTATTATTATTATTATTATTATTATTATTATTATTATTATTATTATTATTATTATTATTATTATTATTATTATTATTATTATTATTACTCCAGATCTCAACATTCCCCATCCACGCCAGCTACAACGCCGGGTCCGAGCTCTGTAAGAACTGATAACCGATATAGGTTGTGATACATACCCAATTTATTCTTTTTTGCCGGAACTGAAATAACTTAACAATGACTGTCTGAGACGTTTGGTGGAAGCCTTCTTCGAAGGTGCATACGTTAGAAGTAGAAGCCATGGCTCGTCGGTAATGGGTATCGAACAGTGACTTGGTCTTGCTGTCGGTCTTGAGACTTTTGTCTTGGTCTTAAACCGTTTGTCTGCGTGACTGCACACTTGTAGTGGTATACTCAATGCAGATAGAGCGAGAGAGCGAGAGAGCGAGAGAGAGAGAGAGAGAGAGAGAGAGAGAGAGAGAGAGAGAGAGAGAGAGAGAGAGAGAGAGAGAGAGAGAGAGAGAGAGAGAGAGAGAGAGAGAGAGAGAGAGAGAGAGAGAGAGAGAGAGAGAGAGAGACATAGACAGAGACGGAGAGAGACGTGGAGAGAGTGGGGAGAGAGAGTGGGGAGAGCGGGACGAATGAGGCATACGGTGCAGAGGCCAGCTTCCTCGAGCGCAGGGTGACTAAGATGGAAGGGCGGTCAACGAGGAATTTCTGGCCCGAAACTACCTATACAAGGTCATGTGTCAAACGGCAGCAGAGGTTTAGCATCCCCTAGCCCACCCCTGTTCATATAGAACGATGGTTATACCATAGCTTGTACAACCTGGATGAGGGATGTGGTCTCTGCTAGTCATCTATGTTATACACAGCGGGCTACCTAGCTACGTTACAGACGCATCAGATTCTTTAAGAATTGTTGGGGAATGGCATTTGCAATTGAGCCTGCTATGTATATGTAAGCATTGCAAAGCTTCAGAGATTTCCAGCGCTTTGTTCTCGGGGGTGAGCCACAGTTTGGGGGGCTAAGCACCCCGTAGCCCACCTCTGGCGCCGCCACTGGTGCTCGGAGTACAAACATTGCAATAGGAATGTAATCTGCTGATATTCAGTGATCCCTCATATGACAGTTTTGAACCAATTCTACTTCGACTTCTCATCAGTTGACGATTTCCAATGAATTTCTTAATCTTAAACTCAATACGGTTTCGATTAGGTAACCATGTGAACTGGCGCTACGTGCATCATTTGCCATAATTAAAGATTTACTCTGAGGCTGCTTACATTAGTTTCGCAGAAGGATATAATCCAGTTAAAATTTGACAAAACAGATTAATGTAAAGTATAACATTTCGGTGTTTTAAACAAATAAATGATAGTTTCAGAGACATACAAGTTATCAATTAAGTCAATTTAAGTGTATCATAAAAATCATCAATGAGAAAAAACACCAAATAGGCCTATTTAGGACACAAGACAATCTTGATTAAACATTTTTTTTCGTAATGATCAAACTTAACGCGCAACACTTAATCTAAGTAGAATAATCTAATAATAATAATAATAATAATAATAATAATAATAATAATAATAATAATAATAATAATAATAATAATAATAATACTCTTCTTCTTTAATTAAGTGCCTGCAAACGCGCTGCACTGTACACTGAATATACATATAGTAGAAACGGCAGCCACGCAGGGCGCCTCACATACATGTATAATACATGTATAATTACTTTTATTACTTAAAACATCATGAATGCAAGGACAATAGGCTACAAGTATCAATAGCCTAAAATGGTCTCACAAAATTATGTACAGTCAACCGTTCTGTTAAATATTAGTCATGCAGAAATATTAGTTAATTTTAATATTTAACAATATAAGTTGTCAAGTAGTGGAACCCATTCTTTAGTGCGTCTTTAGTAACTACACATAAAATCTTATTTTCAGCAATTCTACAGTATTACAATTATTACCCCCCCCCCCAAGCCCGACCTGCACCTCACCGCGGTGGGGGGGGGGGGGTTGAACAGCCAAGTAAGGGAACGCATGGTGAGGCTATGCCGTCAGGGGTGAAGGCTCATACCAAAGTACCTCCTAGGGCGCTACGCGAGGCGGACAGGCTCACCATGAACCCCGAACAGCTGGCCAACGCAGGCGGCAGGTGTTGGAAGGACACCTCAGGGCGAAAGAGGTCAGCAAAGACCCACCGGCCTCCTTACCCTGTCAGGAGAGAAGTGGTCACCACCTGACAAAGAGACCAAGAAACTCTTATGAATATAGGAGAAACTTCATAAGAGCCTCATCGTCGGGAAACTGATGGAAGAGAAGAAAGACAATTATGTGAGAAGAAGGCTACAACGGAGATATGTGGTGCCTATGAGGAGGAACCTTTGGATTCTCTACATCAGAATGCGCACTGTGTGTTTTTTCTTAAATGAAAGTGGTACAAAATAACTATTCATGTATGTACATCTCCCAGCACTTCTGTAGCATCTTTTCATTATCTCAAATTGCAATTGTTTTCAACTGTAAATGCGTGGAATCATAATTCGGCACAGGTCAGCAGCTAAGTCATCAGGTGGAGAAAATCGATGTCTAAAACAATGCTCAAGAAATTCCTTCTCTATTTCAAACAATTCATCACATATACCACATCCAAAAGATTTTGACAGACGCTTTGACACCCAGAGGCGATTTATATTTGCTAATATACGGACATTCTCCATCGTTAATTTTCGGCAAAGGATCTGCATTTGCACTAGAATCCGGAAAGATGTTCCTTGACAAACGTTCGTTTGGTTTATCAGTAACATCTGTACTACTAAATGTGATGAAATGATTAGACAGGTTGCCTATTACTTCACTTTCCATTTTAAGGTCCTGTGTTCCTGCCTGGAGATTAAACTGCTTTGCTGAAGAAATGCTTTTGGCATAAGGTTTATTGTGTGTGTATTGATTCCCGGTTTCATGAGTTCTTCTGTGTTTCTTTAGATGTCCAATTTGTGTGAATCCTTTATTACAAACCTCACATATGTATGGTTTTTCACCAGTATGGGTTCTCGTGTGCGATTTCAGTTGACAATGATTAGCAAATGATTTCTGACATAATTGGCAACCGTATGGTTTTTCTCCTGTATGAGTTCTCATGTGAGTCTTTAAGCTACAGTTTAGTGTAAATGATTTCTGACAAACATGACATCTGTAAGGTTTTTCGCCAGAATGGGTTCTCATGTGATACTTCAGAGGACTGCTTCCAGTAAATGATTTCTGACATAGCTGGCACCTGTGTGGTTTTTCTCCTGTATGAGTTCTCATGTGAGTCTTTAGACTACAGCTTACTGAAAATGATTTCTGACACAACTGGCAACCATATGGTTTTTCGCCAGTATGGGTTCTCATGTGACTTTTCAGTTGACTATGATTAACAAATGATTTCTGACATAACTGGCAAACGTAGTGTTTTTCGCCAGTATGGGTTCTCATGTGCCTTTTCAGATGACTACCTTGACCAAATGATTTCTCACATAGCTGGCACCTGTATGGTTTCTCGCCAGTATGGGTTCTCATGTGTGTTTTCAGATTCCAAGGATCAGCAAATGATCTCTGACATTGCTGGCACCTGTATGGTTTTTCGTTAGTATGGATTCTCATATGCACTACCAGATGACTACTCCGAGCAAATGACTTCTGACATAATCGACACATGTATGGTTTTTCGCCAGTGTGAGTTCTCGTGTGCTTTTTCAGCACACCACTTTCAGCAAATACTTTCTGACATAGCTGACATTTGTATGGTTTTTCGCCAGTGTGAGTTCTCATGTGCGTTTTCAGATAGCTATGTCCAGCAAATGATTTTTGACATAACTGGCACATATATGGTTTTTCGTCAGTATGGGTTCTCATGTGCTTTTTCAGAGAGCTATGTCCAGCAAAAGATTTTTGACATAACTGACATTTGTATGGTTTCTCTCCAGTGTGGGTTCTCATGTGATATTTCAGACTATTGTCTTCAGCAAAAGATTTCTGACATAGCTGGCACCTGAGTGGTTTTTCTCCAGTATGGGTTCTCATGTGCACTTTCAGAGAATTATCGTAAGGAAATGATTTCTGACATAGTTGGCACTTGTATGGTTTTTCTCCAGTATGGGTCCTCATGTGTGTTTTCAGAGTACTACCGTCAGTAAATGATTTCTGACATATTTGGCACCTGTATGGTTTCTCTCCAGTATGGATTCTCATGTGCGTTTTCAGATAACCACCTGGGGCAAATGTTTTCTGACATATCTGGCACATGGGTTGTTTTTTCTCCATATGGACTGTCATATTCGCCATCAGGCTACTCACTTAAGTGATAATTTCACTCTTTGTCGTCAGTATGAATTCTCATGTGCACCACCAACCAACCTACTTCAGTAAATGATTTCCTACAAAACTGACATTTGTGTGGTTTATCTCCAGACTGGGTTCTCATGTGCCTTTTCAGAGTACCACCATGATCAAAAGGCTTCCGGCATATGTGGCACCTGTATTCTTTTTCTCTTGTATGGGTTTTCGTATTCGCCATCAGGCTGCTCACTTAATTGATAATTTCACTGTTTTTCTCCAGTTTGTGTTCTTTGATGAGCTCTCAGATGATCAACTAGAGGATACAGATTCTGAAATAATTGACACCTGTGTGGTTTTAAGATGACTCGTATGTGCTTTTCCAATCAACACATTCTAAAGTGAAGATATTATTGGATATTGAATGTGCTTGAAAGAAATTGCCTGTGCGAAGAGTTTCTGCAATTGTTGTTGTCATAGCCTTACAAAATCAGCAGTGTACAGTTTCTCATATTATCGACGACTTCATTTAAGTGTTTCAGGAGCTACCAAGTAGGCTTCATGTTTCATCTGTCAGTAGTAGTTATTTTTGAGGTGAGTAGGAAATTAGCCACACAGAAAATACTTTATGACGAAATACTGAAGCTATTCAACCTTTGTATAATAGCACACCTTTATGCTATTCTTCAGTATAATTTTAACGGAAGATCAATTAGTCGACTATAGCAAAAGTTGTAGTCAAATAAATCCACTGTAATGTCCCTGATGAAGATTACATGTCTTACAAAAGCATGAATGTTCCTCGTGTTCTTCAAATACTTCCTAAAAATAACAGTTAATCCTCGATCTTAATATGTTTTAAAATATAGAACATAAAGTTCATTGCTGCTCATTACAGTTGTCTATTCGTATTTGAGTGACAAGTCAGTAATAATGGAAGGCACATTTTCAGTTAGTAACAGTGGCAAGGCACAGTTCCAGGAATTCATTAACTAATTTTAGGCTGAACTTGCTGAAAACCTATGTCTCAAAACAGACTAGCATGACACCTGGACTTAGAAGTACACCAATCCACGAAAAGTCAATTAAAATCACGCCAATTCTAAATCACAAAATATCATATCTTCATAGTTGTTTCCAGAAGTAGCACAGCTAAAACTTGTTAAAACTTGTTAATATTTATTATTTGTAGAAGACATGATTTAAAACTGACAACTAAAACATGCAGAAATCACTTCAGAGATAAAATGGACAAAATTTTTAAATGTTGCCATTAAAGAAAATGCAACAATATCTTATGTGTAGATCCAACATCTGTCCTTATGGCTCTTTGCCACTGAGTACTTGCACATAGAGGCAAGGATTCGGTCATCCACCATACACTTTGGTTGCACAGAGTAGGTTGTATGGTGGGCTTTTGAACATCAGAGGCGTTAAGAGACCCTTGATGTCCATTTTCCCACTTCAAAGAGCCAGAAGGATGAATGATGGAGAACATCGACCCTTGAAAACTGAATTTCGATCTAAAGAAAAAAATGGTGAAAAGCCTCATATGGAGGAGGTGACACTATATACATGGCCTACTCGAAAGACAGAAATGGAAAAAGCTCGAGGCATTTGAAATGTGGCTATTGGGGGGGGGGGGGCTGTAGCGCATTGGATAACATCTGGCGTAGAGTGCGAGAGGTACAGAGATCGAGTCCCATAGGCGGACATGCTTTGTAGGCTGCAATTTGCGCCGTGTATTGCAGGCGGTTCTAGGACTTTTCGCCCCCGGAAGATTCGCCCCCGACATTTCGCCCCCCGGAAGTTTCGCCCCCGTCGATCCAGCTTCTAGTCTTAGTTACATTTTCATCATAGATCCAGTTTCTAGTCTTTTAGTTACATTTTCATCGCTAATCCAGCTTCTAGTCTTAGTTACATTTTCATCATGGATCCCGGAGGTGAAACTTCCTCGGGGGCGAATCTTCCCGGGGGCGAAATGTCGGGGGCGAATCTTCCGGGGGCGATTCTTCCGGGGGCGAAATTTCCGTATCCCATTGCAGGCTGTCTGTTCTGTTAGTAGTTAAGATTTATCGCATAACATGTACTGATTTGTAATCATACTGCGTTGTTGTCAGTTTGAAGATATTAAACGAAGATTATTATGAAGAAGACTGACCAAGATCATCTGGAGTGACTACAAAACAAACGAGGTGTTGCAACCGGAGCAAGGGAGAGGTCAACACTCAACACAATAAAGAGGATACTAATTAATTGATTTGCCCACACATGGAAATTCGCTCCTGAGGACAATGCTTGAAAGAAGAATTAAAAGGAAGACGAAGAACTATGATTTTTGGACTGGATAATGGACAAAGGAAACACAAGAGGATATCAAGAAATTAAGGAAAAAGCACCAAATAGAGAAGAATGGCATTAATTACGCATGTTGACCAGCGAATTATAAAGAACGAGCATGACAAAGAACTGCGTCTAACGACATCTAACCATAATATTAGGAACTCTCTAATTGACCTAGCTGTTGTTAATTAAATGTGTTTGTCCAATAAATTATACGCACAGAGATCTAGAATCTAACCAGATTTGGCATTAAAGTCGAATTTCCCAAGAATCGCTTTTAGAGTGTCATCAGCACAAAATGGCGGCCCCTTGAAATCTTTCACAATACTGAAAAGTTAAAGGGAGTTTTAGAAAGTATATCCTGTCATCTAGCGAATACATTTTAACGTCCTATGGAAACCAAGGGTAAACGTTCGCTTTAGCGTTTTTAATTATTGGCAGGATTTCGAAAAAATGAATAGCGTATTTAATTATTTCATCCACCTTCCAGCTTCTAGTTTAGTTTAATATAACACATTTTAATCGTTCATCCATCCAGCTTCCAGTTTTAGCTCATTTTCATCGCATATCCAGCTTCTATTTCAAGTTTTACTATGAAATGTTTTCATCGCTGATCCACGGCAATGATAATTATCGGCGTTAACCCTTTCGCCCCTGCGCTCCTGGCTATATTTTCCGTATCCCCTGGGCTCCCCAGAAGAAAGCGTAACTTAGACATAGGTCATACTAAAACTCACATATCTCTTATAATAATAGACATAAAATGATAAAATTTTCACTGAAGTAATCAGCTTTTCTCACAGAAATCAGATGAATCAAATTCCATTTAGAAAATCCATGTTGACCATTTAATATTTACATGACAGTCTAAGATGTGTCGGGTTTTTTGAGGAAAGGTAGCAAAAGTACTCCTGCCTTCTATGAAAGTCTCTGAAAAATCTGATTGTACTCAGGGTAACTAGTGAAATAATCATTTGAATTTCTTCAGATAAGTAACAGTCCTTGAGAAGTCAAGTTTCACACAGAAAACTATCGCCAGTATTCCCTCTTTGTGTGAAAATTACATTACATGAGAATTACATTCTTCGTCCGCGCTTATGTCATTGTCCGAATCCACTGTCATCAGCAGTTCCAGAACTTGCTTACTATTGAATTTCTGGCGTTTTCCCATTGCATCACTAGATCCATTATCGGTTGGACGCTTTTTATTTACGTTTTTCTGGGACATTTTGCGAAGATAAACACTGATGAGGGAAATTACATGCCATCCGAACTCATCTACATGTCTGCTAGATCGCCGTTTTCGCTTCAACAAAACCCAAGGATTCTATATTTAGACTATAACCACCCATCGTAAACATTAACTAACATTCATAGAGTAGCTAGACTATTTATAACGCTTAAAATTCGAACGAGGCCTCTCGGGAATAGGTAAAAAGACAAGAAGCCGCTTTTGCGGCCTCTCGGGGATACGTCAATTTAGAAAAGGCCGCTTTTGCGGCATCTCGGGTTGACAAGGTTAAACCTGGGACTAAGATTGCAAGGGATATGAAGCTGATGAATATAGTGTCTTTGGTCTAGATTATGTGTGTGGCTGAGTTTTACTTCCGGTACCCTTGTACGGATCGGCTAGTCAAACATGGGTCGCTTACAGCTGACGTTATAACTAAATAAAAACGACTTTTATTAATAAGAAAACGCATAATTATGTCCCTAACTGTAAATCGCTAAAAAAAAACGTCTAGACCGATGCCATGTGCTGTATTTATTTCAAATCATCCCCTGCTAAGTACCCGGATGAAGCCACAAACATCGCCTGCGATGCATCAGAAAAGACGAGCTCTGATTGGCTGACGCGTTGCCGCTTCATATCCCTTTAGCAATCTTAATCCCAGGTTAAACGATACAGTTTCATCGCAATTCCAACTCCTAGTTTCCGTTTATTATGTAATATTTTCATCATTTATCCAGCTTCTAGTTTCAATAATATTTTTATCAATCATCCAACTTCTAGTTTGAGTTATATTTTCATCAGTCATCACAATTGCTGATAACTATCCACTATAAGAGTGTACATAATGAACGCACGTAACGTGGAGGATTAGGCCTACCTTCTTCTTTGCACATCCAGCTTCTCGTTTGATCTCCATTTTCATTGCTAATCCAGCTTCCAGTTTGACTTATATTTTCATCGCTAATCCAGCTTCCACTTTGATTTGTATTTTCATCGCTCATACAGCTTCCAATAATTAAATACCCTAAAGCGAACGTGGACATTTCGTCCAATAATTAAATACGCTAAAACGAACGTTTACCGAAACCAAGATTGGGCGTGCACATAATGTAAGAGGTACGTAAATTATTCAATCATCAATCAATCAATCAATCAATCAATCAATCAATCAATCAATCAATCAATCAATCAATCAATCAATCAACCAACCAACCAACCAACCAACCAACCAACCAACCAACCAACCAACCAACCAACCAACCAACCAGCCAATCAATCAATCAATCAATCAATCAATCAATCAATCAATAGTTTATTGAACCAGTGTAACCAGTGTTTACAAATCAGTAAAGCGAGTGAATCATTTATAATGCAACAGATATACAGTGGTACATTTTAATTTATATTTAAGTCACTGGTGCAGTGGGTCAAAAGGAGATCTCTAAGGGATCTAAGTTCCGCTATATATGAGGTCCCATTTCCTTGTCCAGTTATGGCAGAACTAATATAGTTTTTTTAGAGTAACACTATAGCTACTATAGTAACACGAATGAATAAGTAAGTAAGTAGGTATATTCTTTACTAGCTGGTTTACCCGGCGTTGCCCGAGGTTCTAAGTTTCAATCCCTGTAGCGAATAAGCAACAAATTTAGGTATAAGTTTCAATTCGTGTAGCGAATAAGGAATAAATTTAGGCGACCTGTGGGGGAGACTGCTTCGCAGTCTTGTGTACGCCTTCTGGCGTACAGCGGAGACTGCTTCGCAGTCTTGCATACGCCTTCTGGCGTATTGCGACCTCTGCCGTGGACTGACTGCTTCGCAGTCGCCCTCTGGCGACGACTGCTTCGCAGTCTCCCGTGGACTGACTGCTTCATAGTCGAAGAGGGTGAACCCGGCGTTGGTGGGTTAAAGAAATTACACAAGTTATTTTTTTAATGTTACTTTATTTTAAATTTAACTGTAGAGCTTGGAGATAAACAACATTTGTTGTCTTTCCATTTGGTGCCAGAAGAAACAGATTCTTACTGGCCCGAACTGGAGAGCAGGCAACTTACAGCGGAGACTGCGAAGTATACGCCTTCTGGCGTCTAGCGACCTCTGCCGTGGACTGACTGCTTCGCAGTCGCCCTCTGGCGGCGACTGCTTCGCAGTCTTGGAGGCCTTGTGGCGTCTGGCGACCTGTGGGGGGGGGGGAGACTGCTTCGCAGTCTTGTAGACGCCTTATGGCGTACAGCGGAGACTGCTTCGCAGTCTTGTATACGCCTTCTGGCGTCTAGCGGCCTTTGCCGTGGACTGACTGCTTCGCAGTCGCCCTGTGGCGGCGACTGCTTCGCAGTCTGTTTGTGTTTGAACCTACCTGTGTTACAATTTTGCTGTAAAACGATTAATATAATTCGAAGCGATCGTTATTAAATTCTTTCCGAAAGTAAACAAAGACGCTATTGCCATTATTAATGACGTTGGGGAATACCGGCGCCGGAAATTTCCAAATCTTCCGTACGCGTCCCTGGTGCTAATTTTAGGAATAACGTCATTGTGCTATAATTAATTTGTAGTAGGGAGTGGAAATTTTCTATGCCGTGGGGCGAGTTTTTGGCCCTTATGCCATGTTAGCGGTGAAAACGGGGTACGCGAACCCCTCCACTGGGTGTCCGATGCCGAGGCCGACACAGCAGGTTTGGAGTGAAAAGGTGCAAAATTCTAGAAGTTAAGCCCGGTCAAACAGACACACACACACACACACACACACACACACACACACACACACACACACACACAGAATTCTCGCTTTATTAATATAGATTAAACGCTAGCAAACGCACAGCGCTTTACATACAATTTTACACAGAGGAAAGAAAAATATAATAGTAATAATGACGTTAGATTATAAATGAAATAATAGCAACAGAGCCTAACTGTACAGCATCTACCCAGGAAACCTCGTCGGGTAAGGGAGTCAAATCTAGGGAGAACGAGATTATGAGAACGAGGGCGCAAATCATACCCGGTCTTTAGAACAGGAGGTAGAAGGTCGTGGAGGAGGTGACTAGGGCTTTTGAGAATGTTCTTAATGAGATCACGATCAGCTTTTTTGCAAAGTTCCTCAAAAGTAGGAAAAGAAGGAGGGAGGTAGCCGAGACGAACCAACTTACGGATAATTGCATCCAAATGATAAAGTTCCTGCTTGTTGGCAAAGCAACCATACCTGGGAACAGCATAGCATACAGTGGTAGCCCGTATTACATCATGAAGCCTGGGGCCCGAGAGCCCATGAGAAATCAAGATACGATGAGCGTAAAGGGATTGTTTAGCCTTTATGCTTGGTTTTTGGATATAGGGGCCTAAGGAGAGAATCCAAACTTATCGGTTATTTCAATTCCTAATATTTTTAATGAAGAGACCCTTGGGGTTCCGCATATAGGTGGTGGATTGGATTTAAGAATCGTCTTGGGCTTGGTGAAGATAATGTCTCTGGATTTAGAATGGTTGAGATGAAGATTGCATCTCTGAGCCCAGGCATTTATGTGATCAAGTTCTGCAACAGTGGTGGAGATATTAGAAGCCAGTATGAGAAGATAGCAGTCATCTGCATATTTGAAGATGCGATTAAAGTGGTAGAGAGGTTTTAAACCTGACATGGCTACAACAAAATTGGTGGGAACCATGCCGGAGCCCTGTATGATACTTGCATTAATTGTGGCCAGGGTCGATGTGATACCATGGAACTTAATGCAATGGCTGCGATTACTAAGGAGGGAAATGATCCAATTATGAATATTGATGGGGATGGGTAAGAGGGCCAGTTGGTCGGCCAGGAAAGAGTGTCTGACAGTGTCAAAAGCCTTAGAAAAGTCTAAGGCAACAAGGCGGACATATGGTTCAGAATTGAGAGAGTTAAGTATGGAGTCAGTAATAGTAATTACAGCAGCAGAAGTGGATCCGGATGGTCTGAAAGCAAATTAATCTGCAAAAGAACGGTTCTCAGCAGGGTTAGTGAGAATGTGTAAAGATAATGGCGCACAACCAATTTCTCAAGTATTCTACATAGAACCGGAGTGATTGAAATTGGCCGATATTCGCTTCAGTGATTGGACATGGAACCTTGGGGATTGGGTTAGTGAGAATGGGGTAAAGAAAATTTAAGTATAGGCCTTCTTTCTGAAATTGATGTTTTTGATATTTAAATAATTATAGGAAGAAAGACGCGAACAGACTATTCGAAAGCTGGCTAATTATGGCGCATTAACGCAATATGCAAGTATAATATCAAACTGTGATATCATAATCTCTACCTTAGTAACTATAGGCCTAATTATTGTCTGTGTCTGATTCTATGGTCCTCTTCCTAGTACTATTTAAATGTAAAAAATAGCAATTTTACAAAAACGACTTTTAATAATTTAGGCCAAAATAATTTATGTAGACGTTTTAAATTTTTTTCTGGGGGATAGAGTGATGGTAACACTCATGGGGTGGGGGTCCATAGAGTATACAGTGGTAACATCACTGGCGTGAAGAGCAAGCGGTAGCGGGATCGCTTCCCGCAACCAACCCTCCCAAAAAATCCACTCAACCTATTTTCATTCGCGAGATGGCGCGTTGTTAAAAATGAGATTTATGACGTGATGGGCGCCTTGTATGGCTGCCGTATACAGTTAAATTCGACTCCTGTAATAACTTGTGATCATCCGTTCATACTGATTTGTAATCATACTGCGTTAATTTATTGTCAGTTTGAAAATATTAAACGAAAATAATAATAATAATAATAATAATAATAATAATAATAATAATAATAATAATAATAATAATAATAATAATAATAATAATAATAATATTAATAATAATAATAATAATAATAATAATAATAATAATAATAATGGCCAGGACAGCATTAGATCGCTGTTCAATACCCGTAACCCCATCTAGGGCGGCGCCTTGCATGGCTGCCAAACTGCGTGTTTAATTAAGATCTTGATTGTAATCTTAAATGTAATCTTACTGCGTATGAGAGGATGATAGAGTAATGGTAACACTCATAGCTCAGCCGCTCGACTTGTCGGGCGTATCCCAAAGTTCGCTCCTGTCTCTGCCTACATGCGCGATGTGTTGCACTGGCTCCCTATCGCGCAGCGTATTTCCTATCGGATCGCTGCCTTGGTCTCTCGTTGTCTTCCAGGCTGCGTTCCATCTTACCTTCGTGACCTTTGCCGCCCGGTGTCCGACGTCGTAGCGCGTCGAGCACTACGCTCCTCGGCCAGAGGGGCGCTCTTGGTCCCGCGTGCTCGTTCTTCTATTGGGCAGCGCCGGGCTTTCTCAGTTGTGGGTCCCTCCACTTGGAATGGGTTCCCGCTGGAACTGCGATTACTACCTCTGAATAATTTGCCTGCATTTCATAAATCGCTCAATTAAAGTCTTTCTTTTTTAGCCGTGGCTGAGCTGGAAGCGCACCTGAGTAGGTATTTTGAACGAGCGCTATATAAATTTTCAGAATGAATGAATGAATGAATAGCCAGGAGAGCAGCAAAAGAGCAGCAGGAGAGCAGCAGTACGCGGTTCGATTCCCGCAAGCCCCTCGGGCGGGCGACATGGCTGCCATAACGTGTGTTTAGTTAAGATATTGATTAATTGGGGATACGGAAATTTCGCCCCCGGAAGAATCGCCCCGAAAGATTCGCCCCGACATTTCGCCCCCCGGGCGAAAGATTCGCCCCCGGATGAAAATGTAGGCCTAACTAAGACTAGAAGCGGGATCGATGATGAAAATGTAACTAAGACTTAAAGCTGGATTAACGATGAATATTTTCCGGGGACGAAAATTCCGGGGGGGGGGGCGAAATGTCGGGGCGAATCTTCCTGGGGCGAATATTCCGGGGGCGAAAAGTCCTAGAACCGATTAATTGTACTGTCATGTCTCAATGTAATCGTACTGCGTTTGTCGGTTTGAATTAATAAAGAAAAAGGATTATGTCAGTTTGAATTTAGAAAGAAGTTTATTATTATTATTATTAAGACGCGAACAGTCTATTTGAAAGCTGGCTAACTATAGCGCATTAACGCAATATACAGGCCTATGCCAAATATCAAACTGTGATATCATAATCTTATCTTAGTAACTAGGCTATAGGCCTTAATTGTCTGTGTCTGATTTTAGGGCCTTCTTACTAGTACTATTTGAATGTCAAAAAGAGCAATTTTAGAAAAGCGACTTTTATAATAATTTTAGGTAGGCCTACACCAAAAGGTCAGCTGGACGGAGCGAATGAGAAATGAAGAGGTGTTGCAAAGAGTAGAAGAAAAAGATAACTGATGACAACAGTAAGAGAAAGACAAAAGAACTGGATTGGACACATATTAAGAGGAGACTCCCTCTTCAGAGAAATTATAGAGGGGAGATTGGAGGGAAGAAGGAGAGGAAGACCGCGACAGATGATGCTGGGATGGATGATGACCGACGGATACAGCGGACTGAAGGGAAGAGAACTAGAATCCGGATAGATGTTCCTTGATAAACGTTCGTTTGGTTTATCAGTAACGTCTCTACTAAACGTGATGAAATGATTAGACAGGTTAGCTATTACTTCACTTTCCATTTTAAGATCCTGTGTTCCTGCGTGGGGATTAAACTGCTTTGCTGAAGAAACGCTTTTGCCATAAGGTTTATTGTGTGTGTACTGCTTCCCGGTTTCATGAGTTCTTCTGTGATTCTTTAAACTTCCGATTTGTGTGAATCCTTTATTACAAACCTCACATATGTGTGGTTTTTCACCAGTATGGGTTCTCATGTGCGATTTCAGTTGACTGTGATCAGCAAATGATTTCTGACATAATCGACACATGTATGGTTTTTCGCCAGTGTGAGCTCTCGTGTGCTTTTTCAGCACACCACTTCTAGCAAATGCTTTCTGACATAGCTGACATTTGTATGGTTTTTCGCCAGTGTGGGTTCTCATGTGCGTTTTCAGATAGCTATGTCCAGCAAATGATTTTTGACATAACTGGCACATATATGGTTTTTCGCCAGTATGGGTTCTCATGTGCTTTTTCAGAGAGCTATGTCCAGCAAAAGATTTTTGACATAACTGACATTTGTATGGTTTCTCTCCAGTGTGGGTTCTCATGTGATACTTCAGAGTACTGCCATTAGCAAATGATTTCTGACATAGCTGGCACCGGAGTGGTTTTTCTCCAGTATGTGTTCTCGTGTGGATTTTTAGAGTATTATCGTGAGCAAATGATCTCTGACATAGGTGGCACCTGTATGGTTTTTCGTTAGTATGGATTCTCATATGCACTTCCAGATGACTATTTCGAGCAAATGACTTCTGACATAATCGACACATGTATGGTTTTTCTCCAGTATGGGTTCTCATGTGCTTTTTTAGAGTACCATCGTCAATACATGATTTCTGACATAGCTGGCACCTGTATGGTTTTTCACCAGTATGAGTTCTCATGTGCCTTTTCAAATTACCACCCTGATCAAATGACTTCCGACATATGTGGCACTTATATTCTTTTTCTGTTGTATGGGTTTTCGTATTCGCCATCAGGCTACTCACTTAATTGATAATAATTGATAATAATTGCACTGTTTTTCTGCAGTATGGGTTTTTTGATGAGTTCTCAGGTGTTCAAATAGAGCATACAGCTTCTGAAATAATTGCTATCTGTGGGGTTTCCAAATGATTTGTATGTGCTTATCCAATCACCACATTCTAGACAAAGTGAAGATTTGATTGGCTTTTGATAAGCATGAGTAGTGGAATGCACTTCTAAGCAATTGCCTGTGCAAAAGGTTTCTGCAACTGTTGTTGTTATAGCCTTTCCGAATCCCACAGTTTCTCATATAATCGACGACTTCATTTAAGTTTGAGTTTCAGATGCTACCAAGAAGGCTTTATGTTTCATCTGTCAGTAGTAGTTATTTTTTTAGGAAAGCATGAAATTAGTCACACAGAAAACACTTCCTGAAGAAATACTGAAGCTATCCAACCTTTGCGCTATTCTTCAGTTCGATTTTAAAGAAAGATGAATTAGTCGACTATGTCAAAAGTTGTAGTCAAATAAATCCACTGTAATGTTCTTGATGAATGTTAATGAGATGTCGACGTCTTCCAAGTTGGGCATTTAACGGACTGCAGCTCGTCTTCTTCAAATACTTGCTAAAATAACAGTCAATCCAATATTAATATGTTTTAAAATATAGAACATAAGTCCATTGCTGCTCATTACAGCAGAATGACCTTTCTCCATTCATGGTTGATTGACAATTCAGTAATTTTCAATTAGTATTAGTGGCAACGCACAGTTCAAGGAATTCATTAACTAATTTTAGGCTGAACTTGCTGGACTATCTTAAACCCTCAATGTTACAACAGACTGGCCTGAAACGTGGACTTAGAAGTACACCATTCCATGAAAAGTCAATTAAAATCATGCCAATTCTAAATCACAACATTCTCATAGCTTCATAGGAGTTTCCAGAAGTAGCACAGCTGAAACTTGATAAATTTGTTAACAGGCTATCACATTAGCTTATAGATATGATTTTAAACTGACAATTAAAATATGCACAAAGCACTTCAGAGATAAAATGGACAAAATTCTTAAATGTTTGGTTTATGTTGCCATATAAGAAAATGCAATAGTTTATGTTAGCTAATGTTAGCTAATGTTAGCTTAACGGTCCATCCTTCCGGCTCTTTTCCACTGGGTACTAGCACAACGAGGCAAGGATTCGGTCATCCACCATACACATTGCTTGCACAGAGGGACCATGAGTAGGTTGTATGGTGGGCTTTTGAACATCAGAGGCGTTAAGAGACCCTTGATGTCCATTTTCCCACTTCAAACAGCCAGAAGGATGAATGATGGAGAAATCGACCCTTGAAAACTGAATTTCGATCTAACGAAAAAAATGGTTTAAAGCCTCATATGGAGGAGGTGACACTATATACATCACAGACATGGCCTACTCGAAAGACAGAAATGGAAAAAGCTCGAGGCATTTGAAATGTGGCTATGGAGAAGACTGGCCAAGATCATCTGGAGTGACTATAAAACAAACGAGGTGTTGCAACCGGAGCAAGAGGAGAGGTCAACACTCAACACAATGAAGAGGACACAAATTAATTGATTTGCCCACACATGGAAATTCGCTCCTGAGGACAATGCTTGAAAGAAGAATTAAAAGGAAGACCAAGAACTATGATTTTTGGACTGGATAATGGACAAAGGAAACACAAAAGGATATAAAGAATTAAGGAAAAAGCACCAAATAGAGAAGAATGGCATTAATTACGCATGTTGACCATCGAATAATGAAGAACGAGCATGACAAATAACTTCGTCTAACGACATCTAACCATAATATCAGCAACTCTCTAATTGACCTGTCGTTAATTAAATGTGTTTGTCCACAAAATTATACGCACAGAGATCTAGAATCTAACCAGATTTGGCATTAAAGTCGAATTTCCCAAGAATCTCGTTTAGAGTGTCATCAGCAGAAAAATGGCGACCGATTGAAATCTTTCACTATACTGAAACGTTTTAGAAAGTATATCCTGTCATTCATTCATTCATTCATTCTGAAGATTTATATAGCGCTCCTTCGAGATACCTACTCAGGTGCGCTCCAAGCTCAGCCACGGCTAAAAAAGAAAGATTTGAGCGATTTATCATATCTAGCGAATACATTTTAACGTGCTGTAGAAACCAATTTTAGGTGTGCACATAATCGTAATCGTAATCGTTATCTCCAAACTTCTAAAGAGCCACTCGAAGGCCAGTGTAATTGCACAGTATAAATAATTACACAGTACGTCGACTCTCATTGCTGGCTATTGACTAGTTTTTCTGGTCACGTGATTACGACGCCATCTTGAAACATAGCTTTTGAATTATAGATTTAAGCTGAAATTAACGTTAAAAATAATATTGTTAATTCTAATTAAGTCCTCAGTGTTGCTGTAACGTTTAAAAAATATTTTATTTGATGGATTCCGGTGTATCGGCATGGTAAACGGTCTCTTTCAAGATGGCGGTCGGTCACACATTCTGACTGCTGCAGAGGCCGGGAGTCGACGTACTGTGTAATTATTTATACTGTGGTAATAGGTTTGGGCGTAAGTAAATTATTCAATCAATCAATCAATCAATCAATCAATCAATCAATCAATCAATCAATCAATCAATCAATCAATCAATCAATCAATCAATCAATCAATCAATCAATCAATCAATCAATCAATAGTTTATTGAACCAGTTTAACCAGTGTAATCAAGGCCATCGAGGGGAATCAAGCCCATGTCTTGCGACGCCTGTTCCCGCCACCAACCCAATCCCAATATGCCCTCCGACCGCGAGCCCACTGTTTTGAACTGCCCTGTAAGGACGATAAAAAATTAATACCAAGGGCTTTATATAAACATTTAAACCATCTAAGCCATCTAGACTGGTGTCCTGCGCTTGGCCTTCGAGTGGCGCTTTAGAAGTTTGGAGATTACGATTAGGCAACAAGAAAAGTAAAACTTAACATTCTAAACACCTTGTCACCTTGTGCTGTCAGCTCGTGGAGCTCTAGCGATCGTCCTGGTGAACACACTCCACCGTCTCCTATTCGATGACAAGTCTCTCAATTCCGCCAAATTCATGCCAGTTACATCTTGTATCTCATCCATCCATCTCCTCCTTGGGCGACCCAGTCTTCTCCTCCCCTCACCGCACGCCAGCATCATTTCCTTCTCCAGACCATCAGATCGCATAACATGTCCAAAGAACCTTAGCTTCATTCTTGTCGCAGTTTGTTTTAACGACTCTTCATTCTCAACTCCAATCTCCTCTCGTATTGATTCGTTCGTTCTTTTCTCAGTCCAAGATATTCTCAGCATCTTCCTCCATATCCACATTTCACAAGCGTTAACCTTATTTTCCATGTTCTTTGTCATTGTCCACGTCTCGCAACCGTACAGTACCGTAGGAAAGATTAGTGCTCTCACGAGCCTTTTTTTGGTTTCTATGCTCACATGTTTGTCTTTCCATATCTTTTCCAGTCCGGTCATTGCAGCTTTCCCTATAGCAATCCTTCGTTTTATTTCTGGATCACACTTTCCCTCCTTTCCAACCAGTGATCCTAGGAATGTGAAGCTTTCTACCACCTCTATTTCCTCTCCGTCTATCTCAAAACTATCCCAATCTGCTGTTGTCATGACCTTTGTCTTCTTTATGTTGAAGTATAAACCAGCTTTTTCACTTTCTCTCCTGACCCTTCTTATCAGTTCTGCCAGATCCTCTTTTCTTTTTGCCATTAATGTTGTGTCATCCGCGTATCTAAGGTTATTCAGTGTCTTTCCAGCAATTTTTACTCCCTCAATTGCCCCCTCCAGTTCTGCCTTTCTCATTATTCTTTCAGCATATAGATTAAACAGGAATGGAGACAAGATGCATCCCTGCCTCACTCCTTTCTTGATTCTGAAATTGTCAGTGTCTCCGTATTCTGTTCTTATCACCGCTATCTGGTCTTCATATAAACCCTTTAGTAACATTATCAGGTGTTTCGGAATTCCCATTTCAAGCAGGGTTTTCCACATTAAATCATGGTTAATGCAGTCGAATGCCTTGCTATAGTCAATGAAACAGATGTGAACCTCCTGTCCATACTCCCTTTGTCTCTCCATTATCCACCTCATGTTGGCTATATGGTCTCGAGTTCCACGAGATTTCCTAAACCCTGCCTGGTTCACCGGAAGTTCTCTTTCAATTGTGCCTTCCATTCTTTTGTGAATTATTTTCAGTAATATTTTACTAGTGTGTGATATCATTGCTATCGTCCTATAATTTTCACACTCCCTCGCATCTCCTTTCTTGAATATAGGTATAAAGATCGACTTCTTCCAGTCCTCCGGCCATTCTCCAGTTGCCCATATTTGATTGCACAATTTTGTTATTGTTTTTATCATCGCATCATCCCCTGCTTTTATCAGTTCTATAGGTATCCCATCTTGACCGGGTGCCTTATTGTCCTTGAGTTGTCTGATTGCCCATTCTACATCCGCTTCCATGACCTCCGGTTCCTTTTCATACTCTGTTACGTCAATTTGTTCTTTTTTGACTCGTTTGTCTTCCCTATACAACTCCTCCGTGTATTCTCTCCATCTATGCTTTATCCCTTCTTCATCGCAGATTACATTTCCATCTCCTGCCTTCATTGAGCCCATTCTAGGTGCAAATTTTCCCGTGATTGTCTTTACTTTTGAGAACATTTCCTTGGTTCGTCCCTTCCTTCCCTCGTCTTCCATTTCTCTGCATAATTCGTTTAGATGTATTTCTTTATCTTTCCGTGCATGTTTTTGGAAGGCACTGTTCAGTGCCCTTACCTTATCCTTTTCTCCTGCCTTCTTTGCAGCCTTCCTATCAACCGCCATGCATATGGCTTCTCTCGATAGCCATGTCGTTGTTGTGATTTTCTTCTTCTTTGGAATGTGCTTATCTGCGACTTCGACTATTGTTTTCTTCATCCTCTCCCATAGGTTGTTCGAATCCTCTTCCTCTTCTATCTCATCTCTCTCTAGTACTTCAAACCGATTCTTTATTTCCATCCTGTATTCCAGTGTGATACCCTTGCAGTCGTATCTGATCAATCGATCTCCTTTCTTTATCTTTTTCAATTTCGTTCTCAGTGTTGCTACCAATAGCTCATGGTCAGTTCCACAGTCCGCTCCTGGCCTTGTTCTCACATCTCTTATTGTGCTTTTCCATCTTTTGTTTATCAGTATGTAGTCAATCTGGTTTCTATGCTTCCCATTCGGTGACGTCCATGTGTACAGTCTTCTCTTAGGCTGTTCGAACCATGTGTTCATAATTCCTAAGCCATTCCCTTTGCAAAACTCAACAAGTCTTTCTCCTGCTTCATTCTGTTCACCCAGGCCATGACTACCTAATGTGTCTCCATCGCCTCCGGTGCATTGACCCACCTTCGCATTGAAGTCACCTATGATCACTAGTACGTCGCCCTTCGGAGTTCTGTCCACTGTACTTTGCAGGCTGGTGTAAAAACCCTCGTGTTCCTCTTCTAACGATATCGATGTTGGAGCATATACCTGTATAATGGTTATGTTGACCTTTCTTCCTCTGAATCTTACACTCAAAATTCTATCACTCACTGTATCATATCCCATTATCGCATTTGCGCTTGACTTGTCACACATGATTGCAACTCCATTTTTTCCTCTCTCTTTTTGTCCTGACATTATTATCCTGTATCCATTCCAACTGAAATGTCCTTGTCCCTTCCACCTTGTCTCACTTAATCCTAGGATTGCTATGTCTAATTTCTTCATCTCTCCCTGTATCACGTCCATCTTTCCGCTCTGCATACTTCGCACGTTCCATGTGCCCAACTTCATCTTCTGCTTACAGCTCAGGTTGAGTCTTTCCCCTCCGAATCGATCCACCTCTAGACGTCCTTTCGGCTTTAGTCCTGTTGCTTCATTAGATCGAGGGGCCCTTGACTCTCCGTCTTGCTCTTCCCCAGTAGCTTCTAAGTCACGCTCCGGCCTGGGAGTCCCACCATTCGCAACTATCACCGTTTTTGGCTTAGTGTGTTTCATGACGATTTTCTTGGCAAGTTAACAGGGGTGGTTTGCCATTGCCTTCCCCTGGTTTTGCCTGCCGTGCCCGTTCGTTCCCCTTCCTAGGAAGGGTACCAACGGTCCGCACCACGAGAAGGTGGGCACGGAGGACTTTGGTTCACCAGCCCAGGTCGGATCCGAGTCTACGCTCAACAGAGACGTCGGTCAGGTCGCCTCCCCGTTTTACTCTGTACTAGAGTGACTGGTGAACCTTTGCGGACCCATTCTAAACACGTTAGTTAAATCTTTTTCTAATCTTATCTTATTGACTCATTTTGCTGTAAGCCACGGTTGGTGCGGTGCGTGATCTGGTGAATCAATAAACGAATATCATCATCATCATCATCATCATCATCATCATCATCGTCGTCGTCGTCGTCGTCGTCGTCATCATCATCATCGTCATCATCATCATCATCATCATCATCATCATCATCATCATCATCATCATCATCATCATCATCATCATCATCATCAGTGTTTACAAATCAGTAAAGATAGTGAATCATTTATAATGCAACAGATATTATACAGTGGTACATTTTAATTTATATTTAAGTCACTGGTGCAGTGGGTCAAAAGGAGATCTCTAAGGTAACTATAATAGGCCTCATAATTGTCTGTGTCTGATTTTAGGGTCTTCTTCCTAGTACTATTTCAATGTCAAAAAGAGTAATTTTAGAAAAACGACTTATAATAATTTTAGCTACACCAGAAATCTAAGTTAAAAAGCAAGGTAACACTTAGTCGCTAGATGGGAAGCTATGCTTTCAGAAACTCCAGCTCACTGTTCAATACAGTCAATCACTTAAATCGCTCGCCATTTTGTGCTCGTGACAGTTTCAACCATTATGTGGAAAAATCCGACTTCAGTGCCAGACTTGGTTTGATTTTATAATTCTGTGCATATAATTTAGTAATCTAGTAATCTAATATTTTATTTTATTTTATTTATTTATTTAAGTCAACAAAACAACAATCAGCAAAACAGCAAAACAAACAGAAATAGATCCAATGAGAGCAGAGTGAATGCAGTAATTAAATCAGTTAACACAAAAACAGTGAAAACAACATGCAACTATTGTAAGCGACCAAACTAGATGCAGGTAATAAGGAACGAGGGTTAAAGCAAGGAGTAGAAAAAGAATAGTACAAGTTCTGTGAGTTCGATGAGACTGATGAGGAGAAGAAGCAGGATCTGCTTATCGAGGCAAGTAGATGTGTAAGGGGGCTTTGAGCGCAGGGCCCTCTGAGGGCCCCGAGACCAATGGGCCCTTACAGCAGATCGACCTTCAAAGGGTCTCCAGAGGCCTACGAACCCATATAGCATATCCACTTTCTCCTGTGTATTTTAGAACAAAATATGCGGGCCCTTAGCGCAGGGCCTTCAGAGAGGGTCCTGAAACCCACGGACAATTATAGCCAATCGACTTCCAGGCAGTCCGTGGAATCCACGAACGCTTATAGCTTAGAAGTCCTCGAGTGTGACAACTTTCACAGTGTGACGATAATATCTGTCACGAGTGTCACGTTTAAGCTAGGAGTGTAATAACAGCTTTAAATATTTAAATTAGGAATATACGCCAAGTTGAATATATAAAAAACGGTGCGGCGCTCCTGAGTAGGTATCTTGAAGGGGCTATTTTAAATTCACAGAACGAATGAATGAAAGAATGGAAATAGAGAGACTGAGAGAGAGGTAGAGAGATAGACAGAGACATTATTTTATCATAATCATAATTATACCATAATCATCATCATAGGCGCCGACTTTTGGTTTTGTCTCTGGGTGCCAGTCAGGGGCGGATCCAGAAGGTTTATTTTTTTTAGTCATCCGCCATTTTCCATCGTCTGCACAAAAAATTTAAAAAGGGGGCCATGTCTCCTAAAATTTGACGACTTTTAGGAATTCATCCCTGTCAACCCAATCCTTCCGTTGACAATCCTTCTTGCTAAATCCTTGTTCTCTTCGTACTTAACGCCTATTTAACGTTCACCTTTTGAACACTAATTCTACGTATAAGTATAACCTGAACTAATCAGCAACACAGTTTAATATCTTTTCAGTTTAATAAGAAACAAACAGACAGAACTCAATTCGATTACAACTCAACTAGTCAGCCACACTACTACAGCGAACATACTCGAATTCAAACTTCTCTAGTCAGCATAATTCTTCGCGCCTCTTGACACACCTGTCTTCTGTGCGCCTAAGCGAACTCTAATAATATACATATAGCGCGCCGCTGCCGAGATTGGCCGGCCGCGCGTGTCACTAAGACAGTACGACTAAACGTTATACATCTATCATATATACATATACACGTGAAACTAAAGTAAGCGCACTAAATATATACGCTAAAATCTCGCACTGCAAGACTGTACACAAAACTCAGTTCACATTACCTCCTTCCTTTTTCTGGAATTGAGCAAATTAAATTTCAAAATTTGCGAAATTACCAAAATACATGAAACATATATATATATATCTAAATAATTAATAAACAGTCTTACGATTACTTATAACCTTGACAAACAATCAGCAATAATATTCAATCTGCCCTTCTTGTACTTCACCTCAACATCAAAAGTTTGTAAGGCTAACGCCCAACGCACAAGTTTAGCAGACTTAGACATTGACTCAGTCAAATATGTAAGAGGATTGTGATCAGTAAAAATGAAAATTTTTGATCCAATTATAATTTCTTTTAACTTGTTTAAAGCCCAAACAATAGCATAGGCTTCCTTTTCCACAGTAGCCCATCTCTTCTGGGTATCAGTTAATTTCTGACTGATAAATGACACAGGGCGTTCTATTCCCTTGTCGTCCATCTGTGTTAAAACAGCCCCAACTGCAAAGTCACTACTATCGCAGTACAAATTGAATGGTTTTCCCACTTCAAAAACATATAATACTACTTTGGATCGCACAGCCTCTTTAAGTAAATCAAATGCTTGCTGATGTTCAACAGTCCAATCAATCTTATCAGAAACACGTTTACTAGTTAAATCAGATAAAGGTTTCGCAATCTGTGCAAAGTCCTTAATAAACTGTCTGTAATAATTAAAAAATCCAAGCAGTTGCTTAACTTGCTTCTTAGTTTCTGGGATCTTCAAATTAGTCAAACTTTCAATTCTGTCTGGATTCATCTTTATCTTACCAGACCCAACCACATGACCGATAAACCTTACTTCAGACTTACCAAATATGCATTTTTTCAAATTTAAGGTAACGTTATGCAATCTCATTTGCATCAAAAATGCATCTAACTGCTGTAAATGAATTTTCCAATTGTCAGAATGCACAGCAATGTCATCAACATACGGTTCTGCAAAGTCACTTATAGGCTGTAAAACTAAATTTATCGCCTTAACAAAAGTTCGGCCTGAATTTATCATTCCAAAAGGAACACGAGTAAATTCATACAGTCCATTATGTGTTACAAAAGCTGTCTTCCATTGATCAGATTGTTTTACAGGACAAGTCCAATAAGCACTTCGACAGTCCAAAATAGAAATCACATTAGACTTTCCAACTTTGTTTAAAACGTCTCTGACAATCGGCATCGGATATTTACAATCCACTGTGAATGAGTTAATGTATCTGTAGTCACAGGCAAGTCTTAAAGATCCGTCTTTCTTTTTAACAATAACCAAAGGGCTTGCCATTCTGCTCGATGATGGTTTAATAATGTTTGTTTTTAACATTTCTTTGATCTGACGTTCCACTTCTGATCGATAAATCAAAGGAATTCGATATGCTGCAAATTCCTTTTCACGAAATCCTGGTTTTAGTTCAATTTCGTGTTCGACCAATGTACATAATCCAGGTTTTTCTGAAAATCTGTCACAGTATTTGTTCAAGACTTTCAACAACTGTTCTTGCTGAGTTACTGTCAAATGGCTAATTTGTTCAGGATCGAGGTTAAGTGAATTCTTGTCATCTTGAACCTCATTCCTCATTGGTAATTCAACCACTGAACCAAAATCTTCATCTTCTTCAACGATTAGACCACAACTTAATGCTCGAGTAACATATTTTCTGATCTTGTTGGCGTGAATTATTCTTCGACCATTTTCACCCATATCGACTAAATAAGAGTACTTTGATCTTCGATGTATGATCGTACATGGACCATGCCATCGAGAAATAAGTTTGTTTGTTGACGTTGGATACAAAACTATGACTTTCTCACCAGCTTCAAATTCTTTGTGCTTTGCTCTCTTGTTATACTGATTCGTGTATTGTAATTGCTTTTCTCGAGAGTAAGATTCTGCAAACAATAATGCTTTCTCCATATTTTCTTTGAGTTCTTTCAAATACTTTTCTGGTTTAACTCCAACATGAGGTGGTAAGTTTATTTCTCTAGTCCAACTCTCTTTTAATATTGCCAATGGTCCTCTCGGAATTTTCCCATAGACAAGCATATATGGTGATACTCCAATAGTTGCATTCGGCACTTCTCGCAATGCCCACACTGTGAAAGGAATTATCTTGTGCCATTTCCTCGGGTTGTCTATTATCACATGATGGATCATCTTTTTAAATGTCTGATTCCATCTTTCTACTAATCCAGCAGCCTCTGGGTGTCCTGGTGTGTCGAATCGTGGACTACAGCCCATTAAATCGAGAAATTCTCTTGTCAAACTGGCTGTGAAGTTCGTTCCTTGGTCACTTGTAATCACGGACGGCACACCAACGTTCATGAACAGTTCCATCAACGCTTCACACACAGCCTTCGCTGTCAGCGATTTCAATAAAAAGATTGTAGGCCATCTGGTGCACGAGTCCACAATGCATAAACAATACTTGTGACCTGCAGCAGATACTGGATCGATCGGGCCAACGAGGTCCATCGTCATTCTCTTGAAGGCGACCTCTTCTCTTGAGACAGGAGTGATAGGCACTCTATCCATCACCAGACTCCTTGCCTTTAGTTGACACTTCTCGCAAGACTTACAAAATTTCACAATGTCTCTTCTCATCTTTGGCCATACAAAAGATAATTTTATTCGTTCTCTTGTTTTCTCTTCTCCTAAATGTCCTCCAAATACCGATTCATGCGCCAATTCCATCACTTTAATTCGTCTCTCTTTTGGTAACACTAGTTGATATATCGTCTGGTCTAATATCTGATATTTCTTATGCAATAAACCGTTGATCACACAGAATTCAGATTCTTTCTCTTGTGATAACTTCCACCACGGCTTCAACGATTCATCCTTTCTCTGTTGCTCTTCGAACTTCTTCGAATCGGCAATCTGCACCTTTTGTTCTTCATCCATCTCTTCATCTCTATACAAGTCTCCTATCCCCACATCACATTCATTGTCTTCTTCAGTTTCATTTAATGTGCCATTCTCGCATGCAACCATCTCTTGCTCATTCATCTCTGATGTTACACCATCTCGCGATAAGCTTCGTTGCTCATTACTTTCGTTTTCCTCATCACTGGAACTTTCAGTTTCACTCTTCTCATCAACATCTACCATTTCCTGTTTCCGACTCTGCGCTCTCGTCATTACATTTGCTTGTACACTCACATCTCCTTGTATCGTTTTGACCTTCATCTGTGGTACGGCTTTTAATTCGGCAATTATCTCTGGATGCAACAAGAATCTTTCTGTACTGCCCATCTTTGCAATACTAGCACACATCAAGGTGACATAAGGTGTAAGTGAACACTGGATTTTACGCGGAAATCCCTCTTCTTCCACGTCACTACCACACAGTCTAACATCGACTTTCACTAACTTCGCAGGAATGGCATCTCCTGCCACACATTGCAAATTCACTTTTCCAATTTGTTCCACCTTCATGCCTTCCAGTAATTCTTCACTAATCACCGGAATTTCTGCTCCCGAGTCGCTCAGTGCTTTGACTTTCACTGGCTCTTTACCGTCTACTGCACGAATTTCAACCTCGACATATTGCAAGAACGATTTCTTCAATATTCGACTGTCATCTTTTCCTATGACTTCTCTCTGAATTTCAGCATCCAATAGAATTTCTTTTTGAATACCACATTTCATTACTGACTTTACTTCAGTTTCTTGGTTTTCTTGACTCGCGGTTTGATTATCTGTATCACTAACCACTTGAATCAAATTCACACTTGTGTGTTCTTGATTTCTGCTAGAACTAGCTGCTGCCACTGGAACTGGACAAAATTTAACCAAATGTTTGTCTGAACCACAGTTGTGACAACGCTTCACCACCATGCCTCGTTGTTCATTTCCTTCATTTCTCTTATACTGCGTAAACGATGTGTTGCCTTCCCTCTTGGCGAACGGCGCTGACGATTTGTTAAATCCCTGACGACCAAACGTCACTTCTCTGGTCTCATTGGGTACAGGGACATTAGCCTTGACTTCTTTACCTTTGAACTGATTCCCTGTTCCTGGATTACTTTTCCACTTTCCACTCTGGCTTTGGTTTACGGAACGTTGAGAAGGATAACTGTTTATATTTGGGATCGCAAACCCAATTCGATTGTTTACATGAATGTCTGCTAAGTCTGCCACTGCACTAGCTTGAAGACAGTCAGTTCCTTCCTTCGACAATACAAACTGTAGTGGACCTGGCGGTAAACATTCTTTTAGCTTATCCGCTACCAGCAAATCAAAGAGCGTATCATACTCTTTGTTCACGTTTCGACTTCTCACGTAATAGTTTAGCAAATTCTTCAATCTTGCCGTAAACATCGTATAAGTCTCTTCCGTTGTCTTCTTAGCATCCACAAATCTGGCTCTGTATTCTCTGGAGGTCAATTTAAATTCTTTTAATAAGTGCTGCTTGACTCTATCATAATTGTCTAGATCATCGAATGACAATCTATTCAGAACGGTTCGAGCTTTCGGCGTCATCAATGGTAGTAATAATTTAACCCAAAACGGCTTTTCCACAGCAAAACTACGAAACGCGTTCTCGACTGTTTCAAAATATAATGGCACCTCCATCATATCAGTTGGCATTTGAGGCAATACATGCTTCATTGCATCACCTATTTTCTTAATTTTTGACACCAAAGTTTCACTTTCTTGCTGTTTCCTTCTTTCTGCTTCCCGTTCTTCTCTCATTTGCGTTTCTTTCAATGTCAATTTTGATTTCTCCAGTTTCAGACGTTCCTGTCTTTCTGCCTCTGCCTTTTCCAAACTTTCTTTCTGAAATTTGAGTTCTTCTTGTCTAATTTGTTCTGCACGTTCCAACTCTAACGTTCGCGCTTTTTCTTTTTCTTCTTCACGCATTCTCTTTGCTTCAATCTGTTGCTGACGAACCTCTTCATCACTTTTTCTAGCTCTTTCAAATTCAATCATCTGCTCCAGTCTTCTTCTTTCAGCATCTTCCCTATCTCTTTTCAACTGTTCTAACTGAATCTCAAACTGATTCTTTTGCAATTCAAGTTCTGCCTTACGCACTTGTTCTGCTTTATCTTCTCTCTCTCTCTGCAAGCGCAATTCCTCTTGCCTTGCAAGTTCCGCTTTCTCTTCTTTCTCTCTCTGCAAGCGCAATTCTTCTTGCCTTGCAAATTCTGCCTTCTCTTCTTTCTCTCTTTGCAAGCGCAATTCTTTCTCTTCTTTCTCTCTCTGAAGACGTTCTGCTTTCTCTTCTTTCTCTCTCTGCAAGCGCAAATCGTCTTGTCTTACACGTTCTGCTTCTTGTCTCCGTTTATCTTCTCTTTCTTTCTCTTCCTGTCTACGTTTCTCCTCTCTATCTTTCTCTTCTTGTCTCAGTTCTTTCTCTTCTTGTCTCCGTTTCTCCTCCCTATCTTCTTTCATCATCATCCACTGCATCAACATCTCCATAGACATAGGCACAGGAGGTTTTTCAATAGCCTTTTCTACGGCACCGCCAACGGCACCTTCTTCTTCGACTTCTTCTTTAACCCACACTTCAGCGAGTTCCTGAATCATGTCACCACGTGACATACCTTCTAATTGTTCTTCTTTAAAACCGGCTTTCAACAAACGCTGTTTTAGCCTCTCCGTAGACATCTTCTTAATATCTGCTTGTCTTTCAACACTTAGTTTCTCCATCTTACTTGTTTACTTTGGTGATTTCTCTTTTCAAAGAAGTCACGGTTTTTCTTGGTGTGTGAATCGATAAACAAACGGGATTTCTTTTATATTTGTTCGTGGAAAACAACGAAATTTTTATACCGTTTCTCGTGTTCCACCGTCGTTGATATCGTAGACACGTCACACAGCAACAACGCGTAAATTCTTCTAACACCGTTGTAAATTCTTCAATCACCGTCGTAAATTCTTCAATCACCTTCGTAGATTCTTCTATCCGCCGAAGGAGGTGATAACGTGAATTTTAATCCACCGTGAGTTTATATCCACCGTGAGTATTTATTCCACCGTGAGTATTTATCCACCGTGAGTATTTATCCACACCGACGCTATTCCACCGTGAGTTTTTATCCACCGTGAGTTCTTATCCACACCGACGCTGCCACCAATAATGTCAACCCAATCCTTCCGTTGACAATCCTTCTTGCTAAATCCTTGTTCTCTTCGTACTTAACGCCTATTTAACGTTCACCTTTTGAACACTAATTCTACGTATAAGTATAACCTGAACTAATCAGCAACACAGTTTAATATCTTTTCAGTTTAATAAGAAACAAACAGACAGAACTCAATTCGATTACAACTCAACTAGTCAGCCACACTACTACAGCGAACATACTCGAATTCAAACTTCTCTAGTCAGCATAATTCTTCGCGCCTCTTGACACACCTGTCTTCTGTGCGCCTAAGCGAACTCTAATAATATACATATAGCGCGCCGCTGCCGAGATTGGCCGGCCGCGCGTGTCACTAAGACAGTACGACTAAACGTTATACATCTATCATATATACATATACACGTGAAACTAAAGTAAGCGCACTAAATATATACGCTAAAATCTCGCACTGCAAGACTGTACACAAAACTCAGTTCACAATCCCCATAAAATGTAACGACCTTTTTAGGAATACCCCAAAATTTAATTTAAGGTCCGAATTCCCCTGGGGGCCAGGCCCCCACCGAACTTTTTCTCTGGGTGCCAATACACCCAAGGCCCCCAAGAAGTCGGCGCCTATGATCATCATTACACCAGTAATATATACTTTTTCGCTGAATATAGAAACAAAGTAGAATCACTACTCACCGGAGGATTTTCGTCTTTCCTTGGGCAGATTGCCGTTTCGTCCTGTGCATGTCATATTGTCCTCAAGACCAAGACCAAGACCAAAACCAATGCCAAGACTTTTGGTCTCAAAGTCAACAAGACCCTGCTTGGACTCGTCAGGACGTCTATTAGACGCCGACGGCCTCCTCCTAGCTAACTGCTAGTCTGCCGCCCCCATGCGTGGGAAAGAATTGCTGGACGATAAACACTATGTAATGATATTCAGGGTCTGCAGAGACCATATACTGTTTTTTTTTAATAACCCACAAAAAGCTGCGGGGGCACAGGCTTATTTTGATGGCGGCCTGAACTCGCCACGTCACAAAGCTATCAATGGGCTCCTGCGGTTTTTTAATTATGAGACAAACGCCACTTTGCCACACACCGCGCCCTGATAACTATGCCAATATAAATCTTTAAAATTTTCACAGAGCTACGCTATACCCAGCCTTATACTGGCGCAGCAGCTCAAAAGCCTTAATAGCCAGGCTGCAAGGAAAAAATTTACCATGTTAGGGGTCCGGCCTTATAACAGCGCCGTATGAGCTCAAAATTCGTAATAGCCAGGCTGTAAGGAAGAATTAAAAATTTAGGGAATTTAACGACTATAAACTAAATTATAATTGACCTCCATATTCTCCACGACAGGTTCACCCAAGGCTGCTAAAATTGCATCTTCTACCTGTTGAGGCAGTTGTAAATTTTCACATTCAGAATCTGAATCTTCATTTACGCCTACTTTTAGCCTGTTAACTTTCTCACACAGCGACTTCCGTTCAATTGCCAGCTGCCTTAATTTTAACGCTGATTCATTCAGCCGTTGTTTCGTCTTTCTATAATTTTGATTTATTCTGCTAAGCTGCATTTCTGCAGATTTAATTTTCTCTTTTTTTACTAACCTCTTTAAATGGAATATCAGCTAAAGCTCGCAAAAATTTCTGTTCCTTATCCATATCGAATGTTTATAGGACGTTTACCGTTCAACAACCTTTCGTCCGACACATGGGATGTCAATCCAGACTGAGCAGGTCCTATATATAAACACCCACGTTGCTCTGCCTGCCTGCCTGCCCACTTCCATTAGTAAGCATGCAGAGACTCTTACGCGCAGCCTGCCCAGCCACCAAAATTTGCGACGGTCCATATAAGTCGATAGTTAAGACTCGCACAGAGACTGACAGGCGCGCGGCTACCCCAGCCTGGCCCAGCCAGCAAAGTTTAGCCCCAGAGCGGAACGCCTGCGTGCGGCTACGCCGCAAGGCTAGCCAGCAACGATACATGAGATTCATGACCATACAATGAATACATATGCATACATACATACATACATACATACATACATACATACATACATACATACATACATACATACATACATACATACATACATATGCATACATACATATGCATACATACATACATACATACATACATACATACATACATACATACATACATACATACATACATACATACATACATACATCCATACATACATACATCCATACATGCATACATCCATACATACATGCATACATCCATACATACATCCATACATACATCCATACATACATCCATACATACATACATACGTCCATACATACATACATACATACATCCATACATCCATCCATACATACATGCATACATACGGATATCGTCTGGCCGCTATAGAGGCCATTAGGGTTCAGCCAAATTATTTGTGCTTTTATGAGACACTTGATATTAACTATAGCTTTTGACTTAACCATTGTGCGGAGAACCGAAAAGGCAGACACAGGCCAACGCAGATGCAGACAGAGACACACACAGAGGCGCACACAGGCACACACACAGAGGAAGACATATGCCCACATAGAGGCTTTAGGCTACATCATTCAACGCTTGATATAAAACAGATGCGTATTATTTTCCATCAGTGCAGCAGTCTCCGCCAACTACCTAATTGTGATTTATTGCTTTGTACCCACATAGAGGCTTTAGGCTACATCATTCAACGCTTGATATAAAACAGATGCGTATTATTTTCCATCAGTGCAGCGGTCTCCGCAACCACCTAATTGTGATTTATTGCTTTGTATTATATTCCATTAGTAAGCATCCTGTTTCACGTGATGTGGCTTTGTTTAGCGCTGAGAAATCTCGGGGATATAGGCCTACATTACATTTACGTAAAGTTCATCCATCTATCTATCCATCATTTTCCATCCATCCATCCATCCATCCATCCATCCATCCATCAATCCACCGCGGTCTGGGTTTTACAACAAGCGAACCATAAACACAGGCCAAAATAATAAGGACTTTGACCGATCATCGCCCATATCGACTCCGTGCACTTTCAGGCGATGACTGTAAGCCTTAAATCCAACAGTGGCCTATTTTTTATGTACTGTGGCGCTTCATACGGTGAAGGAGTATAAATCGTGTTTAAAGGACTTGTATAATTAAAGACTTGGAAGTCCTTATTATTTTGGTCATGGCATCTATGTACGTGGCGCTTCATACGGTGAAGGAGTATAAATCGTGTTTACACTGTGGTTTTTCTACGATCAACAAATAATTATTTTAAAGCAATAAACAATTGCCCGTGCTGAATGTATATTCCACTTAAATGACATTCTATTTAGCCCCATTTTTTCTAAAGTTATTAGTACACCAATTAGGCTTAAAAAGTTAGTATTTTTTACTATTTTTAATATTTTTTATGCATGAACATAATAGAATGGAAAAAGATAAATTGCTAGTTAAGGTTCTAAAACACGCTTTAAGAGTTTATTGCGTGCTGAATGGATAGCTAATATATGAATATGCATAATAATAATAATAATAATAATAATAATAATAATAATAATAATAATAATAATAATAATAATAATAATTAGCCTTGTTTTGAATGAAAGTCCTCATTACTTTCAATCACGATTATCTCTTCATTTTGCTCTTTCCGCATGGGTAACGTTTGGACGTCTCAGAAAACTTATAGCCCACACTAATAATATGCTGGTGGCGCGCTAGGAATTACAGACTCACTACTCCAACCACCTACGATGAAAACTTTTATTTTGAGGTTCGCGGACAAGTCCCAGTGCTGGTTAGTTTCTTTATTAGTTCCGCCACCATGTCGTCTTTGCTTTGACTCGGCAACTCTTTTTTTCCGCTCTTGCTTTGTATATCACGTTTCATCGTTCTATATTTTTCCTCCTCTCCCAGAATAAGTTTATATTCATCGTCGCTTATAGCTGTGTCTTCCAAAGCCCGAGAAATATGGTCATGAACTGTGTTTAGCTTACTTTCCGCCAAAATACAAATTTCGTCGTGTTTTGAAGCTTTAGCAACGAAACTTCTACTTACAACATTTCCAATGATATCCAGAAGACTCGTCGCTATGGCTAAACTCTCTAGAACAATACCAGGAATAAAACCAATACCAGTGGCTAACATAGCTGCCCCACCCACCCCAGTTCCAAGACTAACTATAGCAAGGCCGGCCGAGGCCCCATTAGCCACATCTACAACCCTCTTATACTTCTTGCATAGTTGTCCCCGACTTATCGCCTCAGACCTCAGGAATGCTTCTATTTCGCCGATCTTCTGCAAGCGAAATGTTTGCGACGTCGTGTCTGACGAAATTGTTGACTCCATCAGCGTTGGGTACAAAGGCATACTTTTTTATAGTTGCTCTATCAGTAACGTTACGTTTAACTCAATAGTTGAAGTACTTAAAACGCCTATCTTTTTTCCTTCAATTCGAAAACTCGTTTGTCCTGGAATGAATATTGCCCTAGATGCATCAAATTGTCCACTTTGAATGTCAACTGTACGATCGATGCTACCCGCGGCTGTAATAATGCGAACTGACGCATCACCGGTACTAACACCAAACATTGTAAGCCTCCAGAATCCGCGGTCTAAAGACACCGTCTCATTGTTAGTTTGCAACGTAATACAGGGATAGCGTGCCGCGGTCAATGGAAGCGTTTGCCACGAACTTAGAGTCACAGTTTTGGTCGCTGTGTAAATATCGCGGCTATGGTAATCGTCCGATACGAAATCGATGTGGATTTGGGGAACCGCGTCTAACATATCTGCGGTGGGCTTAGGGATAGTATATCCCCAGTTTGTTAGTCCAACCAAGTCATCGAGGTTGTACTTATGCATATTTGTTTCTCCCTTTTGCCGGAGATAACCCCGAATCTTGTAGTGTGAGTCGGCCATTATTAAGTCTTATGTTTCCCGGACTTTAAAATATGTGTAAATCTGGAAGTGGGATATTCCAAAAGTACCTTGTGTTGGGCTGGTGGCCATGACCATCAGACTGAATGCTTCGTATGCAGCTCCGGCGTTGGCGGCGCTTGTGTTGATGGTGAACTCTTGTGCAGAATTAGTCAAAGTGACAGCGGATGAGATGAGAGGTGCACGATCAATTCCATCAGTGGATGAAAGCCCATAGAATACCCAGGACGTGATACGTGGTGCAGTAGGACTAGACCCCGCAGCCAGACTAACCTTCCATATTCGCACAGGCGTCGGGCAATCAATCTGTAAAAAACTCCCTGAAGTACTACCATCAGGTTCAGGTGCGGCAGCCGTGGTCCTCCACTCACCTATGACTCCTGAGTTGAATGCCATATAAGGCGGGTAATCGAGAAGAGATGCGCTGGCTGTAGCCTCAGAACCAGTTTCGGAAATGTTTTTGGACAGCGGTGGAATGTGACCTGTATAGTTGAGAAATTTGAGGTTATTTACGTACTGTCTTACAGCGGTCTCTTTACTGTCTGTATATCTTTTAATAACAACAGCCTGAGTGTCAACATATTGTTTATTCGCCACGTTCAAAGGCTCCGTCGGTATTTTATTTAACTTTGTCATTTTGCCGGTTACGATCCTTGTCATCTGCCCGATGCTCGCCGCGTCGGTATTAGTTGTTGAGGCCCCCGTGTAAAGCCCAGTCACCCTCTTACCGCCCATAGCTAAATTTCCAGTCATTGCGTCGCCAACTTTAAGCACGCAAGCGCTCCTGACCATAGCGTCTTGTACTTCGGCATAAGTTTTTGCAGCTTCGGCTTTCTGGTCCGCGTACCCCCTTGCGGCGGCGGTCTTTTGATCTGTATACAACCTCACGGCCGAATTAATCGCGGTGTCCTGATCGACCGCGTACTGCCTAGCAGCAATATGTTGAACATCAACATATTGTTTGTTAACCACGTGCAACGACTCCGTGGGAACTCTATCGAGGCTCAATAGAGCGCCGGCGACCGCTGTTGACACTTGTTTCCAACTCGCTGCGTCGCTATCAGATCCTGGAATCTCTGTTGGAAGTCCAGTTACTCGGTGGCCACCCATGACTAAACTTCCAGTCATTACACTTCCAGATTTTAGCACACACGCGTTCTTGACGATAACATCTTGCTCGTTGACGTAACTTTTTACAATAACATCCTTTTCGTCCGCATACTGCCTAACGGAATCTCTCAGCACCTCGTTCTTCTCGTCCGTGTACTGTTTAGCATCGATAAGCTTCTGGTCTGCATGGCTCTCGGCCGCGGCCGCCTTCTGGTCCGCGTACAGCCTGACGGCAGTGTCCAGCAGAGCGTCCTTATCGTCTGCGTAACGTTTAACGAGACCAGTTACCTCGGAGCTTAAGCCGTCTGCATACAACTCAGCTTGGTGCGCCCGCTCTTTCGCGTACTCCGTTATTTGTTTCCAACTCCCAACGTCGGACTCCCCCACCAATTCATCCCAACCCTCGTCTTCGCTATCAGATCCCGGAGTGTCCGTGGGCAAACCAGTCAATTTATGACCGCCCATTTTTAGAACGCCAGACATCGTTCCACCGGTGAGTTGCAGGTTGTCCTGATCTACGATGTCTGCATAAGCCTTTGTCGCGGCGTCCGTTTCCATCGTCGGCGTTCCCACATTTGTCAGCCGAAAACCTCCAGCCGAAAGAATTCCCAGCATGGTATCACCAGCCTTGTGGATGAGCCCAGCGGCGCTTATCTGCCCTCCTCCCACCCCACCTCCACCGTCTCTTCCAAATTTATCAACCGGCATTTTTATATACAAAAAGGTGATGGAAGTCTAACATAGGTCAAGCACGATATCTTCAAAATTCTTTCCGGCAGCGAGCTCTCTTAGCACGAGCAGACAGAGATGACCACATACCACATCATCGGGCCCCTGTAGCTGGAACGTTTGAGTTCTTATAGGATTTTTTAAATATCGAGAAATTTCGAGAGGTGGATCCAGCCCATAACTGTCAAAATAGACGGCTGTAGGTCCATCTATCCAATAAGCGACCCAGTGAGTACCGTCGCCGGAACCGGAATCTAAATTAACAACTCCACACTCCTTCTCACGAGCCACGGCGGGCAGACCATCTCGCATGAAAACACCGCGGAAATGCGGCAGCGCCCTGGCAACTTTCTCTATATCGAAGTTGCTAAGAGGTTTTAGTTTTTTTGTCCGATGTAGAGACCCGATCCTTTACACATTGGGCAACAGCCACCATGAGTCTCCCGCCCGAGATATAAACCAGTCCCGCGGACCTGGGCCTCGAGTTCGCGATTGTGACGCTCCGCCTCCGCCTGTGCGGCGTCGTTGGCCTGTTTTTTGTGCACGGCCTCAGTCACCCCAGCGGCAATACCACCCGCCGCGGACAAACCGCCGAAAATCGCCGGAAGGAGAGCCAGTAGCGGAAGAAAGCCGCCCATTTTTGTCATCTTTTTGAGTTGCGTTTTGGTGAATCTCAGCTCCATACCAACGCCTTCCGAAATCTTCTTCACTATTCGGGCGGCTTGAACTTTTGTGAGCGCGAGCTTATCGTTTCCGCGAAGCTGGCCATGAGTGAGCCGGATCGTGGCGCCAGTGCCGGCACGCGCAGCTTTAACCAATGTTTGCTTTTGCCCTTCGGTCAGTGAAAGGCCGAACGCAACGTATTCAGTTTTCATTTTTGGAAAAAATATATCTAAAAGAGGGCCTTGTATCTAAATGTGAAAAACGATTTCTAGTAAACGACGTTGAATTTGCTGCCATCCGATTCAAAATTCAGGAGTCGGTCGCTGATCAGGACGGCATATGCCGTCGTATTATTTGGTACCCCTTCGTTAAAGTCCACCTTGATTTGTATGTCCTGTACAGAGGTTTTAAGTCGTTCAGATTGCCTCCGCACGTCCAGAACGAAGATCGAAAACAAATCTACAAATTCGATTGGTGTCAGTTGGCATGACGATTCACGCGCGTCTATGCCGCAATATTCTTCCTTGAAGTCACGTAGGGCCTTGTAAGCGCGAGAGGTTGTCCTCTTGGTGAAGTCGAGATTCATGTCAACAACCGGGTAGCGATCGCTGTTGAGCATAGCGAAAATGTTGCGAACCTGCACATGGTCAAACAGTGCCGGATTCTGGCCTTGATGTGCATTCTTTCCAGTTTGAAAAGCAACAAGAATCCAGCGTGGCTTTTCCGTGCCCGACTTAACACTCAAACGCCAGGAAAAAGTCGTCGCTCGTGGCACCGCAATGTTGTCGCATTGCATGGCGCGGAATGCTACAGGTACCTTAACCTTGGCTTCAATCTGCTTCATTAGCATGCTTTTATACTCCAAAGCGGGTATTATATGCGGCATGAACCAGGAGAGTTTAGTCAGCGTGATCTGGCCATTGACCGCAGCGGCTTCCTTGAAGATCGCGTCTGCATCCCCCTGCCGGCTCAGCAGTAAGGAGTGTTTAATCCCGTATACGACCTTGTGATAATCATCGCAAAAGCCGAATAGATGTCTTAAGGGAACGATGAATGAAAACGTTCCAATAGGGACGGGTTTTCCAATGATCATCAGTCGACGGGCCTCGAAGCCGATATTCGCGGTCGCCGCCGCCGCACTCGTGTCCTTTTGCCAACACATGTTTAAACCTTCAGCTCTGGAGAAGTCGTCGCCGTAAACCAGCATGCCTTTCATCGTCGTGGCTTGCCCAGGCGACATCACATTCTCTATCTCGGTGTTGTTAGCCAAGTATCGAATCTGAGAAAACATGTACGGGACGGCGTTGTTGATGAATGACACCAACGTGTCTGCGATGTAAGCGGCGCCAGTTGTTGTAAGCCTGCCCTCCACAAGAAGGTAACTCTTAGAAGGCTGCGTGAAAATGTCTTGGTTCTGGATGTCTATCTGTATGGCCTGGCCATTGTTGATAGCCGCGGGATTTTGTGACTCATACTCGCGGTATTCAAACGATTCGATGCTATTGTCATCGGGCACCGCCGAAGCGATGTCCAACATTTCACTCGGCACGTCAAATGCCGCCATTATTATAAGTAAAAAAGTTCAAGCTTCAATTATTAATCATGCTGTAAATGAATTTCATGTGTGGTGGGTAAAGCTTTTTTGCGTTTTATGAATTAGTCGGAAATTTTTTTCATTTTGCAAGAAACAGACCCCTACCACAACGACTCGGCTTTATAGTCTTGAAACCGGATCCAGCAATACGGCTGTTTATGTCAGCCATTGCCGGAACAACTGATGGCGGACTCACAGCCAGTTGTTTTAAGTATTCGATGCTCTTGTCGCTGAGCGCCTTCTCCAAAGGTGCGGGAACAACGGGCGCGGCAGATGAATTTTCATTTCGTAAATGAGCTTCATTTACGGCCGCAGCGCGTCTCGCTTTCACGGCATCAACAATTTGCCTGACGGCAGATGCTGTTGTGGCGCCGGCTTTCGCGACATTACCAACCGCCTTGGCAACGTTTGTGATTGTGCCTCTATTCGCCGAAATGAAGGAGCCTGCACGGCCAAGGAAACCCGCGATTTTGGGTATCCAGTCGAAAAGTCCACCACCCACGACACGACGCCGCTTTTTAATTCCAAGAACAAACATGAGAATATTTAAGTGTGAAAATCTACGCACTGCGGATGTGAAACCTTATAGTTACTGTCTCACCGCGGAGGTTTAATTGTTCACCATTCTGGTCGGTCAGCCACACACGAATGCCCTGTACGTTGCCAGCCGGTGCTACTGGTAGGTACACTAGATTTTTTGGAGACTCGATTACCTTATAGCCGGGCGACACATCCGGGAAAAAACTGTAGATTACTGGCAGCTGGCTACCATTGCGATACGATCCAGAGATAATGTCACAATTTACCAGGATCGTGTCCACCCGGAGAATATCGACTGGATTTTCTCCCTCTTTATAACCAATACCAAGCCTCTGAGGGTTAAAACCGAGCGTTTGCCTGATAGTAGATTGCGCCATATTTACTATATATTGGGCATTCGTTATCTTTACGAAGGCGCGTAGGGTAGATGCGTTAGCTCCTATAGTAATAGGAGAATTAAAGCCGAGCTGAGGAACACCTGTCGGCGGCAGATTTTGCTTTTCTATCTGCCGGCTGATTTCATCATTAATCTGTGCGATCTCGTAGCTTCCGTCGGGCAAAATGATCGTCTTCCACGTCTGTCCATTGGTGGAGCTGTAGACGAACTTGTTATTTGTGCTGTCTATGTTCGGGATCGAGTTATAAGTTTCAAGATTGACCAAAGCAAGCTCAAAGCGTCTTTTTGGATCCAGGTACAGCGGTGGTGAGAAGGCCGTGGTCCACCCTGTAGTATCTGAGGAAACAACTATACTAAAATTTTCCTTAGGCTGCAAAAGTTCTCGAATTTCTTCGAGCAGTTTCTCCGAGCGTTCCATCTTGTGTGCTTTATTTTACGAGCACGTTTCTATTCAATTCGAGTGCCAGCTCTTTGGAGATCGCACCGGAACGCAGTAACTCGTCAAGAATGGCGGAGATTTCGTTGCCGAGACCAGTGTTTCCCGCGGCCCTAGAGGCCACCAAAAGCTGCAACCTCTCTACCAGGGCGTTTGGATCGTTGTAAAATTGCACCGCGCCGCCTCGAATCAGCTGGAACTTTTTACTTTTCCGGCCATGAATAGGCAGACCAGACATCTGTACGAGCTTTTTGAAAGTTTCAATTGCCTGAGGCGAATATTGCTTAGTCTTAACGAAGCGTTTCGTTAACAGGCTGAACAATGACTCATCGGCAGGAGCTTCGAGCACGAGGTTCCCACCTTTAAACACTCTTAGTCTACCAGCAGACAGCGCGACGGGGTCGACGGAGAGCTCACCCAAGGCGTTACCTTGTAATTTCAGAGGAACGGTTGGAACACTGAAACCCTTTCCCTTTTTGATGAGGCTGTGGCCCGCTAGCAGTGTATGGATTCGCTTTTTATATTCCCTTAGGGCTTCAATATCTGCAGTCACCTCATCTACCTTTTCTTCGTCTTTTTCCTTTTTAGCATTCTTTTTCTCTTTGCCCAGGGTGTGGCGATTATAGTGATTTACCTCACCGATTATCTTTTCAGCACCTGCAATGTCGGCTAGATCGAGCTCGCTCGGAGGTTTGAAACCGTGTCGTGTGATTGCCGCGACGTTGAGATATTTGTTTGGATCTACTAACAATGCGTGGGGGATTCGGGATGTTGGAAGCGCTGGAAGGGCTGGAGCAGCCGTTGGAGCTGCTGTTCCTGCGGTTTCACCGAACAAAGCTGCTATCGGGTTAAAATTAGCAGACTCTGAAATCTGCGCCGGCAAATCCTGTAAAGCGCTGGTAACTTTCTGCAGCTCCTTAGACGTAGCCACCTGGGATTCAGCCGTGGCTGTGGCTATTGGTTTAAAAAGCTTTGCCGCATCGTACTGAAGGTTGGCTTCGCCGAGCTTCTCATCCACGAAACGCTGTCTCAATCGATTTCTGCGAGCTAAATAATCCTGAGTCAGGGCGTCTCGCTCCTGTTTAGACGAAACTTTTGTCCACATCGCGTTTATATGTCGACTATATGTTGCCCGTAACGATAACTTTTGTCCACATCGTGTTTCTATGTCGACTATATGTTGCCTATATCATGTCTTTAAATACTTGCCTTGGGCTTATAGAAGCGATCGAACCCGCAACGATATTTTCCATCGTACACTTTGGACGTCAAATCTATGACTGCGAATCCATATGGCTGGGCAGCACACTCGCTGAAGAACGTACGGAACTCATCGAAAGACATGTCGCCGCCCACGAACGTATCGTGAATGGCTCGTAAATTCTTGCTATCCTGGTTGAAGAGGACGATAAGATTAGCATTGTCACGGATCGCTTGCTTCGGAATTCGAAAATAATTCTGTGTTAAGTAGAAGCAGTCCGCGCCACCGTGTCGACCCATAGTGAAATACCTTTCGATGGGCGACTGTTTTTCAAGCATGACGTCATCGAAAACTAGAAGGCTTCTGGCATTCTTATTTAATGATTCAACTGGAACTATTTCATCTGAGCAAGAGTGAAAGGAAGCCACTTCCTTACCGGCAACTTTTTCGAGTTCTGTTATCCAGTCCCGAAGAAACTGATATTTTTCCTGTCCCAGAGACTTTGAGTATAGATAGAGCCGGTCAAAACGTAGGTACCCCTTCTTCAGAAGGAGGTTGAGTAGTAGGTTTGTTTTTCCACATCCGCTAGGCCCACAGATTATGCATCGTATGCTTGATGGCAACAACCAATGGTGGTGTTTTTTCCCATCGTCGGCTTCGAGATCGAAATTTGTTATTTCCATATAGAGACAACGAGTTATGATTGTATTCAACGAACACAATGTATTGCCTACGATGTAAGAAACATACTGAGACTTCAAATGAAACAATCGTCGAGTTACGAAACGGTCGGCCAGCCAAGAAGGGAACCTGTGCCGTCTGCGGTGCAAAGAAGAGCCAAATTTTGCCTTCTAAAGTGCGAAAGACTGGAGGTTCTCTACTGAATAGCGCTCTTAATATTCTGCCTCTGCCTGAGATGCATATGAGCCTTCCATCCGGTATGTCTTCGGAAGATAATCCGGGAGGTTCTTTTCAGAATACAGGAAAGTACTCTTACTGTGGACCATTCACAAAACTCGATAAACGGCTGTCACAGCGCTATCACGGTGTTAATCAGCTCGACCGTGCGTGCCTCCACCATGATGTGGCTTACGCAGTTCATAAAGATACCCCAGGGCGTAACCACGCAGATGACATCCTCGCTGCAGCCGCGTCGAAGATCGCACTCACCGATGAAACTCCGGATTATGAGAAGAAAGATGCCCGGCTCGTATCGGCCATTATGACAGCGAAGTCGAGGCTGGGGATGGGTGTCAGAACGAAGGGCCATAAATGAGTTTCATTTATGAAAACGCAAATGAAAATCATTTGTGTATGTGTTTACCTGTTTGTAATATATAGTATTACTGAAATGTCTAAGCACCTTTCAGCCGTCTATTACAGCCCTAGAGGTTACTGGCGAGGTAAGGCTGCGGTGAAGAAACTAGCCTCAGCCGCCAAAGTTTCCGAGGCGGAGGCTCGTGATTGGTTGAAGAAACAAGCTGTGTGGCAGATTTATCTTCCCGTTCCACGCCGCATACCGCGTCCAAAGTTCGATGAAAATCGACCAAACGCGGTACACCAAGCCGATCTCTTGTTTTTACCTCACGATAAAGTAGGTCGAAAGACTTATAAATACGCTCTCACTGTTGTTGATGTTGCCTCACGATACAAAGAAGCTGAACCGTTGATCAACAAAAGTGCGACCGAAGTCGCCGCCGCTTTAAGCCGGATCTATAAGAGGGGCCCATTAACTTGGCCTCGACTCTTTCAGGTCGATCCTGGACGCGAATTTATGGGTGATTTTACACCGTTGCTGGCGAAGCACGACGTTCTTGTAAGACGCGGACAGGCCGGAAATCATCGCCAACAGGGCATCGTTGAACGCTTTAACCGTACTCTAGCTGAGCGACTCTTCGGTGCTCAATACGCTCAGGAATTGCTCCTGGATGCAAGGGGGTCATCAGAACGGTCAGTGGAATGGGTTCGACGATTGCCCGAAGTTGTAGCTACACTAAACGATGAGCCGACGCGCTTGCTCGACATGAAGCCGGTTGAAGCGATGAAAGCTGCTAAAGTGACACAGAAGCCCTCTCATTCACAAATGAAAACTCGTTTGTGGGGAATGGATGAGCCTATTCTCGGACACGACGTTCTCGTCCGCTATTTGTACGCTCCCGGCGAGCTCGAAGGTGGAAGCAAACGTGCCACCGATCCTAACTGGTCGCTCACCATCCACGCTATTTTGGATGTTGTTCGGCAGGCTGGTAAACCGGCTTTATACCATCTAGTTGATGGGCCTGGCCGCGGTTTTGTACGTGAGGAGCTGCTTCTGGTGCCTATGGGCACTGAGCTACCCCCCGATAGAATACTCAACCGTCGTTGATTTTGTAGTGCCCATATGCCAGCGTTGTTATCCCGTCCGGAGATATCCACTTTTTTGTGTCTAATGGAGAGAGGCTGATCTTATTCTGCTCGTACACTCCGATCTGGTGGTCGTGGCTTCTAATCACGACTTCTGTGTGCCGCATCTCTTCTCGTTCGAACAGGCACTCCTTGTATAGCTCGTGGTGCAGATCCTTCTTCACAACTGCTCTCTGAACGCCTTTTGCTTTCCTGATTTCTGAACCACCCGATTTTAAGATCGAGTACATCTTCGGGCGCAGTCCCACGAATTGGGCTATGGCAACTCCGTTACATTCATCTTTGAACTTGCCCACGACTTTCTTGTTCTCGACGTCGTAATAGGGGCTGTCTCTTGGAAACTCTGAGAGGTCGTATTGGTGTTTTTTATTCCACATATCGGTATAGGCGTTCGGAGTTTCCACCTGAAATAACAGGCTGTCAGTGTCTGTATATAGCAACTGGGCTTTTTCTCCGTACTCGTTTTTCACATCGTTGTACCAGAAGTCGTACATCAGATGCTTGCTGAGGTCGAGGACAGCCTGGCCGACATATACAGGTCTGTTTAACTTGAGCTTGTTCTTCAAACTGTGAATCGCGGCGAGTTGGTCGTTGAAGATTTTGTGTGATATGTAGGCCGGGTCAGCAATTAGTTTACGAAGTTTGCCAACTTTTGAGGTCGGTACCAGGTTAACTCTGATTCTTTTTCTAAGATTTTCCATGGTCTTTCCAAAGACCGCATTATTAGCCAATTTGAAGAAATCCTTCTCAAACTCCGACGTTGCCTTCGCTCTCAATTTCGTATTCATCTCGATGTATGGAGCCATCCATGCCTCCTGTCTGAATTTAACGGCACGATGGATTTTAGAAACTCGTAGGCCCAACGAATGGTAGAGTTTGAGATTTCGGTAATGGACCACATACCGCTCCTTAGGTCGTAGGCTTGGTATTAACTTCACATGCTTTGTGAACTTGCTTTCCAACTCGTTCATAAGCACATTCTGATAGTCACTCAACCACTCCTCTTGGACTGTCAGGGTCTCCGGTGCTAGGGGATAGTCGTTATGAGCATCGTGGAGGTGCTCCGGGTACTCGAGATCGACTTCGAGCAGGAAGCCTTCAGGCGCGTCGTCTGGAGTTTCCAACACTTCGTCGAGAGTTGGACTTTCCCAGCTAAATCCTCCAATTGGCAGTGGCTGTTGCATCGCCCAGCCGTAGAGGTTATTAGCATCGAGATACATGATCCAGTTGTCTGGCTTCGTGGTATCATGATCTGGGCATTGCGGGTTGTTGGCTTTTGCGAAGCGTTTAGATACCATCGAAATACCGCCTCTGAGACCTTTCTCTACGAACAAATGCATGTCAATATCTGTTAAAAGTTCGAGCTCGATTTTTGTCTTTTTCAACAAAGCGTCCCAGGCCATTCCTGGTAGGCTGAAGTAGTTAGCCGGGTCCAGACTGTAGTGTTTCATCGATGTGGATCTGAAGGTTTCGAAGACATCGGCTAGTAGGAGTACATCCGTTCGGAGATACAAGTCGTGATAGTCGCCCAGAGTTTTACAGTCAAACTCGTCCCACACTCGTTGTGCGTGTTGATAATCCTCGTCAGAAATGCTCTCTCGTGTGAGCTTGCTGTAGAACGCTTCCTTGGGTGGAAGTCGGTCTTCTTCGAAGCGGTGGTAATCATGGATGTATTCGTAACAATATACGCCCTTTCGTCTCAACAGATCTAGTTTTGTCCTTTCATTGTGAAGAAAGTTTTCGTTTATATATGTCGTTGTGACTTTCAGATCCTCTAGCGACAGATTTCCTGATAATTTATCCAACGAGCTGTTTAGAAACTGGAGACTATCGATGAACTGTAGTTGACCAATGTTAAATGTCATGTATTTCTCCATATTGTTTGGAATACAGTTAATTTCAGTTTCCTCATCCTGTGCGGCCTCACAGCTACCTATCGCTTGCATTATGAGGTGGCTGTCGTAACCTCGCAGATTGTGGAAGACCACCGGTACCTTACACTTATCTGGATATATTCGAAGTTTGAGGTTGCAAGCGTTGTGAGCAGCACCTCGGTACTTACCGGTAATGTGGCAGTGGTCACGAACTCTATCCACTTCGAGAGCATTTCCGCAGATGTGACATTCGATGGCTTCGCGGAATGATTGGCGATCGGCCGCTGACATAACCATCTTAGCTGGGGTGGCCAGCCTTTGTTTAATAGAGTCCAGCTCGCCTTGTATTCGTTGTAGGAATTGTTGCACGGCGTTCTCTCCACGATATAGCACCGGCTTCTTGGTGCGGCCATCGTAACGAACCACTATATAACAGAAGCTACACGGTTTCTGCTCAGCTATCTGTCTGGTATTGCTCTCGCTGGGGTTCATGACTGTACCTTCGATTGGAATGTTCAACGCCTCAAAGTCTGCGTATATGATATATGGGGTTTGCATCTGTTTGCGATGGTTCTGGAATTTGAGGATATTTTCATCCTCCGCAGGCATTTCAATCCGCTGAGGCTTCTTACTGATGCCCTGACAATCTTTGATATGAGCATCCAGCAAGTCTTGTCTACAGAATATGTGTAGGCAGCGACGGCATGGGTGTTTTCTCTCTTTATGATCGTTATTTTTGTACAGCATTCGGGCCAAGTCCTTGATCCAGACATAGTGATAATTCTGTAAAGGCAAATTTTCATTTACGTCGCTGGCCAACAGTAGAAGATCAATATTGTGAACTCTAGTCTCGGTTGATACATAAATCGGATACAGCCCTTCATTCCATCCAAAGACCGATATGGACACCATCGGGTTCTGACGTTCGAACTTACCGATATCTGTGACCTTCACCGGAAATTCTATACCGTCGAAGTTTAGTTCGTGGAGGTGGGCTCGATACTTAGTTGGGCGTTGAGGGTCCTTTTCTACTGGATACATGGCGCTTAAAATGGCCCACTCGAAGCAACGATTGTCTTCATTCTTGACATTAATAACCGTACGAGGGGGTATGTACTTTGGTGTGGGAAAGTAGCTCTTACCTCGGAAAGGCTTATATCTTGCAAAACTGAGGTCCAGCGCTACGACCCGCTTCACTCTCCACCCCGACCCTTCATTGGTGTAGTCCTCGAGGAGTTTTAGTACTTCGGCTTTGGCCTTCCGTATAGCCCCTTGGACTTTACCCGCAGTGGTAATTGGGACTGCTGTGCTTCGAAAGTAGGCGGTATTAGTAATGATGCCCGGGGGCGCGTTGCCACCATACACATTATCAACGGTCGGTGCCAACTTTTCCAACTCAACTGTCAACACTTGAGAGTATTTCAAACCGCCATATTTCAAGAGCTCTTCGTTGAGCTGCGCCTCAATGCTGTGCTCCATTGCACTCAAGAAAGCCAACGCATCTCTTTCCAGCCTGTGGTTAAGAGGTACTTCTGCACGGAAGTCTCTCAGAAGCTGATTGGCGAGCTCTTTGTGTACTAGAAAGGGTGGTGGTCCACCTCTATCCTTCTTAAGTAGGAGTGGGTCGAATTCTGCTAGAAGGGCCTTACGTTTTGCCCCTCTATGCTTGCGCACTGGAGGAATTGGCCTTGGAAGCAGTGGCTGTAGTAAGCGCCTTTTGACTGCATCTGGGATAGGTTCGTCTAAGATATTCTGTAGAACAGCTCGAAGAGCTGGGGGACCAGTAAACTCACCCAACAATTGTTCAATTTTTTCATTCGTAGACAATGCCATAGTTATAAATTATTTTATACTACTGTGGCAAACTTTTCTCTAATACAATAATTATATCATTTCTTTAAATAGAAATTTTTTATTATCTAGTCTATTGAAATAGATGATAGACGTTTCCATTCTTTATTAAATTCGCGAACTAACCCACCTCGTCGAGCTCTCAAATATTTAGCGAAATAACCACATTTCATACACTCACCCACGTGTGTTTTTATACCCCTTCCACATTTGGCACATGGTTTTGTCCCACAACCGTTTCGCAGTCGTGCCAAATGTTTGAAACAGTACTCCCCAATGCACCTGCGACAGCAGAGGGATGTTTTACCAATACCGAGCCAAATGCAAAAGTTTTGTCCTAACATTATGTTTTATGTATACCACAACCTATTCATTTATTTAAATGGAAAAAATTCTGAACGACTTAAGATGCTTCTGCAGGAAGACGCTCCTAGCTTAGTGTGACACTGTGACACTTGTGACAGATATTATCGTCACACTGTGAAAGTTGTCACACTCGAGGACTTCTAAGCTATAAGCGTTCGTGGATTCCACGGACTGCCTGGAAGTCGATTGGCTATAATTGTCCGTGGGTTTCAGGACCCTCTCTGAAGGCCCTGCGCTAAGGGCCCGCATATTTTGTTCTAAAATACACAGGAGAAAGTGGATATGCTATATGGGTTCGTAGGCCTCTGGAGACCCTTTGAAGGTCGATCTGCTGTAAGGGCCCATTGGTCTCGGGGCCCTCAGAGGGCCCTGCGCTCAAAGCCCCCTTACACATCTACTAGGCATCCCCAAGAGTGTATGTCATGTCATGTCAAACACCGACGTCGCTGCGCGACGGTTGGTCACATGCATGGACTAGGGTTCTCCAGTGGCGCCTGTTGCGTGCAGCAGCGAGAAGATAAGATCCAGAAAGGTGGGACCAGGAAAGAATGTTGTCTATCCAGTCAATTTGTGGTCTTCCACGGCGTCGATATCCCTCAACGTGACCCAAGAGTGTATACTGGAGTGGAAAAAACCAGGAACTAGTAGCTGCAGAAATTAGTAATGGCGATAGATGGCAAGGTATGTGAGAGCATATAATTAAAAAATAGTGATCAAACAAGAGAATAAAGGTAGGAGTAAGGAAGATTAGGGCTGAAAACACATATTAAAAGTATTGATTAACCAGTGCTGACTTGTAGGTAAACTTGAAAGAGGAAAAGGATGGTGTGACATGTATGGTAGGATCCATGGAATTCCAAATTTTAGGTCCCATTACACGAACAGAAGAAGAGCTAAAACAGATATGGTAGTCGTGGCGCCTACGAGTATCGTAGTGATGAAGGGCAGAATTGGTCATGAATCACCTTGATCTACGAGAGAATTGCTTATATTATGGTTTGATTGAAATGTTTTTTCCCCGTAGACAATGGATGGAAAGTCATTCCGACGAATATTAGACCACTAGATGTCGTTAGACGCAGTTCCTTGTCATGCTCGTTCTTTAAAATTCGTTGGTCAATATGCGTAAATAATTAATGTAAAGTTGGACAATTAATTAATCTTACACTTTACCTTTTGTTCCATATAATCGTGTATTGTTGCCTTTTTCGTTCTGTGGATATCGTCTAGGTCGATAGGTACAGATGATTGGGATTTATTTATTTGCCAAGGTAAGTTTGCCAGGGCAGGAAGTGGACCACACAAGGTACTGAGCAGAAAGTGCAGATACAGGGAGAGGGATTTAGGTCCAGCAACTGAAAATGCTCATTCACCTAGCACAGTTGTAGTTTTGGATTTGACCAAGAGTTGAAATTTATGATGACGTTGTGGAATATTGATAAGACTGAAGAATAAGGCCTGATTTTAAATGATGTCTTTGGCCAGAATTCAGTGTTTGACCCAAGTTGAAAGAAATGCTCAGATTCTCAACAGGAAGCCAATGCAGTGATTTTGTACAGAGGTTATATGTTCATATGGGCGTGGTGGCTCAGTGGTACGTTCGGCGCCTTGTGACCGGAGGGTTGCAGGTTCGAATCCCACTCTAGCCGCTGCGTACGGACCTTGGGCAAGTCCTTCACTCGCAATTGCTCATGGCGCTTCGGCGTGAAAATTCCGGCACAGTATCAAATGCTGTAGTCGGGAGCGCCTCTGAGTAGTAGTTGACTTCGAGAGGCGCTATAGAAATATCCGGAATAAATAAAATACCTCTACATTCCCTGAATCGGCTTGATCTGTTTGTTCCCTTAGTCTTGCTCTTTCGCTGTCGTGGGCCCATCCCTATGGAACCCCCTTCCCTTGGTACTGCGTGGGACCCTACTTGCTGGGTTATCTCTGTTGTTCATAGTTTAAAATCTTGTCTGTTTCTGCAAGGCTCACATGCTGACAGTGCCTCTGAGTAGTTTGCACTGTGAGAGGCTCTTTATAAATTCCCTGATACCATACCACACCATACCATATCTTGATATATTTAGTATGACTCTAACCAAATAGAGCCGTCTGAAACTTCTGTAGAGTGGATTTGGTGATGCCAGTAAGAATCGAGTTAGAGTAACATTAATATTGAGGTTTTGCTGTTATTTTTAGCAACTCGATGAGGAAGACGAACAACATTCTGTTAGACCTTCAAAATTCTGTTGAAAGAAAAGGTCTGCACTTCATTAATCTTCATGAAGAACATTACAGTGGATTTATTGGACTACAACTATTGCTATTGTCATCTAGGCCATTTTCTGTGAAAATTATACTGAACAAGAGCATAAAGGTGTGCTAATGTACAAAAGGTTGGATAGCTTCAGAATTTCGTTATGAAGTATTTTTCTATATGACCAAATTCTTATATTACTCGAAACATAACTACCACTGATAGATGACACATGAGTCTCTGTTGTACGCTTCTGAAACGCAAACTTAAATAGAGTCGACATTTAACAGTACTAGTGTTGGAAGTGCTACGAAAACAACAATTGCAGAAACGTTTTGGGGAGGCAACTGCTTTGAAGTGCATACGAAACTTGATGCTTTCGAAATGCCATACAAATCCCAACTTTTGTTCATAATCTGATGAATCATTTAAACACCAGTCAGATATTAATTATTTCAGAAACCGTATGCCCAAGGTGACCTTGACCAGCTGAGAGCTCATCAAAGAACAAAAACTGGAGAAAAACAGTGAAATAATCAATTAAGTGAGTAGCCTGATTGCAAATACGAGAACCCATATGGGAGAGAAACAATACAGGTGCCAGATCTGTCGGAAGTCATTTAATTAGGATTTTATCTGAAAATGCACATGAGAACCCGTACTGGAGAGAAATCATAGATATATCAGTTTTGTGAGAAATCATTTACTGAAGTAGGTGGCTTGGTGGTGCACATGAGAACCCATGCTGACTATAAAGAGTGAAATTATCACTTAAGTGAGTAGCCAAATGGCGAATACGACAATCCATATGGAAAAACAACAATGCACGTGCCAGATATGTCAGAAAACATTTGCCTCAGGTGGTTATCTGAAAACGCACATGAGAATCCATACTGGAGAGAAACCATACAGGTGCCAGTTATGTCAGAAAACATTTGCCCCAGGTGGTTATCTGAAAACGCACATGAGAATCCATACTGGAGAGAAACCATACAGGTGCCAGTTATGTCAGAAAACATTTGCCCCAGGTGGTTATCTGAAAACGCACATGAGAATCCATACTGGAGAGAAACCATACAGGTGCCAGATATGTCAGAAAACATTTGCCTCAGGTGGTTATCTGAAAACGCACATGAGAATCCATACTGGAGAGAAACCATACAGGTGCCAGATATGTCAGAAAACATTTGCCTCAGGTGGTTATCTGAAAACGCACATGAGAATCCATACAGGAGAGAAACCATACAGGTGCCAGTTATGTCAGAAATCATTTAATGAAGGTGGTGGTCTGAAAAAGCACATGAGAATCCATACTGGAGAGAAACCATACAGGTGCCAGTTATGTCAGAAATCATTTAATGAAGGTGGTGGTCTGAAAACGCACATGAGAATCCATACTGGAGAGAAACCATACAGGTGCCAGATATGTCAGAAAACATTTGCCTCAGGTGGTTATCTGAAAACGCACATGAGAATCCATACTGGAGAGAAACCATACAGGTGCCAGTTATGTCAGAAATCATTTAATGAAGGTGGTGGTCTGAAAAAGCACATGAGAATCCATACTGGAGAGAAACCATACAGGTGCCAGTTATGTCAGAAATCATTTAATGAAGGTGGTGGTCTGAAAACGCACATGAGAATCCATACTGGAGAGAAACCATACAGGTGCCAGTTATGTCAGAAATCATTTAATGAAGGTGGTGGTCTGAAAAAGCACATGAGAATCCATACTGGAGAGAAACCATACAGGTGCCAGATATGTGAGAAATCATTTAATATACATTGTCATTTGAAAACGCACATGAGAATCCATACTGGAGAGAAACCATACAGGTGCCAGATATGTCAGAAGTCATTTGCTCAAGATAATAGTTTTAAAAGGCACATGAGAACCCATACTGGAGAGAAACCATACAAATGTCATTTCTGTGAGAAATCATTTACTCGAGTAACCGGCTTCGAGTTGCATATGAGAGCCCATGCTGGTGAAATATCATACAGGTGCCAGATATGTGAGAAATCATTTGCTTATCAGAATTATCTGAAAACGCACATGAGAACTCACACTGGTGAAAAACCATACAACTGTGAAGTTTGTAATAAAGGATTCACTCAAATTGGAAATCTAACCAGACACAGAAGAACTCACGAAACTGAGACACAATCTCATACCAAGAGCAGTTCTTCAGCGAAGCAGTTTAAACTCCATGCAGGAACGCAACCACAGGATCTTAAACTGGGAAGTGGAGTAATTACGACCCTGTCTGATCCTTTCGTCACATTTAGTAGTACAGGTGCTATTGACAAACCAAATGAAAGTTTCTCAAAGAACATATATCCAGATTCTTGTGGAATTGCAGGTCCTTTGCCGAAAATTAGAGGTGAAGAATGTCTCTATATTAAGAATTTCAAACCTCCTGTGAATGCAATGGCGGCTTTGTCAAAATCATTTGGTTGTGGTATATGTGACGAATTGTTTGAAATAGAGAAAGAATTTCTAGAGCATTGTTCTAGCCATCAATTTTCTCCACCTCACGAATTAGTCGAGGACATTTTGTGCTATGAATGTAGTTACTAAAGATACACAACATTTTGTTAGACTATTTTCGACTGTTTAAACTTAGCCTATTGTCGTTGTATTCATGATGTATTAAGTAATAAAATTAATTAGCTTATTTACTTAGATTGAGTGTTAGACGTTATGTTTAATCATTTATAAAGATGAATGTGTAATTAAGATTGTCATGTATCTTGAATGTTTGGTATTTTTTTGTCTGGTGATTTTTCTACTTAATTCTTGTCTCAGCCAGTGGCATAACAACCTAGACAGGGGCATTTTGAGCTAGGGGGCCCTTTTTTAGCAGTCATGGGAATTTTTGTTTGGGTGAAAAAATTTTGTAGGAGGGGTCAAAATTTTTGTAGGTGAGCAAAATGACGTTTTTGCATGCTATTCATGAACACAGAACATTTTGCTGCAAATGTAGCGAAAATCGCAGTGTGTATCACGTCACAAATTGCTATTACTTCAATTATGAACTCTTATGAATCGCTGCGCGTGATCGTGTGCCTCTGTTACGTCATAAATTGATATACTTTTGCAATTACAGTATGTCATAAACGTTCTGCACTCTGTGACTTGATCGGAAGCCTCCAGGTCGATCTATATAAACTGTAAGGGGCTGAAAACGGTCAGTTAGGCCCTATAGCGGAGGAGGAGAGCGGCTAGCTGGCTTGTTCCAAGAGAGACTGAGCTATAGTCTTTCTGATTGTATTAGATATGCAGTCAGGACGGATAGATAGTGTTTAATAAGAGCTACAGTTTTTGAGAACATCATCGTAGAAGCAGATCGTAAATCGTTGCGATTGACTGTTGTGGAAACTGCGCTACTGTAAGTTGAGAGTAGAAGTTGAATCTTTGAGTTGTGTCGTCAAGATTCAGTAATTTTATATTTTGTTTCGTGCTAATCGAGAAGGGATTGTCAATAGGCCTAAAGACTTAAAGTTGGTATCTCGTCTTCAGAATCATTCTTATTGGGCAATTGAAGTGTCGATTGGAAACATAAGTCCTCCGCAAACCACAGAGGCCTAACCCTGAACCAGAGAACTTTATCGCTCGCATCTCCTGACCTAATTTTCGGCATCCTGGTGAGAACGGCGGTAGGCATGGGAGAGGTTTGCGACACAAGTTTAAAAATAAATAATGGTCAAGCACTTTCCTAGATAAGTAAGTGTTTTTCGAATTAAAAATCGTGTTGGGACTGTTGTAATAATCATAATACCTTAATCAAAAGATTTAAGTTTTGTTAGGGCCTATATATGTGCAGAATCCAGGGGCAAATGTCCTTTGCCCCTCAGGGCGCCCATGATAGCAGACCCTGTCTAGCCCTGAGTATGAAGTGTTAGAAACTTCATTTTTCGTAACCTTGGCATATGAAGGCGGGTGACCAGTCCTGTAAGTTCCTCATCGTCTCACCGCCAGTGTACGGTCAGTGTACTCATTATAGCTGGATTGGCTAAGGGCCCAGATGGAGCAGAAATCTCGAACCAAGCGGGAATTTGAACCCCGACCTCTCGTCTGACAGTACAGCACGCTAACCACTACACTATTGAGCGCCCTAAGCTTGGGGGCACTTACCCATTAAAAAGTGAAAATAATGAGATAGCTACTTACAACTGCAGTTAGGTATAAAAATGGAGTATTACACGTTATCATTAATGCTACCAGTGGTGGCTAGTGTCTACAGACGTAAATTTTGAGGTACCAGAGCGCCTAAGTAAATAATAAGGCTCGTTCAGGCTCGTCTACACCACTGTTACCACTTAGTCTACCGCTACTACCACTACTATTACTAATACTACAGCAAAAATAATAGTAATTATGATAAAGATTTTGGTAACCCTCTGCTAACCCTAAACAGTTATTTTTTCAAGTCGAAGAAAATATAGATCATATATGTCGATAATTATTATTATTGTAATTAGAGTATTTGCACGTCATACAATGACAGGTTGAAAAAGAAAATATGGAGTAATAGGAAGAGAAAATAATTCTGTCTGCCTTCCTTCCTTCCTTCCTTCCTTCCTTCCTTCCTTCCTTCCTTCCTTCCTTCCTTCCTTCCTTCCTTCCTTCCTTCCTTCCTTCCTTCCTTCCTTCCTTCCTTCCTTCCTTCCATGCTCGCTCCCTCGCTCCCTCGCTCCCTCGCTCCCTCGCTCCCTCGCTCGCTCGCTCGCTCCCTCCCTCCCTCCCTCCCTCCCTCCCTCCCTCCCTCCCTCCCTCCCTCCCTCCCTCCCTCCCTCCCTCCCTCCCTCCCTGAGAGGCTTTATTGAAGCAGACTGCTCCTAGACGCTTCGTCGTGTCGTCGTTGCCGGTGATAATGCTCATTAGTCTCACGTCTTTGCGACGTTAGACGATCGAGAGTTTCTTGGCTTTGTCGGGCCTTCTACCTTTGCCGTCGCTCACGATTTAAACGTAATCGTCGCTCTTGTGGAATTTCTTCATTCATGGGACAACGAAATTCTGAAGGACTATTTTAATAAAATAGCCTCTTCCTCCATCCATCTCATCTCTCCATCCCTTCTCCGTCTCTGCCTCCGTCTCTGACCGCTTGTTCGGCTGCCTGCAGCTGCCTACCCCGAATATAGAATGCCTTCTAATCCTGGGTAGGCAGCCTTCGGCTACCGAAGAAGCAGGATGAGTCAGAGTGTTATTTGATTACACGCACACGAACCTGTCTTTTTATCACAGAGGATTGTGCTTGTATTCGAGAATTTATACAGCGCCACTCACAATCAGAGGCGCTCCCGACCCGGGTCAGTATCTTAACTGACAAAGATAAATGTTTTCAGGCGCTTGCGAAGCTGGAGAGAGAGAGAGAGAGAGAGAGAGAGAGAGAGAGAGAGAGAGAGAGAGAGAGAGAGAGAGAGAGAGAGAGACCTGGACTTAGATGCTATGTACATTGGCCTTTCCTCCTCTAACGTGCACACACTTTAATCTTCTTAATGCTGCTGCTCAGCATATATAGTTATGTGATAGGCCTATTCCTAAGTTTGCCCAAATCTCTGCCTTCATTCGCGACTTCTTCCAGATTATGAGATGTACAATTCTGCAGAAATCAACAAATCGTAAACATAAGGTCATCGGGTAGAGAAAAGCCATGGCTCGGGTAAAGTCCCAAAAATCCCTTCTCAAATTTAAATACTTGGGTCTATACTTTTCATCTCGATGTTACTTTTACTTAAATCAAAATAATAATGTTGCGCAATTGTTCTATGCAGCACAGCGTATAATTTTGCTGTTGTACTATTTGATTCTAACCATTATGATTCTAACCTAGGCTTCACATAATTACCAAATTCAATAGTCTAGGCCTACATGTCGGTCACAATATTTAGAAGACTATAAAGGCGGAGCAGTTCTGTTTTCTTGCTTGGTAATATTGTTCTAGCAGTATGACAGTATTATTATATCAACGACTACGAAGTGTAAAATAATTCGTCTTGCGTGACGTCACAATATATTTAGTTGCAAGACAGCGTTTCTCATTAAAAAGTTTCGCAAACTTCTTTCATTGTAAGCAGGCCCGTAGCCAGAGGCAAAATCAAGACGAGGCAAATCCCCTCCTATCCCCGCCCCTGCCCTTCCCTCCCGTCCTCTCCGCTTCCCTATCTTAATCCCTCCTTTTCCCCCATCCCCGTCCATCCCTGCCTTCCCCGTCCCGCCGTATCAACACCCTTTTTTCTGTCTTCCCCTTCCCAAACCTTCCCATCCCCTCCGCAGCCCTTCCCTATAAGTGGGAACTGTGGGGGTCCGGGGGTATCACCTCTGGAAAATGTTTGCCACTATTAAAATTCAGCAAAGTAGAATTTGTGCGAAGTGCATTTATTTATGACAGTTTAATCGTTTAACGTGAGCTAGAGTACACGATACTAATTCGAACGTTAACATAATTATTTTTATGCAAGTAGGCCTATATTAATTTATGTAAAGTATATGTGCGCTTACAAAACAATACCATGAGCTCTATGGAATGCACAGCGCCGACGCTTGCATGTAAGACAGGCACAAGATGGCACGCATGAAGAGCATCCCTAGTGAAATATCTAAGGGGCCATCCATATATTACGTACGCAAAAATCCGTGAAAATTGGACCATCCCCTCCTTGTTCGCACGCGTATTCCCCCCACCTGCATGCGTACGTACAGATGCAAAATGTATCAGTAACACATGTTCAGGCAGCGACTGTCCCCACTTCAGGCCAGATTAAAGGATGAGTAATCCATGGACTCACTGTTGAGTTGTGTGATAGTTTAAAAAACATTCAGAGGTAAGGTGGCATACAAGTGACACCTCTCCCACAGTCCTACTTCCTCTGGTAGTACCAGATAGCTGGAAGGACTGAACTCTAGCTCACTTGAAGGCCAATCAATTTGTGTACGTACATTATCAGTAGACCCCCCCCCCGTTCGCAAGCGTACGCAAAACATGCATTTTGGTTACCCCCTCCCCTCCATTCGTACGTAATATATGGATGGCCCCTAAACAATGCTTGGCGATGCTGTCGTAAGTGGCCCTCATTGGCCATCTATGACTATTCATTGGCCGTTGCATTGTTTGTCGATAAATTTCTTTCCATTCACTGTTTTAATCGCTGTCTCCGAGTTTCGATTTTTGACGAAGAGAACAGAAGCAGGACAGGAGCAAGACGTACTTTTGAGTTACGGGTCACAGTGCAACAGACTTACAGACAACAGACAACGGTCTAACAAACAGTCGATATCAGGTCACCAGGTCTTTACTTACTTCCTGCCAGAGTAGTATCTGTAACTTTGCTTTACGTCACGGAATCGTTTTCATCTGAAATAACGTCTATTCGTAGTCTTCCATAGGCGGCGATCATGGGGGGTCGAGGGGGACAAGTCCCCCACCTTCAAGAGTGGGGAACACACCATACATTTGTCCCCCTCACTTTTTGGAGAAACCCCCATAAAGGGCGTAAAATTTTTTCCTAAAAATTAGGGCTGTACCGAATAGGTGATTATCACTATTCGGCCGAATACGAATAATTGGAGCAACTATTCGGCCGAATACGAATACGAATAGTGTACAAAACAGGTATACCGACACAATTCAAAATTTCAAATGTAAGCAAACGTTTCAGTTGAGTAAATTTAATACATAAACTAACAGTGAACAGTTAACTACATGTAATTTTTACATCCTCCTGCCAGTCTGTATAAACTAGGAATGGAACTAATTTGACTAAACTTAGAAATTGTTCACTCCCCTCGCTATAGCAGCCCTATATGCAGAAACAGATGTCACGTGACCACTATTCGTAATCGGTCCGACCGCTACTATTCGGCCGAATACCGAATAGCGATTTGGCCCACTATTCGGTCCCGAAGCGAATACGAAGTGAATATTCGGTACAGCCTACTAAAAATGTTAAAAAATTTCGCGCGTGAGCGTGAACAATTTTTTGACCTTTTTTTGAGCAGATCAGTTCAAAACTCTTTTCACCAGATCAGTTCAACAGTGTCCCCCCACCTGTGAAACAAGATTGCCGCCAGTGTAGTCTTCTATAGGCAAACGCAACGTTGAATACGCCTATACGTTGGTTTCAACTTCCACGGCCAGTCGACTTAAGTCGCCAAATCAGTCGCTAACTCATCAAGTCAGTCGGTAATTCCTAAGCTTCTGACCCCGCACACTAGTCTTGAGATACAGGATGTCAACTTGCACATCCGTTTCGGGTTAATCTAACTTAGTTACTCATTCATCCTGCAGAATCGATTCCACTATCACTATACGGTGATAAAGGTATAACGATTACTGAATGTAGGTGTAGGCCTATATAATATTCTATGACAAGAACTATTGCTGCTTTCCAAACGACACTGAACACCAGTAGTCTTAATGTTACTGTCAGTAAACTACGTATACCTGCAAGAAAAGAAATAAAACTTAGAGGCCATGCTGATTACGGAAAAGCCAACCCTATTACATCGCCATACATCCATTTACAGCGATTCTGTCGTGTCCAGCAATTATACTCTAAACGTTGTATACCATAGGCCTATTGACATTTAAAAGTTATACAGCGCCGGGTCAGAGAATATTTTCACCGATGCTAATTCTTACCTGACATCACAAACTCTAACGATCAATCGGAATGAATCAACTGGGAGGATGATAATTATTACTCCACGGTCATTTTGATGACATAGGTGTTGGCTAGTTGCTGTTTAACGACACTGTGTCATAGCAACGATGATTAGCGTCGCCCTCCTCCTTTTTCCATGCGTTCGTTCTGGCTATAGAGATATAGTCTACGTTTCATTTTCTTGTTAGACGTCGTGCCATTAAATTTATTGATCAGATTCTAAGCGACGGACGGAGCACATGAGCGTTTCAATTGTTCGGCGTTGATACCTTATACTATTCGACAATTTCTTGGTTAGGCGTACGTGCACTGGCTCCAACAGCATTGTCACAGAACACATAATTATAGCAGAACCCGTATGTGGAGTTGCTTTCCACAGATGGTTTAAGTATAGTCTATGAAAACGTTAACTACTTGAATCGCCCTTCAAACTGAACAGGTAAATGTAAGTAATCATCTATTTGAAATAATTGAGAACACATTTCAGCGGAATTATTTACTTGTACAATCTTTTTTGATGTTGATCTCACAGCACGAACTGCCGGAAAAAAATTGGAGATAATAGAACTTTTCATAATTAGGTAAAAGATGTCAGGATGTTTTATTATCGAATCCTAACTTAAGAAATACTAAAAGTTAGTATTCTCAAGAGAAGGTTTCTTAACACATTCAACGCCCGGGTCGTATATATACGTCCCAAATATGGCTATCCGCTGGGCCCGGGACGGTGTCACGACAAATGGTTCACGGACAAATGGTTCACCGACAAAAGGTTCACGACAAAAGGTTCACGGACAAATGGTTCACGATCTTCCAGCCTCTAGTTTGATCTATATTTTCATTGATATTCCATCTTCTAGTTTGAGCTATATTTTCATCGATCTTCCAGCTTCTAGTTTCAGCTACATTTTCATCATCGCTGATCCAGCTTCTAATTTAAGCTATATTTTCATCGCTCGTCCAGCTTCTAGTTTCATGAAAATAGAGCCAAACATGCTTTTTCGCAGTCCAATGTAAAAAATCACGAACTAGAAGCTGGATGACCGATGAAAATGTAGCTCAAACTAGAAACTGGATGAGCGATGATGAAAATGTAGCTCAAAATGGAAGCTGGAAGATCGTGAACCATTTGTCCGTGAACCATATGTCCGTGAACCTTTTGTCGGTGAACCTTTTGTCGTGAACCTTTTGTCGTGGAACCGCCCGGGACGTATATTTACGTCCTATATACTACCTATTTATTATCGATGATTGGCCTGCAGAGAGTTATTAGACCGGCCTGTATTGCACGAATATAATGTACAGCCTTATAGAGGTGACACCTGGCGAATGTTTTGAAACGCCAATATATCCCGGGGAAGAGACATAAATACGGCGTGAAGATGTACCTGCTCTGTTCTCCAAATGGCTACGTGTACAACGCCAAGATCTATTGTGGTAAATCGACTCTCAACGCCAGATCACCGTACGGGCATGGAGAGACTGTCGTTTTGACCTTGGCAGACAGCCTGCTGGACAAAGGACGCACTGTATATGTCGATAATTTCTACACAAGTCTACCACTGGCTAAAGAGCTTCTGAAAAGAAAGACGCTACTCTGTGGAACGCTTCGTTCGAATAGAAAGTATCTCCCACGCGATGTTGTTGGTACCAGATTACAACGTGGAGAAGTTGTTCGTCGTCGACAAGGTCAAGTTGTCGTGCTGAAATGGAAGGATAATCGGGACGTTCTAATGATGACGACAGCACATCCAGGCAAAATTGTCTTCACTGGGAGACAAAATCGCAGACATGAGGAAGTCTCAAAGCCAGACTGCATTTTGGCATATAATGATAACATGTGCGGGGTCGATAGAAGTGACCAACTCACCGCCTACTATCCACCTCTGAGAAAAACTCTCAAGTAGGTTCCATGTGTTATATTGTGTTTCTGGTTATTTTAATATCTAAAAACACTATTTGTTAAAAATGTGAAATTTTGCATTTTCCTAAATGTTCTCTGGCCCAGCCGGTAAAAAAGGGCCGGCGTTGAATGTGTTCACCTTAAACGATATAAGCGGCACTGGAAGGATATCGATCGCAAGAATTTTCAACCAGCTTCACCAGACGATTCACTGGAGGCACTGTTCGCATCAGACTGAGATGATATTCTTAAAATTAAGGTGCTCGGATTCAGGGACAAACTTCAGGGTAGTAGAGATACACCATTCATCGCTTCGAATGCCACCCCAACCACTAGCTACCTCTGCCCCAGTGCCCATGACTGCATTATTTCCCCCACCGACAGCCTGATACATAAAAACATTTATTGTTCGGATGTTATATACTTTTCAACTGTGTTTATTAGATGTCTGTGCACCAAAGTGTGATTAGCAATGGTTAATGAAGAATATACTTACTTACAAGTTATTACCATGTTGACTTTATGTAGGACAATGCTATTATTGAGGTTATTGATGTAAATAAGCTAGGACTTTGCACCTAATCCATGAATCACTTTGATGGTGTAATTAAGTAATTTTCCACTTACTTGCCGCGAAAGTCATTTATTACAAATTTGTTTGAAATATTTTAAATTTGATTTTTTTTTCAAATTTGTTGTCTGGAACTTGTTTACAAATTGAACAGGAAGTAAGTCTGCTTCCCTGCTTCTATGGATAGAAATTGGGGACTTTCGGGTACAAGTTAACAAATAGGTGGCAGCAGCAGCAAGTGCACTGTAGTATGTATTATCGCTCATTGCGTTCAGTGTGTGGTAACAGGCTAACAGCTATTTGTAGGAAGCGTTATTTTTGTTATTTCGTAAATTACGTTTTGTATTTGTCTCGAAATGCCTTGCTGTTGCGTACCTGACTGCAGCAATAATCGTGATGGACACAGATTCCCTAGGGATGAGGCACAGAAAAGGCAATGGATTGTAGCAGTTAGACGTCAATCCTGGACCCCTACAAAGGCCAGCGTCGTGTGTACGAACCACTTCACAGTGGACGACTACATAACAGCAACATTCTACGGTTTGGACATTAAAGTGCATTATTACCTAAGTAACGGGCATAGATGCAATTTCAGGGACGCCCACTATATGCATTACAAGCGACAATAAACCCTAACCGACCCTTGTGACGCCACTGTCTGACCAGCTGCTGCCGATGGCCCGAGGCTTCTATGGCTGTGTGTATATTTGGGAGCTCGGAACTAATACAGTGCCAAGTACCAGACTTAGTAGCAATAATAACATCACTGCCAACTATTCCATTAATTTAAGGATGTATGTGAAAACATGGACTTCATTTGAAGAGATTATTTGCATTTAATAGTGCCAATTCAAGTGTTTCTGTAACAAATTCTAAAAATCTCATTTGTTGTCAATAATGTGTTAGCTCAATCACCTTTGTTTGGAATTGTTTTGTGAAATTATTACTCTTTCGGTATGAACTGCTTAGTAATTTCCTAACTTGAGATGCAAACTTAGCACTGTTTAATGCTGTTGTTTATTTATCTTGTGTAATATAGTGTATTGTCTAATACCATTTATTTGATGATATTAAGAATATATTTATATTCTGTGTGGATTATATTAACCAACTTGCTTATGCAATATTATACGGGTTGAGAGACATATTCTACTTGAAAGAAGAAGCTCCACAGGTGCATGGCTTAAATGATATTGTACATCCAAATATGTTTTAACTGCTTACTTGATTTAATTATTTATTATTGCCTTGTAACTTAGAGACACTAACTAATTACATTAATTAGCTTACATTTCATTTTTTCCATTTAGGAGACGAACCTCGTATTAATTATTTTACATTTCATTTTTCCCATTCAGGAGATGAACCTCAGATACACCGCCTTAAGAAAAATGCAGTGCCAAGTGTGTTTCCTTGGACCAAAACTACTGAGATTCCTGAGGCAACAGCATCGAGAGAGCAGCGGGCAAAGAAACGTTCCTCTACTGCTACTCTACAGACTACAAGAAAAGAGAAGCAAAAACGACTCGTGTTGGAACAGGATCTACCCTTTGCTGCGGGGGAGATAGTTGCGTTGCCTGAAGAGACTTTGTTTGAATCTGTCGGTTTGTCTAATGAATTAAATTTGTGTACTGTAGAAGTGCAAACGACAATTGGGGACTTTCGGGTACAAGTTAACAAATAGGTGGCAGCAGCAGCAAGTGCACTGTAGTATGTATTATCGCTCATTGCGTTCAGTGTGTGGTAACAGGCTAACAGCTATTTGTAGGAAGCGTTATTTTTGTTATTTCGTAAATTACGTTTTGTATTTGTCTCGAAATGCCTTGCTGTTGCGTACCTGACTGCAGCAATAATCGTGATGGACACAGATTCCCTAGGGATGAGGCACAGAAAAGGCAATGGATTGTAGCAGTTAGACGTCAATCCTGGACCCCTACAAAGGCCAGCGTCGTGTGTACGAACCACTTCACAGTGGACGACTACATAACAGCAACATTCTACGGTTTGGACATTAAAGTGCATTATTACCTAAGTAACGGGCATAGATGCAATTTCAGGGACGCCCACTATATGCATTACAAGCGACAATAAACCCTAACCGACCCTTGTGACGCCACTGTCTGACCAGCTGCTGCCGATGGCCCGAGGCTTCTATGGCTGTGTGTATATTTGGGAGCTCGGAACTAATACAGTGCCAAGTACCAGACTTAGTAGCAATAATAACATCACTGCCAACTATTCCATTAATTTAAGGATGTATGTGAAAACATGGACTTCATTTGAAGAGATTATTTGCATTTAATAGTGCCAATTCAAGTGTTTCTGTAACAAATTCTAAAAATCTCATTTGTTGTCAATAATGTGTTAGCTCAATCACCTTTGTTTGGAATTGTTTTGTGAAATTATTACTCTTTCGGTATGAACTGCTTAGTAATTTCCTAACTTGAGATGCAAACTTAGCACTGTTTAATGCTGTTGTTTATTTATCTTGTGTAATATAGTGTATTGTCTAATACCATTTATTTGATGATATTAAGAATATATTTATATTCTGTGTGGATTATATTAACCAACTTGCTTATGCAATATTATACGGGTTGAGAGACATATTCTACTTGAAAGAAGAAGCTCCACAGGTGCATGGCTTAAATGATATTGTACATCCAAATATGTTTTAACTGCTTACTTGATTTAATTATTTATTATTGCCTTGTAACTTAGAGACACTAACTAATTACATTAATTAGCTTACATTTCATTTTTTCCATTTAGGAGACGAACCTCGTATTAATTATTTTACATTTCATTTTTCCCATTCAGGAGATGAACCTCAGATACACCGCCTTAAGAAAAATGCAGTGCCAAGTGTGTTTCCTTGGACCAAAACTACTGAGATTCCTGAGGCAACAGCATCGAGAGAGCAGCGGGCAAAGAAACGTTCCTCTACTGCTACTCTACAGACTACAAGAAAAGAGAAGCAAAAACGACTCGTGTTGGAACAGGATCTACCCTTTGCTGCGGAGGAGATAGTTGCGTTGCCTGAAGAGACTTTGTTTGAATCTGTCGGTTTGTCTAATGAATTAAATTTGTGTACTGTAGAAGTGCAAACGACAATTAGTATTGTTAATGACATGGTTGATAGTAGTACGCAGTCATACCAAAGTAAGGAACGCTTTTGTTATTCAGATTTCGTTACTGATGACAAGGGCATCCATTATTTTACTGGTTTGGAAACCTTCGATAAGTTTTTGTTCGTATTGAATACTTTGGGGCCAGCTGCCAATTGTTTACGGTATCTTTACGGTGCTGTAAGTCTTAATATAACTGACCAGTTTTTCCTTGTATTAATTAAATTGCGCCAGTACATTCCGAATTTTCAGCTGAGCCGCATGTTTGGAATTTCAACAACTGAAGTTTATAATATTTTCTTCACTTGGGTTAGGTTCATGTCTTTACAATGGAGGGAGACTTCAATATGGCCTTCACAAGATGTTGTTCGGTTTTATTCACCCACAGATTTCACAAGTAAATTTCCAACGACTAGAGTGATCATTGATGGAACTGAATGTCCAATAAAAAGACCCAAAATGCCAAGTGCACAGCAGTCAACATTTTCTACTTACAAAAATCGAAATACTGTGAAGGCTGTAATCGGGTCAACACCAGGTGGATTGGTATCTTATGTTTCACCAGCATTTGGTGGTTCAACTAGTGATAGACAAATCGTTGAACGTTCAGGATTAAATATCATGTGCAATTCAGGAGATTCAGTTATGGCTGATAAAGGTTTTAATGTTGAGGATCTTTTTCTCCCCTATAACATATCATTGAATATTCCAACTTTTTTCAGAAAAAAAAATAGAATGACTAGCGAAACAGTAATGAAGTATAAGAAAATTTCTTCCAAGAGAATTCACATCGAACGTATAATCGGGCTGGGTAAAACGTATAAAATTCTTAAGAATTGCATGAATTCAACTGAGACTATGCTTTCTGGAGATATAATATTTGTGTGTTACATGTTATGTAACTTCCGTTCAGGGATTGTTTCAAGAAATGCTTAATGAAAGCTTCAAGATTGCTTTACAGTTTTAATGGATGTCAAAAAGTACATTGCTTTAACTGAATAGTATGATAAGTCGATGGTGATCAACAGTAAATTTTGAATAACCTTTATAACACTTGCATTTCAATGACATTGTTTATTAATCGAAATATTGTACATAAAAAACAAAGTACTCTTAAATACTGTTCACACAAGTTGCAGAACTATACGAACTGTTTACACTTTGTAATTAAATGTGTACTTTCTGCTGTTTCTGTACAGGTGATAATCTAGAAGTGCCTTCATGAAGTGATTGTCATAAAAATGTTTCAGTTTATTTGTCATGGTAGATATGAAAATGTCATTTCGTTTAATGCGTATTGTTTTCATGTCTAACTGTGTGTATACCACAAAGTCACAATATTCTCTGCCAGTACACAGTAGCTGACCTTGCACCTGATAATAATAATCATGATTGTCTCTCAAACACAAACTATCATTCTCCATCACAAGATATGGCACAGTAACATCATTAATGACACTATGGCGTGCTGAATATGGACATTTCACTTCTAGCACGATGATATCATTAACTAGTCCATCGGGACTGGCAGCGAGAAATGGCAAATCTTTGCAAACAAAAATGCCACACTCCTGCACCTGAACATTGTTCTCCGATTTGTAGGCCATTACAGCCACAGCTTCACACTGAAGACCGTATCTAACTGATGCAGTTGAAAATTGAACAGGCGTCATCAAATTTTTACACAGCGTATCCATATCGGTCCTGCTAGTAGCTTTACAAATACGTCCAAAATTGGAAGAATGAATTCTCTTCCGCCTTTCTTCCTTCCATGCTGCATTTGAGATTTGTCCCCTTGTTTGGATCTCTAACTGCTCAGCTTCATTGGGTGTTATGGCGTTAACTTTCAGATTCTGTAAACACATAGACTCCGGAGAAGTGCAAAAGTAATCATGATCATTGTAGAATGCATAAAGGTTACAAGGAGGAACAGTTTGCAAAATGGGCATAGTTGGAGATTTATGTGCATAGTTGATGCATGTATTACGAAAAAATGCAGGATAGGATTTCAGATTTTTGAAGTCACTCGGGCGTGGATCATAACTTGACTGTGAGAATATGCTGCCGATCAATGAATTGGGACGTAAATTCAGAGCAGTACTTTTTTGTGGAGAGCCTTTAAATTTCTTGCATTTATTAAAGGTTTGTAGTTTCTGTGTACATGTTTCATGCAGCACAACACAATTACCCATTGATATCTGTGCTAAGCCATAAAACAGAGCACATACATGCTTACAATGTGCTGTTGGTCCCATGCCAACAGCACACTCACACTGGCACTCTAATATAACACCTGATATGTCTAAAACTATGTCAACAACATAAATAACAGATTTCTTCATTTCAGCGCAAAATCGTGCACGGAAGTAATAGTTTGTGTTGTCTTCCGCTACACGTAGCGAAAGGAGATGACGATCCTTGTAGAGGTTGACAGCTTTGTCGTCCAGGCTTTTGCCGATTGCCTGCAGGTAGCTTGTAGCATGAACTTCACGGAATGTCACAAACTAGAAACAGACAAAGAAACTGAGCGTTACACGGTATTGTGTAAGCACAACGTTACATGTGAGGCATGGTGGCGCAGTGGTTAAGTACGTTGCCCTGCGGCCGGAGCGTCACAGGTTCGAACCCCAACCGAAACCATCGTGTACGGACCTTGAGCAAGTCCTTCACTCACAAGTCACGCTCACTGCGCTTCGGCGTGAAACTCTGACACACCTGCTTGCGGGCTGTTGTCGGGACCGCCTCTGAGTAGTAGTGGACTAAAAGATGCGGTATAGAAATATACACATACATACATACATGTATCACCCACTATGGCTGATTTGATCATGCATAATATTATGTTTGTATCATACTGAATAGTGATATCATTTATTTCTCATACAGTGCAGATATTAGGCCGAAGTGTTTTGTTGATTAGAATAGAGTAATTTGTTATTTCTCCTAAACGAAGTTTGTTTTTTCTTCCCATTACTATTACTTAATGGGTAAAACATACTTGATGAGCCATAACAGAAATTCACGTATCTCCAGGACATCTGTGTGCTCTCAAGATTTTGTGACAAAGTGAAACACAAAAGAAAAAATTCATTGCTACAATAATTTCACTTCAATAGAATGGGAAATATTTGCTGCTAAGCAAATGAAATTCAACGTCAGTTGCCTCCGTTACATCCTTGTACAAGCTGACATCAGGTGTATTGAGTGTGTATTCTGTAACGACTTCAGAACATCCAGACATAGCATCGAAGGACTCCAACCTGCGAAAAACAAGCAAAGTTAATGCTCACTTCATCCATTGCCAACTGTTTCATTAGTAAATTATTAAATTTGACGCCAAAGCAGGCAGCGCACGTAGTACAAGCCGCGCCCAGTGTGTATATTTGGGACCCCGATACTAATAGAGTGCCGGATACGGCAACCAAGAATATCTTACAAAATTGTTACAAACTTACTAAATATATTCTGCAAGAATTGGAGCATAAAGATATGTACATAATTATAAGAAATAATACGAGCAGTTCTGCTTCAATAGCTCGTTTGGCTCGAGTCAAATGAAATAAACATCTTTACCTTGCCACTAAATCATTCTTCCTTCCCGCTAGCCTCAGGTTTCGACGCCTTAATTCAGACCTTAGCTGAACCAGGGACAACGCTCCGTACTGGTTTGAAGAACTTCCAGCTTTTGGTTCCATTTGAAACTGTTATTTATTAATTTTCTTTAATCACTTGTCTATTATCTACTACACGTAAACAATGAACGATAATAGATACTAAAGTGCACTTGCTCGTGGCACATCTATCGACAAAATAGAGAACTAGAGCCCTGAAAACTCGTCATTGGCAAATTAATAAGGCAGTCTGTCCTTCTTTTAACAATGCTAACTATGTAGCATAGTTATAACGAATAGGCCTACAACGCTAAAACTTTGACATCAAAGGGCCACCCCTAAATATTATCCGATTTCCACCAAATTTTTTTGTAAATTTTTTCTCCATGAACCTCACAACTTGAACGGGTGAGAGATTGAAAATTTCAATTTTCATTTTTAAGAGACACCCTAATACTCACCTCACAAAATATCGGTACTCACCTTTAATTTGTTTCGGAAAACTAATCGCTAGCGTGTACTCACCTTTAATTTGTTTCGGAAAACTAATGGCTAGCGTGTACTCACCTTTAATTTGTTTCGGAAAACTAATCGCTAGCGTGTACTCACCTTTAATTTGTTTCGGAAAACTAATGGCTAGCGTGTATTCACCTTTAATTTGTTTCGGAAAACTAATCGCTAGCGTGTACTCACCTTTAATTTATTTCGGAAAACTAATGGCTAGCGTGTACTCACCTTTAATTTGTTTCGGAAAACTAATGGCTAGCGTGTACTCACCTTTAATTTGTTTTGGAAAACTAATCGCTAGCGTGTACTCACCTTTAATTTTTTTCGGAAAACTAATCGCTAGCGTGTACTAACCTTTAATTTTACCACTACACAGGGAATCAACAGATCGTTGCTTCAAGCAAAACCGTTGTAAAGAATAGTAATGTGTTGAAGTAAGTCAGTGGAAATCTGATAGTTCAGGAAATACGCCAGCTGAGAGTCAGTAAGATGAGACAGAGACCAGCGATGATCGGTAAAATATATGCTGGTTAAGGTAGAGTAAAATAGGCCTAGGTAAAATAAGGCAGGAGTTTAACTATATATTTCCACAAAACGTCCACAAAAGATGATCCGAAATGTCGCTTTCTTGTTTCTGTGAACCAATCACGTAGTTCAGTTATCGGTCTCTTAAAACCACCATAAATATATATTCCTTATGTGCATTTCTCCGGCGGCTAAAGCGTTGTGGGGAGCAATTTTATAAGAGTCGGCCACCCGTGTCAAGTGACGTTGCTCAGCAAAGGTCATGGATGATTGAATTCAGCGCGATGTGGATGTGCAGGCCTAAGTTACCCTTTCGGATCAAACAGTAATACACGCCATATAAACGGATATTGGTGAGCGATTGTATGGCGCAGTGATTAAATTAAACGCAACTGCTATTGGTATAGATGATGTAAATTTTTCCTTTAAACTTCGTGAGACGGAGTGGAGTAAATAATTACCCCAGCGGTGTTTGGATGTTAACTGCGGGGCAACAGAACTGCAGGTAGACATAATATTTCGTTCCCAACTTGTCCCAATTTGTCGTTTACAAGTTTCCACCGTTGACATTATTCTGTCACGTTGTGGGAAAAATAATTTTTTATTCCAAAGTGTCGAGGGGTAAAAATTACCCCACTTCGTCGTCGACGTCGTTATTTTTTGTTCATATGGAAGATATATTTTCAAAGATATGAGATCATAAGTAACCTGCAATCATAAATCAAGTGTGAAATCTACCATATAATTGAGTTTTAATAGTTACATAATTGTTGAGAGTTATGTCGCGAGGCCCCCACCTTGGGTGCCCGTGCGCTGTGTTGGGCCCTGATACTGGACAGTGTCAAGTGATTTGAAGGACTTCCTATGCAGAGGGTGCTACTCCTCCTGTCCGTAATGGACGGCTGATTTACCCTTTAACCTTTCGCTACGCCTAGGCAGGCAGGCCTGCAGAAGGGTTCCCTACTCCTAACTCCACATTCTCAGACGCCCTTTCCGCATCTACCAGGATGGCTGAATGGCTGTCAGCGGCTTCCGGTCTGGAAGCGAGGTTTGGCCGAATGGTTACCTCTGGATTCGAACTGGACCCAAACACAGATTTAATTGGAGTATCATGGTGAACTCCCTCTTCACCTAGGCTCATCCTATATGCGTCTGTAATTGTAGCCTGGGATCGAACCTCCCACTGGGCTGATTCCTCTGCTCCTACTGACGCTGGCGCCTTAGAAGTCTCTACTAACTGCGCCAATAGTCTTTGAGTGACTTCTGCCTTTAAACTAGGGTTACTTAGCACCAAATCTACTACCTGAGATTCATTTAGACTCATCTTTAATTTCAGCAATAAAACAACTTAAATTTACAATTACAGAAATGATAATTCAGTCTTGGTATCAATAAGAGTTCTCGTTAAGCACTTATATAGCAGTAAAATATCAGCACCACACTAGCGGTTGTGATCAATACCCTTTTCAACACACAATGCTATCAACTCGTATGACATCAATCAAATAGCAAGTAAGGGCCCCATCCGGCTCACTAGAGTTATCAGTGCAATGCCATGCTTGATGTACTTTTCAGAGCTTACGGATTGCCCAAATCAAAAGATACCAACATGCGATTCAACTACTACTCTACGGCCAAAATTTAACCTTCTTAAATTTAGAAAGTAAGAAATCAAAAGTTTGTCTGTCCTTTCCAGAACATTCGACCTCGGCACACAGATCACTTCGGCGGAGCTTCACAGTCACGGCACTGTCGACTCGAGTTCCCCAGACTTGACTTCGGAGCGTTGATATTCGATCCAATTCGGTCGCAATCTCGACTCAAATGCAGCACATCTTGAGCAGTCCACCGTCCGACTTCCAACTACTCGAAACTACACAAATGTACGCTACAATTGCATCTCAAATCGGCAATTTGGCAACAATTTCGAGCCTCGAAAAACATCGACCATCTGTCATGGCGGACGTCTTGCTCAACACCCTGACTGATCGCACGGGCAGGTCTCAATGCTTAGCCTCGACTAACCTAGCGCGCATGCGCTGTCACCTAGGGCGACCTTACACACACACTAATCTGACATCAGCCTTGCTCATCTAGCCTAGCTTAGCGCGCAGGCGGCTGTCAAAACGAGGCCACCCCTTAGGTCGCTTATTTAGCGCAAGTCGGCGATGTTGCACTTCGCCACAGTTAACTTTCCAAGATGGCGGCCAATATGGCCGCCAAAACAAGAGTATGTGTGTCTCAAAAGAAGTGTAAATTGTAACAATTCCAAGGTCAGGGATCGATTTATCAAGTGGCAATAGTGTGTGAATACTACTGTCTAAGATGGCTGCCAATATGGCCGCCAAACCACAAAATATGTATGTCTCAGCACGTAGGTAAGCTACAATGACAAATGAAGTGTCAACTGTAACATTTCCGTTGTCAAGGAATCGATTTATCGTAGTGTCAACAGTGTTGAAATACTACTGTCCAAGATGGCGGTCAATATGGCCCCAAAACACAAAAATATGAATTTTCAATCAACTGACTGGCCGGTCACTTTTGACAGTCACGAATAAATCGATTCCTTGACCTTGGGATTGTTACAATTGAAATATCATTTGTCATTGTAGCTTACCTAGACGCTGAGACATACATTTTTTTTGTTTTGGCAGCCATATTGGCCGCCATCTTGGATAGAAATGTTCCTACACTACTGCAACTATGATCAATCGATTCGCTGACCTTGGAGAAGTTACAGTTGACACTTCATTTGTCATTGTAGCTTACCTACGAGCTGAAACATATATATTGTTGTGTTTTGGCCGTTATGTTGGCCACCATCTTAGACTGGTTCCGGTCCGCTATTTTGGGGGCCGCTATTCCGGGGCCCACTATTCCGGGGGTCCGCTATTCCGGGGTTCGCTATTCCGGGGATCGGCCGGAATTTACATACACACAACATAGGCCTATATCACAGTATAAATAATTACACAGTACATCGACTCTCATTGCTGGCTGTTGACAAGTTTTTCTGGTCACGTGATTACGTCACGTGATTACGACGCCACCTTGAAAAATAGCTTCTGAATTATAGATTTAAGCTGAAATTAACGTTAAAAATGATATTGCTAATTCTAATGAAGTCCTAAATGTTGTTGTAACGTTTAAAAAACATTTTATTTGATGGATGGCGGTGTATCGGCGTGTAGTCCTCAATGTTGTTTTTAACGTTTAAAAAATATTTGATGTGATTGTTTCCGGTTTATCGCCATGGTAAACGGTCTCTTTCAAGATGGTGGACGACAGTGGGCGGGGCTTAGGTATTTATAATGTCACACATTCTGACTGCAGCAGCGGCGACGAGTCGATGTACTGTGTAATTATTTATACTGTGCCTATATACATACAGATATACATGCATACATACACACGTACATACATACATACATACACGCATACATACATACATGTACATACATACATACCTACATACCTACATACACACGTACATACATACATACATACATACATGTATGTATATACATGCATGTACGTATATAAATACATACATAGACACATACATACATAAACACATACATACATACATACATACATACATACATACACACGTACATACATACACACGTACATACATAAAAGCCTTCAAACATACATACCTACATACAAGTATGTACATACATACATACATACATACCTACATACAAGTATGTACATACATACATACATACATACATACATACATACATACATGCATACATACCCACGTAAATACATACATGCATACATACATACATATTTATATATATATATATATATTTATGCATGCATACACAGGTACATACATACATACATACATAGACACGTACATACATACACACGTACATACGTACATACATACATGCATACACACATACATACCTACACAAGCACATGAATAGATACATACATACATACATACGTACATACGTACATGCACACACATACAAACATACATACATACACACAGATACACACGCACTTACTTATATACATACATATATACATACATACATACAAACGTGCATACGAACATTCATACATACACGCATGTATGTATGTATGAATGCATGTATGTATATATGTACGTTTGTATGTATGTGTATTTATGTATGTTGTACATACATGTATGTATGTACATGCATGTATGCATGTGTGTATGTATATACGTGTACGTATGTATGTACGAATATGTATGTATGTTTTTATGTATGTTTATATGTATGTATGTATGTACTTGTTGATGTATGTATAGATGTCTGCATGTATTCATTTACGTGTGTATGTATGTATGTATGTATGTGTGTATGTACGTACGTAATGTATGTATGTACATACATGCATAGTGCGACCGTACGTTACCTTCCGGAATAACGTACGCGTACCGTACGTCCGTTATCGGAAAAATAACGTACGCGTACCGTACGCGTACGTTAAAAATGCCACAAATTTATCTGATCATTCACAAAGAACCTCAATATAACTATAGACTTATAGGCCCTAACGTACGCGTATCGTACGCGTACGTCAAAAATGATCAGCTTAGCTCTACAGTATTAGTCTCCCCGTACGCAGGCTTAATTATTTACAAACGGTACCGAAATTTAGTATTGCCAATAAAATTATCTCTGGCACTGACCATCCTATAAAGTGTACCGTAAAATCTTAATATTCTTCACACTAGGGGGGCCTATACATTAGAAAGAATATTTGCAATTTGGAATTTTAAAGTTTGAAAGTAGAGATCATTGAACAGCCACAGATGACTGATGTAATGGTTAAAATTGTTTACGACCGTCAATCACCAACTATTATTGACTTTTCATGTACATGATGTTATGTATTTTATTTTTCGTCATGAACAGATGTGAACGTACGGTAACGTACGGCATAATAACGTACGCGTACCGTACGTACGTTATAGAAAAAAATAACGTACGTACCGTACGTACGGTCGCACCTTGCATACATGTATCTATGTATGTATGTAGCTACGTGTGAATGTATGTATGACATGTATGCATGTACAAACATGAATGTATATATGTACGTATTTATATATGTATGTACATACATGTATGTGTGTATGTACGTGTGCTTGTATGTATGTTCGTATGTACGTACGTGTGTATGTATGTATGTATGTATGTATATATGTATGTACTTGTTGATGTATGTATAGATGTCTGCATGTCTGCATTTACGTGTGTATGTATGTATGTGTGTATGTACGTACGTAATGTATGTATGTACATACATGAATCTATGTATGTAAGTAGCTACGTGTGTATGTATGTATGCATGTATAGATGTCTGCATATATGCATTTACGTGTGTATGCATGTGTGTATGTACGTACGTAATGTATGTATGTACATACATGAATCTATGTATGTATGTAGCTACGTGTGTATGTACGTATGCATGTATGTATGCAGGTTTGTCGTAGGTATGAACATACATGTATGCATGTACAAACATGAATGTATGTATGTACGTATTTATATATGTATGTATGTACATACATGTATGTATGTATGTATGTATGTATGTATGTATGTATGTATGTATGTACGTGTGCTTGTATGTTTGTATGTATGTATGCACGTACGTGCATGTATGTTTGTATGTATGTACGTGTGTATTCATGTATGTTGTAGGTTTGTATATTCCGGCGGATCCCCGGAATAGCGGACCCCCGGAATAGCGGACCCCCGGAATAGTGGGCCCCGGAATAGCGGACCCCCGGAATAGCGGGCCGGTACCCTTAGACTGTAGAATTCCCACACTATTGCAACTACGATAAATCGAATCTTTGACCTTGGAAATGTTACAAATGACACTTTATTTGTCATTGTAGCTTACCTATGAGCTCAGATATTACACATGTTTTGGGGTAAAAAAATTGCCCCACTCCGTCCTCCATGTATCGTAAAAGGGCGAAGGTTAAACGTTTTTCGGAATTTCGACCGATAAATGACTCCATTTTATGAAAGACTGACAAGGTATAACGGGTAACAGAATCGAATATGAAGCGCCTGTGGTCACTTGTTTTTGGATGCATGATCTTAGAATGTAGGCTATCATTATTGTATCACTATTTTAGTCATTAGGGTGAGTGTGAAGTGAGTCATGCTGAGGCAGCTCTGATAATCTATGTTCCGCCTTTACCACTGTGCTTGTTCTTAGAAAGCAGAGAATACTGTGAATTAATTGTGGTGAACGCAGTAAATTTCATTTTTTAAGTTGCTAATTGGAGCGTAATAACGTGCTTTCCATCTAAGAGATACCTTTCTGCATGTTCTCTATTTCAATCTTTCTTTGGTCATTTAAATTGTCAGAAGACACTAGCTTTGAAAATGACCGAGAAAACCACGGCTCTAGACTTTCAAAGGTTAGTGTTACATTTAGCTTTTCGTAGCATTACACAACCGGTCTCCTTGACATAATTCCTACCTGATGTCTGAAAGAGTGCTTTGATGTTCATGGTCCAACCATTACATCGATTAGAAATTTCTCACTTCACGAGCGATCCTTCTCACCTGCTTTTGCTCATGCCATAGTTCATCGGCTGCTTAACTTTGCTCAAGTAAACTTGTAAGTTAAGCAACCACAAGATGACTCTCATGAATTTCTGGAAATCCTGCTTGAGGTGGTCGTCTCCACTCTCCAGTAGCTAGGCGCTATGCATCGTGCAAGATTAAATATGCAATTAGGATCTGGCTCTCTCATGACCAGTTCCAGATGACTGCTTCAGAGAAGAGAGGAATTCCTGATCTGGCAACTTTTGCAGTTATCATCCACCCCAAGACGGATTACTGCCCCAATTGAAATTGAAGCACCTCTGAACGACTTACGACTCATTATTGAACTCCTAAAATACCCACATCAAGCTATTTCCAGCACAACAAGGAAAAGACTTGGACGTCATCTATTGTACCTTTCTGCAGAGGAGCTGGTTGTACTGGCTCTCTTTGAGTCCAGAGCGTCTGTGGAGATAAAGAGACTGACGTTAGCCGCCATGGAAGACCCAGCCCCAGATCATCCACCAAAGTGACAAAGAGTGCACCGGGGCCTTGGAGCAGTTCTACACGATAAACACAAAACGAATCTTTTCCAAGCTTGGCCTTCCTCAGACTTTCCTTGAATTGGACCCGTCTGAATGAGATGAAGAGGAAACATTCCAGGAAGCCTTGTGCGTCATCAACGGGCAGTCGTCAATGACAGGGCTGGGCGAGGCATGTCCCTCATTCAGGACAAGAATGAGGGTAGGTTTCTAGACATTAGTTATTAAGTTTAACATAAATATGCAGACAGAAAATAGACATTCAGTTAGATAAACAATAACAACTGATTAGTGCTACAATGTACGATTAATTATTATGTAGGCCTACTTTAGCATTGCAACATTTCCCATTGTACGAAGTATCATTAATATTCAAAACTTTACAGCTCGAGGGCCACCCCTAAATATTATCCGATTTTAATGATTTTTTTATATAATTTTATTTCTATGAACCTAACAACTTGGGAGGGTGAGAGGGAGAGAAATCAAAAAAATATTTTTACACTATCCTAAGAGACACCCTAGTGAGTATACGGTCTCTGGAGGTGAGTAGACGCTGTATATCCGCGTATACCCTCGACCACAGCCCTGTGTAGCACGCAATTCATTCTAAGGATTTGATATAGCGCCTCTTCAAGATACCTGGTACCTACAAAGATCAATTGCTAGTCTCTTCCTCGCATAGCACTGCGTGATAGTTTTTTTGCAAATGTATCTGCTGAAAAGTCCTCTGTTGTACCATTCTAGTTATGCTACTGTATAGGCCTACATATCGCTGCCTTTGACTCTCTTTCTGCATTTCCCTATCGATGCGATTCTCAAAACCTCCCTACTTTATGCGGTCACTATAAATTCTTTTCTTCTCTTTCTGTCACCCTGTCTCTGCGCCCCGCATACCTCTCTGACTGCCTAGTTATCTCCCTGCTTCCGTCCCTCTTTCTGCTTCCCTCTCTGTTTATATTTATGTTTGGATTTGTCAGATAATAAGATATGCGATCGTAAATCTGGAATATCATGAAACCTGTTCCGAACAGCAGAAGCATTGTCCATATCACCTTCCGGACAATGGAACCGATTTTGTGGTCTGATGGTTTGACCAAATAAGACAAACCCATAATGGATACTTCTTGTGCAAATATCTCCATCCTGCGTCTCATGGCCATTCTCAGGATCTTGAAGAAACTCATTCCTTCATTATCCGTGATGGTTATATTCATCTCCTCTCTTATTATTTCCACGGCTCCACCTGGATTTTCTTCATCTGGATCGGTCTCGCATCCGTCAATGGCCGACTCACTTTCACAAATTCTCGGCCTCGGTCTTGAGTTGATCTGCTTTTCATTCGGAATTGACTCATGTTGGTTTTCTTTCAGTTTTTTAACATCTTCGTCGATCTTAGTTGACGACGTTTCATCTTCCCGCATGTACTCGAGGGTGAATGGATGATGGCTCATCTTTGACTTTTTCTACAGATAAAAAATGCTTGTTTTTACCAATGTGTTAAAGAATGTACGTAGAATTTGACCTGAAGGCTATTCTAATAGCATAAATCAAAAAGTGAGAGCTAAGTTAATTTCAGAAACTGTTTATAAGTTTAAGCACATAATTATGGAACGAAAGACTCGAGTTTGAAAATTTCGTTTTGTGGTTTTTCCGCGTGGAATGACTGATAGTAGTGAACTGAGAGTGATACCGCCCCCTAACGGTCAACGCAAGCCAAGCCGACTTGACCAAAGTGACGGTTTCTTTCTTTCCTTAATCCTACTTTATCTTTTTTTTCTCCTGCCTTTTCATTTTTTATTCAAAGTTCACTCTTTATTTTTCTTCAACGTACCCTATTTTGCCGTCACTGCAAAAGTGCCGCCCGGGGCGACTCGCCCTCTCTGCGCCCCCTTCTGTACGCCACTGAGCTGACAACATGTCGCCTTCCTGCATGTATTCAAACATGATCCGATGATTCGTCTTCGAGTGTTTAACAGATTAAACGAAGGGTTTGCTTTCATCTGTGTGAATGCAGCATTGTGGTGCCGCGAGGTGCCCACCTTGGGTGCACGTGCGCTGTGTTGGGCCCTGATACTGGACAGTGTCAAGTGAATTGAAGGACTTCCTGGATAGAGGACGCAACTCCTCTTGTCCGTAATGCACGGCTGGTCTTCCTTTCAGCCGCTCACTACGCCTAGGCTGGCTTAAGGACAAGTTCCCCTCCCTTGACTCACCAACTTCTACTGCCCTTTCAGCATCTACCAGGACGGCTGAACGGCTGTCCGCGGTTTCCGGTCTGGAAACAAGGCCTCCCTTGAAGGTTTCCCCAGGATTCGAACTGGACCCATACACAGATTTATTGTTCATGTCAAGGGGAACTCCCTCTTCACCTAGGCTCATCCTATCGAAGTCTGTAATTGAAGCCTGGGATCGAACCTCCCATTGGGCTGAGTCCTCGGCTCCTTCAGAAGCTGGCGCCTTAGAAGTCTCTCTCTTCTGCGCTAATACTCTTTGAGTGAACTCTGCTATTAAATTAACATCGTCACCCATCAATTCAAAGAGCTCCAACTTACTTAAACTCATTGTTTTAATATTGACAAACAAATTAAACTTAAATGCGCAATTACATAAAAATGTCCTGTCCTTATTTCTTTCCAATGTTTCTATTAATAATAATAATCAACATTTAAACCTATAACTAGCAGTAAAGATTTCACATCTTAGCATCTATACAAAATTACATTTACAATTGACCTTCCACTAGAGATCAGTCCTTACAAGTGATGCGCGTGCGCGTCAGGGCCTCACCTTACTTACGAGGGTAACTACTACACAGTGATGCGACGCCTGAGCACGGAAGGGAAAATGCGGACAATCCCCGAATGCTTACTCGCTCATCGCAAGAAACTCCGATAATTTAACTTAACTGGCGAATACTATTCCGGGCCAGAAAACATTACTTCTAGGTCAAAAAAAGAATAATACAACAGGTTGCCTGCTTAGGTAAGGACTTCCTGACAAGCTGTCCGTCGAGCGCGACGTGTCTTCTCCCAATTCGTCCGTTAACAAATTTCGGTGAAGATCGGCCCAAATTTCGATCCTTCGAGGCGAAAATGTCGAACGATTCACAGTTCGAGTCCCCTTTTTCCCAAGTTCACGAAGGAATTCCGAAATGTCGATTAATTTCGCTTATTTCTTCGAAACTTTCTCGGAAAGCTTTCTTGCTTCGACCCTTCTCGATGGCCTGCCTCGTCAACACTGACACTAATCTCAATGCTTAGCCTAGCCTAGCCTAGCCTAGCGCGCATGCGCTGTCACCTAGGGCGGCCTTAGGTCACGCATTTCTTTAGCGCTAGAGGCGATGCACTTCGCCACAGTGGCCTAGGGCCGATCGGTGGCATTTAAGTTCTGTCAAGATAATCTAATGGTAAGAGTAAGGCCCGTTGTATCGACTTTTATTGCAGTCATAGTACTCTTTGGTACGGAAGACTCGAGCTGTCGAATTTCGTTTAATAGCTTTCCTGATTGAAGGGACTGAGTGGAGTGAATTTAATTCGCCACAACCCTACTGCTTTTAAATGGCTGATTATAGTCGGGTTTAAAAAGTTGGTATTATTGCATACATATGTACCATAGTCCAGTGCAGAACTATAAACCAAGAGGAAGTGTGTTCAAACCACAAAAGGCAGAAATTTGTTTGAAGGTTTCATCTCCATTTCTGGGCAAGCCAACTCAGCCATCCTGAGTACACTTAGGCAGTGATAGGAAGGCCATTCCATGTCATGGGGCCAGCCACAGAGAAGGCACGGCGCTGCCATATGGCTGTCCGAGCGCAGGGAAAAATAAGCTCAGCTTGTGCAGCTGAGCGGAGAGAGCAACGGCTTTACAGAATTTAATAACTGTACAGTACACGTGACAACTTGCTCATGGTCCCCACACACACACACATAGCGTCGGGCATGCTCAAACCCACTCTCCGCTCTCTAAGACCTGACATTGTTAAAATTCAGCAAAGCGAGTTCCCAAGTATGAGCTAGACATTGTTCGTTGGAATAATTCGAATGGCTTTTAATTGATAAACTGCACTGAGACGACTTTTGCATGCAAGACAAATTAAAGGTTCTGCTCTTTGAACATCGGCTGTGTTTAAAATATTAAGTACATCGTTAAATGAAATATTCTATGCGATGCTTGGTACGTGATCCTGGTTCCACCTGCGTTCAAAAGAGACTGGATCGATGCTGAGTTTTAGCCGAACTCAATTTCAATTCAGTGTTAATTTTTTTTTTTATTCCGGATATTTCTATAGCGCCTCTCGAAGTCAACTACTACTCAGAGGCGCTCCCGACTACAGCATTTGATACTGTGTCGGAATTTTCACGCCGAAGCGCCACGAGCAATTGCGAGTGAAGGACTTGCCCAAGGTCCGTACGCAACGGCTAGAGTGGGATTCGAACCTGCAGCCCTCCGGTCACAAGGCGCCGAACTTACCACTGAGCCACCACGCCTTAATGGCCTTCTTGTTGTTAGGTTTCTTTTGTCCGACGTCATGCCAATTAAGTCATTGATCAAATTCTTAGCAGTGGACGCAGGTTATGAACAGAAGAGGTCTGCGGGTAGAGCACTTTTGCTATCCGACTCGTACCCGTAACATAGGTCCGTTACTCATACCCGTTCCCGAACTGTACTCAAAATTACAACCCGACCCGACCCATACCCGCGGGTATACCCGTACCCGTCCGTACCCGCCATGTAATTAGTAGGCCTTCCCTTAATCCCAAACTATCAGTTCCCGATCCTCCCTCCCTCCCGCGTTCCCTCCCTTCCTCCCTCCCTCCGTCCCTCCGTCCGTCCGTCCCTCCGTCCCTCCGTCCGTCCGTCCGTCCGTCCGTCCGTCCGTCCCTCCGTCCCTCCGTCCGTCCCTCCGTCCCTCCGTCCCTCCGTCCCTCCCTCCCTCCCTCCCTCCCTCCCTCCCTCCCTCCCTCCCTCCCTCCCTCCCTCCCTCCCTCTCTCTCTGTTTCTTTGTGTCTCTGTCTGTCTCTGTGTCTGTCTGTCTCTCTCTATCTGTCTGTCTGTCTATCTCTCTCTGTATCGCCGTATCTTTGTCTGTCTGTCTGTCTGTCTGTCTCTCTCGCTGTGTGTGCCACAACGTGTTGCCTGTGGTCTCTATTCTGCGCTGGCATTCTTTCCATGTGTAGGTCGCCCATCTATCCTACTGCTCATTTTGCAGTCGCCCCCTAGGGAGTGTAGGGAGTGAAAAGGCTGAGTCAACCTTTACGGGGCTAGCGGGCATCGAACCCTCGTTCTTCTGATCTTCGTGTTAGCGTGTTTCCATTCAACCATCTCCCCGCCCCAATGAAGAAATGCAGAGAAAATGAAAGAGAATAGGTACTTTCTGAGTACCAACAGGAAATGTCTAAATATTATGGTGACTGAAATTCCTGATTACTACTGCATTTTCTATCAAAAATCACGTTCTTGTTTCAAAATATACATATAGAGAGTAGGCCTAAATGCATTAGCTGAAAGAGAGAATTACAACATGCTTAGCTCCCATACTATCGATGCATTCATACAAGGTCTAGACATGTCAGTGCTATGCACATTGCATAGAAAAGCAAAGTAATAAACTATACTTCTCAACATTATGTCAAAAAAGCCTAAGTTGTCCGCGTATTCAAATTCTCCACGTCACCCAATGTATTGTGTTTGTAAAGCAAGCTGGCATAAAAACAGCATAAACCCAACTCAACAAAAGAGTCACCAAGGTTTAAAGATTTCAGTCATCTTGAGTTGCTGTGCAGTGTCCACAAAAAGAAATGCAGTCTTTGATGGGTTAAAGAGGACTTCATTGGCTGTCATTAAATGGCAGCCAATAAACCTTTACGAAGGTTCAGTCATAAATTTTATGACTGAACCTTCGTAAAGACAGCTAGGCCTAACTGCAGCTGCACAGACGAATCAAACGGAAAAGATGAAATGTTTGATATCAGCAGTAGAGAAATGATCTCGCAGTAACTAATTGTCCGCCAGTTTTCCTAGTGTTGTCACTGTTGTGGTGTATATTGAATTATGTGTTCAATGACATAACCAAAAAATTATTGCCTATTTTCGTTGTGTTGCTTTTCAGCTGGTCCACTACCTCAATTCTAATCCCTCATGTCTTCATTTCAATCTGGATTTATTCAGTCTTGTTGTCAAGGCCTTAAACCTCAAGACCAAGACCTTGAACCTCAAGACCAAGACCAAGACCAAGACTTTGAACCTCAAGACCAAGACCAAGACCAAGACCTTGAACCTCAAGACCAAGACCAAGACCAAGACTTTGAACCTCAAGACCAAGACCAAGACCAAGACTTTGAACCTCAAGACCAAGACCAAGACCTTGATCCTCAAGATCAAGACTTTGAAACTCAAGACCAAGACTAACCCTAACCCAAAAAATCACAATCATATCCAGACTGCTATTCCTTACTAAAAAAAGTCAAGTCGGACTACTCGCTGTTTTAATGAAAACACGAGTCTTTTATTTTTTCAAGCAAAAACTTGAATTCTCTGCAGTCTACATTTAGAGTTCTTCTAAATGCAGACTGTAGAGAATTCTGAATTAGTATTTGCAAAAGTTCTTCATGAGAAATGTTATTCCAAAGGCCTGTTGCATTTTATAAAAACCAATTCGTTCAGAATTTTCTGACCAAGATATGATCTGTGGGGCCTCATAAAATTTCTGCCATGTGAAAGAATAGGCTACGATCTACATGTGCTGAAATAGCTGGCACACATAGCAGCAAATCGTGAGTCACTGTTGAAATCGTTCCATGGTAAATAACGGGAAGTCAAAAATAATTGTCCAAAACAACAGTAAAGCCTCGTTCACACCGTGTAAATACTAAAACAATTGTATTAGTAATAATTGTATAAATTTTTTAAATTCTTGCTTTTTGTTAATGACTGTTCATATTGAGAAAAGTCTTGGTCTTGAAAAACCAAGACCAAGACTTTGAACCTCAAGACCAAGACCAAGACTTTGAACCTCAAGACCAAGACCAAGACTTTTGGTCTCAAGACCAAGACCAAGACCAAGACCAAGACTTTTAAAAACGAACTCGAGTGCGCTCGAGACGAAGACCTTGGTCTCGAGGACAGCAAGACTGGACTTATGAAATCCCACTCAACTAAAACCTTATTAATTAGACTTCTAGCAGAAGTTTCTCAAGCCCTGGCCCGTGATCATGTCACTCTGCTAGCTCTCAAAGACATAATTGCAGCCTTTGACACTATAGAGTATAGACCACTCTATTTTCCTAAACCGGCTATCTATATCTGTTGGTATCACTGAGAGTGCTCTCTAATGGTTCCGCTCTTTTCTCTCTGACAGATCCATCTCTGTGGTCTTTGGAACACATCGCACTCATGGGGTCACTATCCCCTATGGTCTCCCTCAAGGCTCTGTTCCCGCTCCTCTGCTCTTCATACTCTATACTTCGGACCTCGAGGGGATTTTACAGCGGTTTGGGGTTTCATCCCACCAATATGCTGACGACACCCAATCTCTTCTGCATGGTGCGCCCTCCTCTACTGACCAAATGGTTGAGCGCACCTTAGCAGCCTCTTCTGGTCTGGATGCTTGGCTTTCCTCTAATCGCTCACTGCTGAACCCTGACAAGACTCCGTTTCTCTGGCTTGGTGGTCGCTTTTAACTCAGTAAGACTCGTTTGGAATCTCTTTATCTAAGGTTCTCCTCATTCAGTTCTCCTCTGTTCGTGACTTGGGGATTGTCCTCGATCCCATACCCTCTCCTTCACTGATCAAGTTAACCTTGTATCCCGATTTTGCCTTTATCATCAACGCCAACTTCGATCCATCCGCGAGTATCTTTCGGTCCATGCTGTCACTACACTGGTCCACGCTTTGATCTGCACTCGGGTGGACTTTAGCAATGCTGTGTAGTAGGCTGGTCCAAGAAAGTAAAATTTAGAAAATTAATTTAGGTCACATTTGTTCTTGTTCTATTCAGTTTAAGGAATATTTGGACCAATTTTTGTGTCTCTAGAAGAATATTTAGGGGTGGCTCAATTTTGAACGATAAATATTGTTACTAAGAAATTTCCTCAGATTTTGTATATTCAAATTTTTGAAGAAAAAACGTTTCAAAATAAAATGAAAACAAAAATAAAGTCACTGTTTAGTGTTTACTGTTTTGCAAGTTTATAGTTAAATAGTAGTAAGTTTATAGTTAATAAGAACAACATTAAAAATAAGTCTTTTTGAGATATTCTTCAAGAGAGACTTTGATGGCTCTGGAATGGCCTTCCGATGAGCGCTGACAACTTGAAGAAGATATTGTTTTTTATTCTCGTCTTTTGTTATAGAAAAGTTGAACATCTAGATCAAAGAAATACCTCTCTCTGCACAGTCATTTACTGTTTTCATCTGCCTGGCTTTTCTGTCAATTGGAGATAAATTGGACCCAACTGTCAAAAGTCTGGCAGTGTCGAGAGGAAAGTCTGGGCCTTTTCTGCCCAACTGTCAATGAGTAGGTCGAAGAGCCAAGATGTTCGGCTTGTTATATAATGATTCTAGTGGATTTCCCAAGTTGAATGCTTTACTGTCAATCCTCTTTGATAGTATCTGCTTTTCAGCACGTTTGAGATTCTTGACCATTGTGGCCCTTTTATTAACATCAACCCGGTGGTCAAAAAAGGCCAGGCCAATTAAATGCTTGGAAAATACCAGAGGTGTCTCCTGAAAGCTGTTATGGCTGCATTTTTTACAATATTGTTGCGGGTAAAGACGTCCATCAAGTTCAACAGTTTAAACAAGTCATTGTATGGAGCTATCTCTGTCAGGCAAACTGCACGCCAAAATCTTCCATAGACAAGGGAGACAAAAAAGCTGACATCTGTTAAAGCTTCTCTCCCCTTTGTGTCGAGAGTCATTTGATTCTTGAAAACAAGGGTTTTGAGAGAATAGATGCCTTAGGCCATCCATCTTACAAAGGCTTACATGGTGCATTGCCCCAGGAGCTCGAAATCACACTTCTTCTCTCGAACACCCACCAAGGAAGAATAGACACAATTGCAGAAGCTCGCCATAATCTTCACGTTGGTGCTGGTTTTTCACAGCTGCTTGGTACCTTGTAACCACTTCATTATGGAGACGCATCATGGACCAACTGAAGAGTGTTTCGTCAGCAGTGTAATAATTGGTTTTGTTAAACTTTGGTCATACTTTTTGAAATCGTTTGAATAAGCCTATAGACATCTGGTCCACTGGTAGTTCCGAAGGCTGTGGAAGCAAAAACGCTGGATAGCATAACTAATTAATATTATTAAAAATTTCAATTTATAAAATTAAATTGTGATTTTTCAAATATCAAACACATAAAAGGAAGTGAAAACATAACAGAAGTGAAAAGAACTAAAAACCAACCTAAATGAAATGTTAAAATTAGAAAAGTAAGCAAATAATAAATTTTTTCGAAACTTCAGTTATTTTCATAATGTCAGTAAAAATGCTCAGTTTTGAGCGACCTCTAAATATTATTGAACCCGTTTCATTTTTGGCCTGTAAGCCCCTCTGGTATATAGAAACAACGGCAACTATGACCCAAGTTGATATTTGAAATTAATTTTTTTACATGGTAGGTTGGACCACCCTACTGTGTAGCCTATATACATTGGCCTTTCCTCCTCCAATATGCACACACTTCAGTCTATTGTTAAAGCTGCTGCTAGGCTTATAGGTGATATTCTTAAGTTTGTCCACTTCCGTTCCTTTAATCGTGACTCCCTCCACTGGCTTCCTGTCTAAAAGAAAATTCAGTTCAAAAACCTCACCTTCATGCGCAACTGCCTCACTAGGTCTGCTCCGTTTTACCTATTGAATTTCTGCACCCGGTTTCTTCATTGCAATCTTCGGCCCGTGGACTTATGGTTGTTCCGCGTATGCACACTTCCACGGCCCAATCCAGGAGCTTTGCCTGTGTGGGTCCTTCAGCTTAGAACAGTCTTCCCCAGTGTCGCAATCGGAGGTCGCCCGTCGTGTGTTTGCCGTGTGTTGATGTCGACCCTCGATTGCTTGTTCTTTTACTTGCACTTTTATTTAACGTGCCTAACTTTTCTATAGAAGATTCACGACGAACTTTGTTTAATTAATAAATGAATTTAATTAAAGAAACAAATATATATACACTAACTCTACGGGAGCTTCCACGTAGTATTAAAGCGTTTAGATATTAAATCGGACTATCTCAAATGTTGCTTCGTACAGCCTAACTACAGATCGTTCTTTCGCGTCAGTCTCTGAATCTGACGGACTAATACTCTGCCGCCGCCGCTGGTCGTTCCTCCCGATGTTTCTCGCTCGACCGATGTTCACACGTCGCGTTCGCCAGCAGTACAAGTCCCGTGTTCTCCGTTCCCTTCTGTTAAGTAGGAACTCCAGCGTGCATCAGTCAGCCCCCCTCCCCACGTCAAGCTATCGTCAATTAGTGTCAGATTGCTCCTCGATACGCGGGTCGTCGCTCGCCTGCAGCGCGGGCGGTGTCTGGTTACACCATAGCCGCGAGGTGTCCTATTACACCTTGGCTGTGTGGTGTCCGATTACACCTGGGCCTCGCGGCCTTCATTGTTGCCCAAGTGGAGACTGGCTTTTCGTCCGTCATCGTCCTATCTCGACCGGCAACGACGCTTACATCATAATGATGATGCCATCTCGTCGTTGTTGTCGATCTCCTCACGCGACACCTCCCTTCCCGGGGGAGGACAAAGCCAGTCATTGGTTCGCCTCCCGGCTGAGAATGATGTCGTTCCCTCCATCGATTTCCTCCAAACCATGTCCTCGTCGTTCCCATGAAAAATACAAAATATCAGCACAGTTAGAAATATATTTACAGTTGTCGCGGTGCCTTACATGGTAGTCCGCCTTCTTCCTCAATCATAGTCTGGACAAAAGATCAGCGGGAATATTCAGCGCCCCAGGACGATATTTAAAAGCGATATCAAAGTCCTGGAGTGCCAGAGCCCACCTCGCAAGTTTAGCACTTGTGGGCGTAGAAGCAGTTAGGAAAGTCAAGGGATTGTGATCAGAATAGAGGGTGGTCCTTGACATAAAAATCCAATTCCTAAACTTCTTCAACGCAAAGATTACAGCATACGCTTCGCGTTCCACAGTGGACCAACGCGCTTGCGTAGCATCTAATTTAGAACTGGCGAAACATATTGGCCGCTCTGTTCCATCGTCTTGAATTTGGAATAAGCAGCAACCGACTGCTTTGTCTGAAGCGTCAGTCGATAAACCAAACTCTCTGCCGTAGTCAATTGTCTGCAAACAAACAGCGTTATTCAAATCGTGCGTAAGTTTATCTAGCGCATTTTGATGTTCAATTCGCCAGGGTATCTTAGCAGGCACCGATTTCTGGGTCAAGTCAGTGAGAATTCTGGCTGTCTCAGCCAGGTTAGGGATGAAGTTCCTAAAATAACTGAAGGAGCCAATTAATCTCCGTATGTCCTTTTTGGACTCGGGTTGAGGGATTTTCCCTAGCCCTGCGATTTTCATAGGATCCGGTTCAATGCTCCCTGATCCGATCAGGTGACCTACAAACGTTGTTTGTCGCCTAGCAAACGAACTCTTCTTAATGTTAAGGGTCAGACCCGACTGTTGAATAGTCATTAAGTACTTCTCTAGGTGCTTCCTGTGATCCGGCCACGTCATCGAGTGTACTGCCATGTCATCCACAAACGTCTCAGTGAAGTCGCGAATGGGATGAAGGACCTTTGACATGCATCGGATAAAAGAATTTGAGGCTGACTTTAAACCAAAGGGCAGTCGTACGAACTCAAATAGGCCAGCGTCACATACGAAGGCTGATAACCAACGAGAGTCCTTGTGGAGTCCAATCTGGTAGTATCCTTGACGTGCGTCAAAGCAGGATATGAAGTTTGCACTTCCTACCTTCTGTAACACTTCCTGGATGTCGGGGGTGGGGTATGCGTCACCCGCCGAGAACTTGTTTACATATCGGTAGTCAATGGCCAGTCTTAAACCGCCTTGACCTCCCTTTTTCACAACGCACACAACGGGACTAGCCATTTCACTATGTGAGGGAGTGATGATACCTAGGGCCAAAAGTTCGCGGATCTGCTTCTCCATCTCCGGTTTGAGCAGTTCCGGCACCTTATAGGCTCGCAAACTCTTCGGCCTGAACTCCGCGCTAACAGTGATTGTGTGTTCTAGGACGGGACAGAAACCTGGTTTGTCCGAGAACACATCTGGGAACCTGTCTAACAGATTAAACAGCTGTTTCCGCTCGGGTACCGTTAAGTGTGCAACGGCAATAGGGTCTACTTGTGCACTGGGCCTTGTCTGACTCGTGACGAAGCTACCCACTGCTTCCACGTGACCGAAGTCTTCGTCCTTCTCGAACAGAATGGAGCAATTGTTAATCAATGCTTGCTGTATTCTTTCGTTATATTTGCGAATACGATTTGCATGTAATAAGCGGCTTTTGCCCTCTATTTCCACGATGTATGTGTAGGGCGATTTCACCTGAGCGATGATGGCCGGGCCTTGCCATTGGCCCTCCTTCTTTGCTCCTCGCGCTTCCGGTGATTGGATGATGACTTTATCCCCTACTTCGTAACGCCTGTCCATGCTTCTTAAATTGTAATGAGTAGCATAGCGCTGCTGTTCAATGTCTGAATAATATTCGGCATATAATTTAGACATTTCAAGGTTATCCCTTAATTGGTCCAAGTAAGCTGCGGCGCCTGTGCCCAGACTTAATGGAGAATCCCGCTCTCCCGCCCATTCCTCAGAAAGGACAGATAGAGGTCCTTTAGGCAGGGTACCGTACACCAGAGTGTAGGGACTCACGTGGGTGGTTGCCGAGGGGCGTTCCCTTAAGCTCCGAAGCACGTAAGGTAACAGTCTGTGCCATCCCCTCGGGTTTTCTTCTGCCAATTTATGAATCATGGTCTTCAGTGTGGCATTGCAGCGCTCCACTAGACCTTGTGACTCGGGATGTGCGACTGGCCCAAAGCGTGGTGAGCACCCCATACGATGCAGAAACTCTTGGGTTAATTTGCTGTTGAAATTCGACCCGTTATCGGACCTAATCGTTTTTGGAAAACCGAAGGTCGTGAAGATTTGCATGTATGCATCACATGTCGCTTTTGCCGTTAATGATTTCAGAGGATAGGCCATCGGCCATCTTGAAAATTGGTCAACTACCACTAAGGCGTAGTTGTACTCGGGTTTTGGGCTTGTGGGGTCTACGTTGGTAACTATAGGCCCTATACAATCTGCCACTAGACAGCCGAATCTGGTCTCGTCGTTGCGAGGGATAGGAGTTATGGGGGCCCGCTGCGCCACTCGCAGCGGCGCATGCCTTTGGCAAATGTCGCAAGATGCACAATATTCCTTCACTATATCCTCCACGTTGGGAAACCAGAAATTCAGTTTGATTCGGTCCTTAGTCGTTTTCAACGCCATATGACCTGCGAACGCAGCGTCATGTGCTAAGTTTAAGACCTTGTCTATTCTTTCTTTAGGTAAACACAGTTGTTTTACAGAATGCCCAGCTATTTTGTCTTTATGAAAGAGCAAATTGTCTTCAAAGAAGAAGTTCTTCGCCCCAATTTTCCCGTGGGCCAAGAATGGTGCTAGTGTCGAACATTGTGCTTGTTCGGCCGCCATCTTGCTTCTGCCTACTATTGTGTCTTCCTTGGGTGGGGGTGGTATCTCAGGATTGAAGAACTGCTCTTCAGTATCCGTTTCCTCGGGACTGATTTCTCCTACACTCTCACTGTCTGCCTGAGCGACCGTGAAGTAATCTTCGCCTATCAGCGCCCTAAGTCCCTCTACCTCCTCCCCTCTCTCCTCTTCCTCACTCGTCTCAGTCCTTGCGACCGCCTGCGCCTCTGAAATTTGGTCTATTTCAGGAGCGCTGGCCGCGTGACTCGAATACAACGCTGTCTCGCGCAGCAAGTCGGCTGTAGTGGGCGTGATAATTAACGGTTCATTAAGGTCTTTAATGAGTGCCGCCCATATCCGAACATCAGGGGCGTAATTTACCTCCCCCTCCCTGTCCTCGCCGGCCTGAGACCCCTTTAGTCTCAGCCGCACCACGTCCACAATCATTGATTGCCCGTTCAGCCCCTTCACCTCTATCTGCTTGACCACAGGTAGGTTGAGCGGCCTGATTAGTTCTGCTCGCGCACAATTGTATTCGGCCCCGCTATCTATTAGAGACGATGTCACAGGGAGCCCTGTAATATACACTTTCATGTACTCTCTTACATAAGTCTCCTCCACGTCAATGCAATCCGGGTTTGTCGGCAATGCCTGCTGTTCTATCTCTTGTATCAATGGCGGCCCGTCTTGTCGCGTCTCGCTTTGTCTGTCTGCCTGTCTGTCTTGAGCTCTGGTCACGGTTGGCTGGACCGCACACGCGCTCACCTGCTTGCTTTTAGTTTGTTTGTTCTTCGAACACAGTTTAGCTCTGTGGTCTGGAGAAAAGCATAGGAAACAAAGGCCACGCTTTCTAATCTCGTCGGGGGTTGGACGTCCGTCTGTCCTGTTATTTGTCTGTGTCCCTCCCGGTCGGTCAGTCCACGTGTCCGTCTGTTTAGCTGTCGTCTGAGGAGGTGCTGGCGCTTTCGCGTAGCGTGCCTCCGTCCTACCTGTGCCTAGACTATGCTTCGTATAGTCATTTTCCCAAGGGTGTGTAGCGACATAAGTGTCAGCCGCTTCGGCTAACTCTTTGTGCCCTAACCACTTCTGCTGCTCTTGACTGAGGATGAAATTCAAACATCCTCTGGGCAACATTTCTTTCATCTTATCTGCAATCAAGAGGCTTGTAACCTCATCAAATGTCATTGCCTTGCGATCTTGCAGATAGTAAGAAAGTAAATTATGCAGTCTCGAAGCTAATGTTGTGTATGATTCATCTACCGCCTTTTTTGCGTTCATGAATCGCTCTCGTAAAGAGACTGCGCTCACTTTGAACTCTTTCAACAAGAAGGTTTTTAGCTTCCCGTAATTATCAAGCTCCTCTTGTGTGAGTCTGGCCGTCAGTGCTCTGGCCTGATTATCTAGACAGGTCAAGAGTAATCTGCTTCGAAGGTCGTCCGGGACAGCGCAAGAGTCGAATAACCTTTCGCAGTGCACAAAGAAACCCGGGATTTGCGCATGGTCGCTGGGGAATCTCGGTAAGAGTCCTCGCAAGCTTTCACTATACGTTTTCATTCGTCCTACGACCGAATGCCTCAAGTTATAGTCCCTTTCGTCTCTGAGTCTCCTCTCTGCGTCCCTTTCCTCTCGGCCTTCCTTCTCTCTCTTCTCTGCCTCCTCCTTCTCTTCTTTCCTCTGTTTCTCAGCCCGCTTCTCCTCCTGAAGCCTGAGCTTCTCAGTTTCCTCTTTCTCTTCTCTTCGCTGTCTTTCTTCTTTCTCTTCTCTTCTCCTCTCTTTCTCTTCCTCTCTTCTCTCTCTTCTCTCCGCTTCCTCTCTCAGCCTCTCAGCCCGCTTCTCCTCAAGCAGTCTGAGCTTCTCTGCTTCCTCTTTCTCTTCTCTTCGCTGCTTCTCCGCTTCCTCTTTTTCTTCTCTCCTCACTCTTTCTATTCTTTCCGCTTCCTCTCTCTCTTCTCTTCTTAGCCTCGCGGCTTCCTCTCTCTCTTCTCTTCTTAGCCTCGCGGCTTCCTCTCTCTCGTATTTTAAGCGTTTTAATTCGTATAACGGCGTTTGCGCTGCCGAATCGATACTGCTTTCTATGCTACCCGTGCTTACTTCCTCACTTACTTCTGGCGGAGTCTCCCGTCCAGACACAATTATTTCAGCACTCGCCTCTTGGAGTTGGCCCGTACTCATGGAACCCAATTCCTCCTCTCCTAGTCCCATCTTTATCAGATATGCGACTAGTCTGTGACGGGGCATGTTCTGCACCCTCACTCTTTTCCCTACCGACAACTTATCCATCTCCCAACAGTCCGCTCACTAATAGAAAAAGATAAGTAAGTTAGAGGAGAGTCACCGCTGGTCAGAAATCAAAGAAAACAACGTCCTAAAATTCTACCACAAATACAACAAGAACAGAACTGAGTAAAAGGAGCTACGCAAAAGCCTCGGCTATTCGCACACCAATCCTCATCCAGACCTCAACCGCAACCTCACAGATTACCACGACTACCAGTAAGGACTTACCCTCTGATACGTCGAGCGTGTTCCGTCTTTTGGTATCTTGGCTGATCCGCTGTCCTCCGTTGCCACTCCCGTCCGTCGTTGCTAGCGATGGTCGGTCGTCCGTTGGCGCTCTTGTTCCTCGTCCTTGCCTGTTGCTGTCGGTTCCTTCGAGTCCTTCGTCTCCGGAGTCCGGCACTCGATTTCTCCAGTTGCGAAGGGTTGTATTCGCCGCTGGTCCCGATCTGTTGAGATTCCTCTTTTCCGTTTCCGGTTCCGCTTTTCGTCGTGACGTCTTCCGTTGAAAATCCTGTCGACTGCGCCAATGTCGCAATCGGAGGTCGCCCGTCGTGTGTTTGCCGTGTGTTGATGTCGACCCTCGATTGCTTGTTCTTTTACTTGCACTTTTATTTAACGTGCCTAACTTTTCTATAGAAGATTCACGACGAACTTTGTTTAATTAATAAATGAATTTAATTAAAGAAACAAATATATATACACTAACTCTACGGGAGCTTCCACGTAGTATTAAAGCGTTTAGATATTAAATCGGACTATCTCAAATGTTGCTTCGTACAGCCTAACTACAGATCGTTCTTTCGCGTCAGTCTCTGAATCTGACGGACTAATACTCTGCCGCCGCCGCTGGTCGTTCCTCCCGATGTTTCTCGCTCGACCGATGTTCACACGTCGCGTTCGCCAGCAGTACAAGTCCCGTGTTCTCCGTTCCCTTCTGTTAAGTAGGAACTCCAGCGTGCATCAGTCAGCCCCCCTCCCCACGTCAAGCTATCGTCAATTAGTGTCAGATTGCTCCTCGATACGCGGGTCGTCGCTCGCCTGCAGCGCGGGCGGTGTCTGGTTACACCATAGCCGCGAGGTGTCCTATTACACCTTGGCTGTGTGGTGTCCGATTACACCTGGGCCTCGCGGCCTTCATTGTTGCCCAAGTGGAGACTGGCTTTTCGTCCGTCATCGTCCTATCTCGACCGGCAACGACGCTTACATCATAATGATGATGCCATCTCGTCGTTGTTGTCGATCTCCTCACGCGACACCCAGTCCCTCCGCCAAGAGCTTCTTGTCCTTTCTCCTCTTCAGTTCCGTAGACGCTTGACAACCTTTCTTTTTGCCGGTGCTGGCAGTGATGCGGGTCGAGAGCGCCTCTTATAAGAGTGGCACTATATAAATGTTTGGTATTACAGTACAATAAGTCAACGTAACATTCGTAATAAACTGTTGGTTAAAATCAAGCGAAAAGTTGTGCTCTGAAAATTTCTAATAGATTTTCAGAATTTTCAGATTTTTACATTAGCTAAAGATATTGACGCCGTAGAAACAACGCAACTGGTAGTTTAGTGTTTTAATAATTATATTGCGGTTTAATATAACAGCTTCTCTCCCTCCACTCTCCTTTCTCTATTGTCTCTCTGGCAACCGCATTCGGATCTCCACTGTTACGGCAACATCTATACGTTCTATACAACATCTCTGGTCAACACGACGTAGCGCATGTGAATTAGCTGGTGCCTTGCGCTTAGCTCCAGAATAGCGCTTTGGAAATTAAGAGTTTACGAATTCACGATATTACCACCCGGCACGATTACCGGTTCAGATATCTGAGCAAATTGAAGAATGTACTTAAGAAGAGAATTACGCTTGAATAAACTGGTGTCCTCGCCTACCGAAGGAGCTTTCCGCCGTGCGCTCAGAAAGGGTTGTGATGGTTGATCTTCTGAAGACCAGACTCAGTAGCCTCAGTGTTGCCTCAAGTACTTTCAACAGCATTTATTGAGGTTTTTTTTATCAAGGAGCTAAGAACTTTAAGAACTTATAGATGTCGTCGTAACAACTGCTAACTTTATTTTCGCGCATCGTTTTTTTGTGACAGGCAGTTCGCATTTTTTTCTAAAAGACTTGGTGTGTGAGAATGGGGAATTGTTGTGTCGTATGGCTGTTTGCTACCGGATGGTTAAGTTGTGAACCTGCCCAGCATGTAAAGCTGAAAAGTTAGGCCTATAGCATGAACGCTGTCAGATTAGTGGAAACATAAATAATTTGTAATTGCTACTAGAATTTCTTAAATGGAAAGACACACTTTTCAGCCTTGAAAATTAAGATTTATTTCTGGAAATGACTTGAATTTCTTCCCATTTTAAGTTGAAATTGCATACGTTTTATGCTTCACTGTGGCCCGAAAGTCACAATGGTCACGTACGTACCAGTACGTGTCATTTGCATCCACTCCACTTTAAGATCCTGTTATGCTGAAGCTAATTAAGTTCAATCACGCAATACAGACCTGTATTTAGATGCGTTTCCAAAGAGTTCGGATTTCCCACTGAGTTACATATTCATAAATGCCGCTGTTATCGTCGAAGCAACCGCGCATAGAACGATTAGAAATGGAAGCAAACCCATTTGATAGGCCTACATCATGTGTTTCGAGTAATCAATTAGGTTGCATTATATCGTAGCAGTGCATCTGTATAATAGCGTCTCTCGTCATAGGCGCTCAACAGAGCCGTAAGGAGGCTCTTAATCGGATGTATAGCGCGTGTTAGTCGTGGTTGCTAGGCAACGGCTTTAGTCATACCCCTTGGAGCTGGTCATCAATCAAACTGTCCTCTCTTCACAGCAGCATCTCTGTTCGTCCTTATGACAGACACGTAGTAGCCTATCTGTGTCTTTTGTAATTCAATCGCTTCTATTCCTTTTCTGTGGCCAATAGATATTATCCCACCAATTGATAGCAGAATTCGTCTATTGCCGCAGGCAGATCCACGAAATCATGTTTGGGCGAAGTAGTAGTGACATTTAAAAGTGCAATGAAAAAGCAATTATGAAAACATCAGATGATTTAAGCTTATAGATCAACAGTTAACCTATTTATTCAATGCCCAGAAAATGCTCGCCTGGCTGAAGATTGATTCGAACCTGCAACAATTTAGCTAAACGCAGTAATATTAGTATCTCGGGTTGTTAGTGTATTATTTCAACGGCGACTCTCTTTAAGAATTATCACTAAACTGATAGTCAAGCGGACAGCATAGGAGAGTCGAAAAAAATCAACATGAATATCTCAAAACGGTTTGACCATCGACTCCTTAATTAATGTGCTTTGCAGAGGTCGCTGTACGTACGTTGTTCATTATGTTATAAATATACGAAATACCAAAGTAGGCCTACGTTTCAGGCTTTGTAGTCTTTCATTCAGAAAAAAACTACTTTAAAGCATAGATCGATAAACATTTCATCCGGTGAAGTATTTCCATGGTAAGAGCAGTGCTCTAGCAGTTCCTGCTTCCTTTCAAACAATTCACTGCATCTCTCACATCCATAAGGTCTTCCCATAAACGATCTCTTATCCACAGATGATTTCACTTGCTTATTACATGACTCCCTGTATCAGACAACATTAGCCTGCTCCATTATGCACTCGTGTGCATGGTGAATGTTCTTCCCTTGCTAAAGGTGTACTGCATCTTGTGAGCGTGAAGTGTTTTTCTCTTGATAAAAGCTGCACTGCATAGGTTGCATGCATGGGTTTTCTCCTGTATTACGTCAACTTACTAATTGCTTCATGTTGCATAAATCGGTGACATCATCCATATTGTTGTAGTTGGCATTATTATAATGAATCAAGTTTGCATAAAATGTGTATAAAGAAGAAAGGGAGGAGGAGAGGAGGGAGAAGGGAGGAGGGAAGGGATAGAGGAGGATTTGGTCACCACACTTTGTGGGGCAAAATCAGTCAAAAAGAAATCAATAATCAGGTAAAGTCGGAATTGGTTCAAGGTCCAAGGTCAGATAATGCAGATACGGTGGATGATGTTTAGAATTTGAGCAGCGAGAGAGGTAAGGGAAAGCGAGGTAAGCGAATACGAAGAGAATATTACAGCCCTACTAAAAATGTTAAAAAATTTCGCGCGTGAGCGTGAACAAATGTTTGACCTCTTTTTTTGAGCAGATCAGTTCAATACTCTTTTCACCAGATCAGTTCAACAGTGTCCCCCACCTGTGAAACAAGATTGCCGCCAGTGTAGTCTTCTATAGGCAAACGCAACGTTAAATAGGCCTATACGTTGGTTTCAACTTCCACGGCCAGTCGACTTAAGTCGCCAAATCAGTCGCTAACTCATCAAGTCAGTAGGTAATTCCTAAGCGACTGACTGCGCAGACTAGTCTTGAGATACAGGACGTCAACATTGAACATCCGTTTCGGGTGAATCTAACTTAGTTACTCATTCATCCTGGAGAATCGATTCCACTATCACTATACGGTGATAAAGGTAAAGATTATTGAATGTAGGTGTATATAATATTCTATGACAAGAACTATTGCTGCTTTCCAAACGACACTGAACACCAGTAGCCTAGTCTTAATGTCACTGTCAGTAAACTACATACTTGCAAGAAAACAAATAAAACTTAGAGGCCATGCTGATTACGGAAAAACCAACCCCATTACATCGCCATACATCAATTTACAGCGATTCTGTCGTGTCCACTCTAAACGTTGTATACCATATTGACATTTAAAAGTTATACAGCGCCGGGTCAGATAATATTTTCACCGATGCTTCTTACCTGACAGCACAAACTCTTACAATCGATCAGATTGGATAAACTGAGAGGATAATAATTATTACTCCACGATCATTTTGATGACATAGGCGTTGGCTAGTTGCTGTTTAACGACACTGTGTCATAGCAACGATGATTAGCGTCGCCCTCCTCCTTTTCCATGCGTTCGTTCTGGCTATAGAGATATAGTCTACGTTTCATTTTCTCGTTAGACGTCGTGCCATTAAATTTATTGATCAGATTTTAAGCGACGGACGGAGCACATGAACGTTTCAATTGGTCGGCGTTGATACCTTATACTATTCGTCAATTTCTTGGTTAGGCGTACGTGCACTGGCTCCAACAGCATTGTCACAGAACACATAATTATAGCAGAACCCGTATGTGGAGTTGCTTTCCACAGATGGTTTAAGCACTTAGACTAAGCACAGTCTTTGAAAACGTTAACGACTTGAATCACCCTTCAAACTGAACAGGTAAATGTAAGTAATCATCTATTTGAAATAATTGAGAACACATATCAGAGGAATTATTTACTTGTACAATATTTTTTGATATTGATCTCACAGCACGAACTGCCGGAAAAAATTGGAGATAATAGAACTTTTTATAATCAGGTAAAAGATGTCAGGATGTTTTATTATCGAATCCTAACTTAAGAAATACTAAAAGTTAGTATTGTCAAGAGAAGGTTTCTTAAGCAGCCGATGAACTATGGCCTGAGCAAAAGCAGGTGAGAAGGATCGCTCGTGGAGTGAGAAATTTCTAATCGATGTAATGGTTGGACCATGAACATCAAAGCACTCCTTCAGACATCAGGTAGGAATTATGTCAAGGAGACCGGTTGTGTAATGCTACGAAAATCTAAATGTAATACTAACCTTTGAAAGTCTAGAGCCGTGGTTTTCTCGGTCATTTTCAAAGCTAGTGTCTTCTGACAATTTAAATGACCAAAGAAAGATTGAAATAGAGAACATGCAGAAAGCTATCTCTTAGGTGCAAAGCACGTTATTACGCTCCAATTAGCAACTTAAAACATGAAATTTACTGCGTTCACCACAATTAATTCACTGTATTCTCTGCTTTCTAAGAACAAGCACAGTGGTAAAGGCGGAACAAAGATTATCAGAGCTGCCTCAGCATGACTCACCTCACACTCACCCTAATGACTAAAATAGGGGGGACAGTTGCCATAAATGGACCACAGTTGCCATAAATGGACCACCTAAGGGAAACCGAGGTTAACTGAATGAATGCAACCGAATTTCTAAAAGGAAATTATGCCATATGATGGGTTGATTATTCAAGTATGTTGTTAATAATCAAGGGACAGCTAGTATTCATGCATTTATGAAAAATAACTAAAACAATTTGAGCTCCAATAAGTCCAATCGAGGCAACCTGCTTCCTTAAATGGACCACATGGTGTCCTTGATTGGACCAGTTGCCCTGAATAGGACATATTATTTTAAAGACGTTTTTTAAAGATAATGTGCAATAAAAAAACACTTTAAACGTTTTAAAACACTAATTGTCTATAACATGTAATAAAGGCGTCTGTATCTAACTGTCAAAATACTATAAATGTAGTAGAAATCAACTTAATATATGACTGATATATCCACTGCCAGTAAACTAATTAGGTGTACATTGTAAGAATCACTAGCTATATATAGACTATACATAGTTAACTATAGACTACTTAATTACGACTACATGTAAATGGTTAGTCAAGTCTTTTTTCAATACTTAGTTACAACCATTTGAGTCTAACACTTAACAATTAATAGGGGCCTACTTGGAGGAATTACACACAGTTTGCACAGAGGAACACATCATCATCAAGCAGTCCCCGCTTTTTTGTACTCGTTGACATCTACATATACAACTGAAAAGAATGTTGTTCGACATAATACAAACCAAAGGAACTTATTATTATTAAATAAGCACCTCAAGCACAGTATAACATTGCAAGTGCCGGTGTCCTTAAATGGACCACCCCAAATAATCGGTCCAATTCAGGAAACTAAGTGTGGTCCATTCCAGGCAACACGGACTACTTCTGCTTACACTGCGATAGTTCAACCCACGTCAGTCTTAGCCTAAAAACACTTATTGTCGCTCAAACATGAAACCTGGCTATAACTAAAACAAATTTGATTGCATTTTTAAAAGCTGATATTAAATGGATATCCTCGTTGTCAGGTACGGCTAAAAATAGATCAGAACTACATGAAATAGAGTTTTAACCGCCATTTAATAAATGTTTAGTATTCCGTAAAACTGCCTACGTCGATACTCAACTGCGCAAGAATACAACAGTTGAAAACGAAGTTAAATGGGTATCTAGGGTGTAAATCGGCTGTGGTCCAATCAAGGCAACGGTCCATTTGGGGCAACTCTCCCCTAGTGATACAATAATGATAGCCTACATTCTAAGATCATGCATCCAAAAACAAGTGACCACAGGCGCTTCATATTCGATTCTGTTACCCGTTATACCTTGTCAGTCTTTCATAAAATGGAGTCATTTATCGGTCGAAATTCCGAAAAACGTTTAACCTTCGTAGGACGAAGCCCTTTTACGATACATGGAGGACGGAGTGGGGCAATTTTTTTACCCCAAAACATGTGTAATATCTGAGCTCATAGGTAAGCTACAATGACAAATAAAGTGTCATTTGTAACATTTCCAAGGTCAAAGATTCGATTTATCGTAGTTGCAATAGTGTGGGAATACTGCAGTCTAAGATGGCGGCCAACATAACGGCCAAAACACAACAATATGTATGTTTCAGCTCGTTGGTAAGCTAGAATGACAAATGAAGTGTCAACTGTAACTTCTCCAAGGTCAGGGAATCGATTGATCATAGTTGCAGCAGTGTATGAACATTACTATCGAAGATGGCGGCCAATATGGCTGCCAAAAATATGTATGTCTCAGCGTCTAGGTAAGCTACAATGACAAATGAAATGTCAATTGTAACAATCCCAAGGTCAAGGAATCGATTTATTCGTGACTGTCAAGAGTGAACGGCCAGTCAGTTGATTGAAAATTCATATTTTTGTGTTTTGGGGCCATATTGACCGCCATCTTGGACAGTAGTATTCCAACACTATTGTTCTGTTCTGTTCCTAGCCATCCTCGAATCGAGAGTCGGCCGCATCATGCACGATGTTCCTCCAACGCTTCCTGTCCTCCGTCAACCTTAGCATTTCTTCCAGTGTCAACTAAGTCCATTCCTTTATTTTATCCAGCCACTTCGTTCTCGGTCTTCCCCTTTTTCGATCCCCTGGAATCGTGCCCTGTATGATCTCCTTCTCTATACATGTTCCCTCCCTTCTCATGATATGTCCGAAATAGATCATTTTCCTTTCTTTTACTGTTCTCAGCAAATTCCTCTCCACGGCCGCAGCCTCCAGCACCCATTCATTTGTCCGCTTTTCCATCCACGAAATTTGCATGATCATCCTTAGACATTTCATCTCAAACGCTTCTATTCTATTCTCCTCTCCTCCTCCTTCCTCAGTGTCCAGCTCTCACAGCCGTATCTCACAACACTATTGACACTACGATAAATCGATTCCTTGACAACGGAAATGTTACAGTTGACACTTCATTTGTCATTGTAACTTACCTACGTGCTGAGACATACTTTTTTGTGGTTTGGCGGCCATATTGGCAGCCATCTTAGACAGTAGTATTCACACACTATTGCCACTTGATAAATCGATCCCTGACCTTGGAATTGTTACAATTTACACTTCTTTTGTCATTGTAGCTTACCTATGACCTGAGACATACATACTGTTGTTTTTGGCGGCCATATTGGCCGCCATCTTGGAAAGTTAACTCTCAACAATTATGTAACTATTAAAACTTAATTATGTGGTAGATTTCACACTTGATTTACGATTGCAGGTTACTTATGATCTCATATCTTTGAAAATATATCTTATATATGAACGAAAAAATAACGACGTCGACGACGAATTGGGGTAATTTTTACCCCACGACACTTTGGAATAAAACATTATTTTTCCCACAACGTGACACTTTGGTGGTTATGCAGTCAGAATAATGTCAACGGTGGAAACTTGTAAACGACAAATTACGACAAGTTGGGAACGAAATATTATGTCTGCCTGCAGTTCTGTTGCCCCGCAGTTAACATCGAAACACCGCTGGGGTAATTATTTACTCCACTCCGTCTCACGAAGTTTAAAGGAAAAATTGATATCATCTATACCAATAGCAGTTGCGTTTAGTTTAATCACTGCGCTATACCCCGTGATCGATCGAGTCAGTCGATCAAGTCGATCGAGACTCGGCCAAGTCGAGTCGGTCGAAAAATCTTCGACTCGATCGACTTGCAAGTCGAGTCGATCATATGTTTTGACAAGTCGAGTCGATCGTTGTTTCCTCGACTTGACTCGACTATGAAATATTTTCTTACTATTTTTTGCTGCTACTTCACAAAATGACTCACATGATTTGAAGACGTAATGCTTTGTAAACGGACAACTACCGTATTAACCTGATTTGAATGGAAAGATTAAGAAGAGTTTTAAAATGCGCTATTTTCAGGAAATTTCAGCTCTGTAGTCAGCATGATGTAAAAATAGTTGTTATTTTTACATCACGGTAGTCAGTGACGACGATCTCAAAACTTTCGAATGTCTGTATGTTAAGATGGGACTGAATGCTTCGACTGTGGCTAAGAGCAGTGGCTTGGAAAGTGTTTAACAGTTGCGTGAGCTAAACTCAGGCAAAGTACAGACTTAAGATGGCTAGAATTGTATATTATATCCGATATAACCAATAAGAATACTTTGTCATTTTTTACAATCAGTGGAAAAGTTTATTATACTAGGCCTACATATTCATGAAATGAAACGCGTCTATAGCACAATAAGTCAATAACTACTTTAGCAAGCATCAAATACAAATTGCCAGCCACGAGTTGTGTGAGCATGCTTGTGTCTCGGCGCTACAGAGCCAAAACTTGTGTTAGAATTGGCACCTTTGGCGCCATGGCTCCCGGGCCCCTGGCCCAGAGATACAGTCCAAGTCGACAAAATCGACCAAGTCGATCGTTTATTTGCCAAATCGATCGAGTCGACGAGAGGTCGACTAGTCGACAAAGTCGATCGAGTCGATTGTCGGGCGAACCAAGTCGATCGTAGCAGTTCGACTCGATCGATCACGGGGTATACACTGCGCCATACAATCGCTCACCAATATCCGTTTATATGGCGTGTATTACTGTTTGATACGAAAGGGTAACTTAGACCTGCACATCCACATCGCACTGAATTCAATCATACATGACCTTTGCTGAGCAACGTCACTTGACACGGTTGGCCGACTCTTATAAAATTGCTCCCCACAACGCTTTAGCCGCCAGAGAAATGCACATAAGGAATATATATTTATGGTGGTTTTAAGAGACCGATAACTGAACTACGTGATTGGTTCACAGAAACAAGAAAGCGACATTTCGGATCAGCTAAAAATATTTCTTTTGTGGACGTTTTGTGTAAATATATAGTTAAACTCCTGCCTTATTTTACCTAGGCCTATTTTACTCTACCTTAACCAGCATATATTTTACCGATCATCGCTGGTCTCTGTCTCATCTTACTGACTCTCAGCTGGCGTATTTCCTGAACTATTAGATTTCCACTGACTTACTTCAACACATTACTATTCTTTACAACGGTTTTGCTTGAAGCAACGATCTGTTGATTCCCTGTGTAGTGGTAAAATTAAAGGTGAGTACGCGCTAGCGGTTAGTTTTCCGAAACAAATTAAAGGTGAGTACCGATATTTTGTGAGGTCAGTATACGGTCTCTAGAGGTGAGTAGACGCTGTATATCCGCGTATACCCTCGACTACAGCCCTGTGTAGCAGGCAATTCATCCTAAGGATTTGATGTAGCGCCTCTTCAAGATACCTGGTACCTACAAAGATCAATTGCTAGTCTCTTCCTCGCATAGCACTGCGTGATAGTTTTTTGCAAATGTATCTGCTGAAAAGTCCTCTGTTGTACCATTCTAGTTATGCTACTGTATACATATCGCTGCCTTTGACTCTCTTTCTGCATTTCCCTATCGATGCGATTCTCAAAACCTCCCTACTTTATGCGGTCACTATAAATTCTTTTCTTCTCTTTCTGTCACCCTGTCTCTGCGCCCCGCATACCTCTCTGACTGCCAAGTTATCTCACTGCTTCCGGCCCTCTTTCTGCTTTGGCTGCCTCTGCTTCCCTCTCTGTTTATATTTTCTGCTTCCATCAGTTCGCTTCCTTCTTACCTCCAGTCTTTCATCTCTTTCTGCTTCTGTCCCTTCTTTCTGTACTCCCTTCCCGTCTGTCTTCCTCTCTGCCTTCTTCTCTGCTTACCCCTTCTGTTCCTCCATCCATGGCTTTTCCTCTCCCCGCCTCAAAAGTGCCTCCCTCCGTGTCCCTTGCCTCCCTGTCAATCTCTCTACACCCCACACCGTCCTGTGTTTGGTGGGCACTGAGACTAAGTAAATAATGTAGCCATTACTTCAAACCCTCGGCTGTCTTTCAGGGCTACCGTAAGAATTGATGTTCTTCAATTCGCCAAATAGTCAACGGATAACAAAAGCGACTGTGCGTCGTCTGCAATTATTTTGGTCGGATATTATTCCAAATATCGACGTGATGTGCAATTAGCTGGAGTCTTCTAATGACAAGCCTTTACGCACAATTACGTTGTAGTTGCGCCTGCCTGCACGAGTTAATAGGCGAAACAAAACGTACATCTGATGCCCATCGGCTGCTGGAAGAATTATAGATACATGCACTTAGTTCTACTTGGCGTGGCACAGCAGCCGATTCAATAGAGCGTTCGGCCTGTAACGCGGAGAGTATGGGATGAAGCCGGTGCCGAGGTAATTACTGTGTAAGAACCTGAAGTAATTCCTTAACTCGTAATTGCTCAGCGCCATCGCTGATCTGTCTTATGGCTGCGTGCACTTCTGAAATTTGGATGGAGGGCAATGTCAGCACAGTTGCATTGTATTGTATTATTTATTGTATGGAATTAACAACTAACATACAGTGAAAACGTGAACAGAAATTGAGAACTGTACCATTCCAATACCTTCTGTACCATTGCCTGGGACACCAGCGTTGTTGAGTAGGTTCATCCTAGTCCTCCTTTGAGACGTAAGACCAGCCGAAGACGTATTAGCGGTTAGAAGAGCGATTAATTCAAAGTATTAGATACAGAGAAACGAGATTTCTCGCAATCAAACGATTATCATTTATATGTAGGATGTCAAAGTGCGCATCAGTCGTGGCTTTATTCCATTTGGCTAAACCATGACCCCACAAAATAATAATAATAATAATAATAAAAATCTTCGTTTAATATCTTCAAACTGACAATTACGCAGTATGATTACAAATCAGTATGAACGGATGATCACAAGTTATTACAGGAGTCGAATTTTAATTGTATACGGCAGCCTTGCAAGGCGCCCATCACGTCCTACATCTCATTTTCACGAACGCGCCATCTCGCGAATGATAGGCTGAGTGGACCTTTGGGAGGGTTGCGGGAATCGATCCCGCTACCTACTGTTCTTCACGCCAGTGATGCTACCACTGCTCTATGGACCCCCCCCCAGTGAACTATAAATCGACTCCATTTTCAATAAGGTGATTATGGACACGATTCTTTATAAGTTCGTGTTTGTTCTACGTAGGCAAAACCTCCGCTCTGTCTGTGTTGACTGATTCTTTATAAGTTCGTGTTTGTTCTACGTAGGCAAAACCTCCGCTCTGTCTGTGTTGACTGATTCTTTATAAGTTCGTGTTTGTTCTACGTAGGCAAAACCTCCGCTCTGTCTGTGTTGACTGATTCTTTATAAGTTCGTGTTTGTTCTACGTAGGCAAAACCTCCGCTCTGTCTGTGTTGACTGATTCTTTATAAGTTCGTGTTTGTTCTACGTAGGCAAAACCTCCGCTCTGTCTGTGTTGACTGATTCTTTATAAGTTCGTGTTTGTTCTACGTAGGCAAAACCTCCGCTCTGTCTGTGTTGACTGATTCTTTATAAGTTCGTGTTTGTTCTACGTAGGCAAAACCTCCGCTCTGTCTGTGTTGACTGATTCTTTATAAGTTCGTGTTTGTTCTACGTAGGCAAAACCTCCGCTCTGTCTGTGTTGACTGATTCTTTATAAGTTCGTGTTTGTTCTACGTAGGCAAAACCTCCGCTCTGTCTGTGTTGACTGATTCTTTATAAGTTCGTGTTTGTTCTACGTAGGCAAAACCTCCGCTCTGTCTGTGTTGACTGATTCTTTATAAGTTCGTGTTTGTTCTACGTAGGCAAAACCTCCGCTCTGTCTGTGTTGACTGATTCTTTATAAGTTCGTGTTTGTTCTACGTAGGCAAAACCTCCGCTCTGTCTGTGTTGACTGATTCTTTATAAGTTCGTGTTTGTTCTACGTAGGCAAAACCTCCGCTCTGTCTGTGTTGACTGATTCTTTATAAGTTCGTGTTTGTTCTACGTAGGCAAAACCTCCGCTCTGTCTGTGTTGACTGATTCTTTATAAGTTCGTGTTTGTTCTACGTAGGCAAAACCTCCGCTCTGTCTGTGTTGACTGATTCTTTATAAGTTCGTGTTTGTTCTACGTAGGCAAAACCTCCGCTCTGTCTGTGTTGACTGATTCTTTATAAGTTCGTGTTTGTTCTACGTAGGCAAAACCTCCGCTCTGTCTGTGTTGACTGATTCTTTATAAGTTCCTGTTTGTTCTACGTAGGCAAAACCTCCGCTCTGTCTGTGTTGACTGATTCTTTATAAGTTCGTGTTTGTTCTACGTAGGCAAAACCTCCGCTCTGTCTGTGTTGACTGATTCTTTATAAGTTCGTGTTTGTTCTACGTAGGCAAAACCTCCGCTCTGTCTGTGTTGACTGATTCTTTATAAGTTCGTGTTTGTTCTACGTAGGCAAAACCTCCGCTCTGTCTGTGTTGACTGATTCTTTATAAGTTCGTGTTTGTTCTACGTAGGCAAAACCTCCGCTCTGTCTGTGTTGACTGATTCTTTATAAGTTCGTGTTTGTTCTACGTAGGCAAAACCTCCGCTCTGTCTGTGTTGACTGATTCTTTATAAGTTCGTGTTTGTTCTACGTAGGCAAAACCTCCGCTCTGTCTGTGTTGACTGATTCTTTATAAGTTCGTGTTTGTTCTACGTAGGCAAAACCTCCGCTCTGTCTGTGTTGACTGATTCTTTATAAGTTCGTGTTTGTTCTACGTAGGCAAAACCTCCGCTCTGTCTGTGTTGACTGATTCTTTATAAGTTCGTGTTTGTTCTACGTAGGCAAAACCTCCGCTCTGTCTGTGTTGACTGATTCTTTATAAGTTCGTGTTTGTTCTACGTAGGCAAAACCTCCGCTCTGTCTGTGTTGACTGATTCTTTATAAGTTCGTGTTTGTTCTACGTAGGCAAAACCTCCGCTCTGTCTGTGTTGACTGATTCTTTATAAGTTCGTGTTTGTTCTACGTAGGCAAAACCTCCGCTCTGTCTGTGTTGACTGATTCTTTATAAGTTCGTGTTTGTTCTACGTAGGCAAAACCTCCGCTCTGTCTGTGTTGACTGATTCTTTATAAGTTCGTGTTTGTTCGACGTAGGCAAAACCTCCGCTCTGTCTGTGTTGACTGATTCTTTATAAGTTCGTGTTTGTTCTACGTAGGCAAAACCTCCGCTCTGTCTGTGTTGACTGATTCTTTATAAGTTCGTGTTTGTTCTACGTAGGCAAAACCTCCGCTCTGTCTGTGTTGACTGATTCTTTATAAGTTCGTGTTTGTTCTACGTAGGCAAAACCTCCGCTCTGTCTGTGTTGACTGATTCTTTATAAGTTCGTGTTTGTTCTACGTAGGCAAAACCTCCGCTCTGTCTGTGTTGACTGATTCTTTATAAGTTCGTGTTTGTTCTACGTAGGCAAAACCTCCGCTCTGTCTGTGTTGACTGATTCTTTATAAGTTCGTGTTTGTTCTACGTAGGCAAAACCTCCGCTCTGTCTGTGTTGACTGATTCTTTATAAGTTCGTGTTTGTTCTACGTAGGCAAAACCTCCGCTCTGTCTGTGTTGACTGATTCTTTATAAGTTCGTGTTTGTTCTACGTAGGCAAAACCTCCGCTCTGTCTGTGTTGACTGATTCTTTATAAGTTCGTGTTTGTTCTACGTAGGCAAAACCTCCGCTCTGTCTGTGTTGACTGATTCTTTATAAGTTCGTGTTTGTTCTACGTAGGCAAAACCTCCGCTCTGTCTGTGTTGACTGATTCTTTATAAGTTCGTGTTTGTTCTACGTAGGCAAAACCTCCGCTCTGTCTGTGTTGACTGATTCTTTATAAGTTCGTGTTTGTTCTACGTAGGCAAAACCTCCGCTCTGTCTGTGTTGACTGATTCTTTATAAGTTCGTGTTTGTTCTACGTAGGCAAAACCTCCGCTCTGTCTGTGTTGACTGATTCTTTATAAGTTCGTGTTTGTTCGACGTAGGCAAAACCTCCGCTCTGTCTGTGTTGACTGATTCTTTATAAGTTCGTGTTTGTTCTACGTAGGCAAAACCTCCGCTCTGTCTGTGTTGACCGATGCTTAGAGAAGGTAATCCCTCCAATCAATGAGAAATGTAGGGATCAGGTGATCAGTGACATTCTGAGCCCAGTTCACGCCATACAGATCTCTAATAAAGAATTCATTATCACTTACAGGTTGGTAGATTTAACCCTTGTGCCGGAAGGTGCCGCAACCTACATTCATACAACGTATTCCACAACCTAGCAGTAGTTTCTCCCAAGAGTACCTTATGAACTAAATATTCCTATGGAGAATTTATATAGCGCCTCTTCAATGTTATATATATATACAGAAGCACTCCCGACCCAACACCGGCTGAAGAGTACAGTCTTGAGATTTGAATTAAATGTGGCGGAATGGGTGCCTTGGACCAAGCGAAACGTTACAAATATGATACAAACGTGCCTTTTCTATCTGTAATAGAGTTTTCCGAGTAAAAAACTCAAAGACCCAATTTCTACCATTGTCGGAAAATCGGATGACCCTGTTTTTCAAGGTCGGTTGACCTTTTCTTGTCAAATAATAATTATTATCTCGGTATATATGTGAGGCATGCAGAGGAATTTCGAGTCCTTGGTAAGCTAGGTTTTCGAGGTTTTCGAAATCCGGCAGAGTGATAATCAAGTTTGAATAGCACGACCTTGTAACTCCGAGTACAAACTGCAATTCAAAGGATAAAGCAAAGTTAATCGGTGCAAAGCGAAAGGCACCCATATTATCGATCACGCCGTTGCCGCACTGCTAGTAGAGTGTCAATGCTACATCTTCCATATTATCAAACGCAATCATTGTTTTTTTTAAACAAGGCCTAAAATGATCCAAATTAGAGCTGTACCGATAAGGCTTTTTGCCGATTATTCCGATACCGCGTATATCCGATTATTACATAACCGATACCGCGTACGTAGCCGATTATTTATTTATTTGTTTAGTGAAACTGTTCGGTTCCCAAACATAAACGTACTAGTACTATAACTACTATTACATTCATTCATTCATTCATTCATTTTGAAAACTTAATATAGCGCCCCCTCAAGTTACCTACTCAGAAGCGCTCCCAGCCCAACCACGGCAATGTAAACTAGACTTAGGTAACTAATAAAACACTACAATGCATTATGCATGCACATGTTTTGCTGCTTGCGCTTGCCGTGTTAAAAATGGCGGGTGGGTTGTTGTCAAATATTACAAGGCTTAGCAAAACTTCTTTGAATCTCGCTGGTGACGTAGTGCCATGTAAATGTAATGTAAATGTTCGCGATTTTCTATAGCGACCGTATAAGGCCTCGACCCTGCTCATTTTTCAATTAATTGATCGGGTGAGATCCTTCACCACCGCTTGCCCGTTTGAATGGGTGCCACGCCATTTAAGGTCCCCGTGTTGGGACCGTGGTAACCCGAGATTTAAATCTCTGAAATAAGCCACCTTCGGGAAGTGAACCGCGGTCCGCATGCGCTCTAACACAGAGTCGCATGAGACGCGCAGCCAACGCTCTTACCGATGTAACTAACTGGGCCATACCAGTGCAAGAACTATACATAAGAGCAGAGGTGGGCAAACGTTTTACACATTGGGCGATTTGGGCCACATTGAATGTAAAAAAATTCAGAGGGCCGGTTAACAAATTTTAAACTTTAACTAACGACTAACATGAAAAAGTTTACTTATTTAAAATTCCATAATTATATACTCTGGCTGTAACTAGTGAGGTGCAACTGTGAAACAGTGTGAACATGCATTAACAAGTTTCCCATAATGTGTAGAGTTATTACAAAGACGAGAAAGGAATAGTAAGTAAGAAAGCAGCGTCACACCAGTAAAATGAATAAAACTTCTCGTGATTTGAATTTTGTAATTTTTTAGAATTTTACGAAGAATTGTGTGAACCGGATAAAGTGTAGGGGCGGAATAAAAAGTGTAGGCGGTCCGAATCTGGCCCGGGGGTCGTAGTTTGCCAACTACTGTGTAAACCGTATAATAGGTCCTTAGTTTCTACGGTGCCTACTAAGTAGTGCAATGTTAGATATAAATCAATAATAAGAAACAAAACGTAAGGCATTTGTGCCCATTTACATTTTTACGATTATTGTGCAAAAAACGTAAATTTTAAAATAATTTGTATCGGCACCGTTACATTTTTGCCGATACCGATTATGCCGATTCCTCTAATAATCGGCCCGATTACGAATGCTCCCGATGCATCGGTACAGCTCTAATCCAAATCAATTTCAAAACTAAGAAAAACCTTAAAGCTCACACATGAACACTGAAGATTTTACAGTTCACTGATTCATGATATTGCAGTTTCATTGACATTTCTAGCATTGAAATTTCTAGCAACGAATTACGTAATAACTCCCCATGAAACACCAATGTGACCACAGGAAGCAATACGTCATAGACTACTACGTCATCAATAAATAACATAATAGTATTATACTGTACGAATAAATAACTGACGCGCTGAAAAAAATTCCAGGTAGCTAAAGTGGCGCCACCTCAAGTCGCCGCCATTGGTCTCGCCATCTGGTTTCCGTAAGGACCACTCCACGGAGACCCTTCTGATCAGTCTGCTCTCGGACACTTACAATGCCACGGACCGATCCCAGGTCACCCTCTTGGCCTTACTCGGTGGACCATGACAATCTCTTACCCCGCATTGCTACCTCCTTTTGGCTGCGTTCATTTTCCTGTGATCGCACTTTCTCGAGAAGGTCCCGATGGGCTCGTTTACCCCCTTTGGGTTGCCTCAAGACTCTGTCTTAGGTCGTCTTTTATACATTCTGTATAATTCGGAAATTTGGACTTTTTGTCCTCTTGTGTCTTACACGTTTCCAATGTCTTCTTTCTACACTTCAATTGCCTTTTGCACGTGTAGATTCTTATCTATTTGGGCAGAACCTATCACCCAAAACTTTACTGTATTAACCCAGTTTCTAGTTATAAATTTCTCACTGTGGTATTACGTGGTGCAAGTTCAAATCATCCACTTTGATAACTTTTCCTGAAGACGTCTTTAATTTCCGTTATACACTTCAAGCGATCATATATCACATCAACTTCCCATGAAGGCTCTAACTCAACACACGATTTGCAATTGCATCGCTTCTCTCAATACCGTACATCTGCTCTCCTAAAGACAGCCACCTGCGTAACTGCATCGTCAGCCTACGTTCATTGCAAAATAGCCATGCACACCATATACTACTTTCAGGCAATAACTTGAGCATCACGTTTGCTAATTGCGATATGAAACACTTAAGCTTAGCTAAGCAAATAGGCAATTGATATATAAAAATACGTTCTCAGCATTGGTGTATATAAAGGTACTAAATTTAATAATTAATATCATACATAACAATTGCCGAATAACCTCATGGAAATCAAGAACTTAAGATCAGTTTATATATGCAATGCATATTTTATTGTAATAGACTCAGATAGGCTTAGGCCTGCACAGAATGAATATTCGAAACTTTGTTTACGTGACTGTGATCAATAGGAATTTAATTATTTGTTTTGAATAGACCTATTGACTAACACGCAATTCTGCGTTCTTTAACACAATGGTGAAAGCAAGCCTTTTATTGAATCTGTAGAAAATTCAAAGATGAGCCATCATCCATTCACGCTCGAGTACATGCAGGAAGGCAAAACGACTTCAACTAAGATCGACAGAGATGTTAGAAAACTGAAAGAAAAGCAAACTGAGTCAGCTGCGAATAAAAGGCAGATCAACTCAAGACCGAGGCCGAGCATTTCTGAAAGTGAGTCGGTCAATGACGGATGCCAGACCGATTCAGATGAAGAAAATCCAGGTGGCGGCATGGAAAGAATAAGAGAGGAGATGAATATAACCATCACGGATAATGAAGGAATGAGTTTCTTCAAGATCTTGAAAATGGCCATGAGACGCAGGATGGAAATCTTTGCAGAAGAAGTATCCATTATGGGTTTGTCTTACTTGGTCAAACCATCAACCCACAAAATCGGTTCCATTATCCGTAAGCTGACATGGACAATGCTTCTGCTGTTCGGAACAGGTTTCATGGTTTTCCAGATTTACGATCGCATATCTTATTATCTGACAAATCCAACCGTAGTCAACTATCGCATGGCTTATAACCGATCTCTACGCTTTCCGACGGTGACCATCTGTCCGGAAAGTCTTTACAGCAGAAAAGCCCTCTTGTCGATGGGTAAGCTTAACTAAATCAATTTTATTTTGTTTTAATTCATATTTCATTGAATTAGTCTTTAAGTTCATTACTAATTTTGTTGTTTATTTTGTTACGTTCGGGTTATTTCATTTATTTTATTTACAATTTTGCCTGAAGCGACATTTGGATAAACGGCGATTAAGAAGTCATTTGATTGGAATAATCAGCGCGTGTGTATTTACTTTACCTAACATTATTCTGCTTCGTTTTCTTCTATGTCTTGTTCTTCTTCCTCTCTTCTTCTTTTCCTTCTCCTTCTTCTTGTTCTTGCTTTTATTATTGTACTAGTCTTTCTCCTTTCTCTAACTAATAATAACAATAATAATGATAATAATAATAATAATAATAATAATAATAATAATAATAATAATAATAATAATAATAATAATAATAATAGTAATAATACCAGATTTTAGAGAAGATTTCTCGGACACACACACATAATAATAATAACAATAAACCACAGCAAATATATGATAATTATATAAATAATAATAAGAATAATAATAATAATAATAATAATAATAATAATAATAATAGTGGTAGAAGTAGTAGTAGTAGTAATAGTAGTAGTAGTAGTAGTAGTAGTAGTAGTAGTGGAAGTAGTAGTAGTAGTAGTAGTAGTAGTAGTAGTAGTGGAAGTAGTAGTAGTAGTAGTAGTAGTAGTAGTAGTAGTAGTAGTAGTAGTAGTAGTAGTAGTAGTAGTAGTAGTAGTAGTAGTAGTAGTAGTAGTAGTAGTAGTAGTAGTAGTAGAGGTAAGAATAATAATAATAAAACCACTACCGGTACTAAAATAATAATAATAATGATGACACTAAAAGTAATGGTAAAGACGACAATGATGATGATAACAGTAGCAGGAATTATCATAACTATTATTATTATTATTATTATTATTATTATTATTATTATTATTATTATTATTATTATTATTATTATTATTATTATTATTATTATTATTATTATTAACAACACTAAAAATAATAACAACTACATCGACGACGACAATGTTGATGATATAATTATTATTAGGCCTACAATTATTACTATTAACTAAAATAATTTTGATTACAATAATTCACCTGCGACCAATTATCTCTTTACATGTAGCCATATCTATTCAATTTAGGAATAGTTTGCCATTATGCTGCATATTCTTCTAAAAATTGTCTGCGTAATTAGATACACCCAGTTTGAAGTTTGGGTATAAAATATGCTTCAGGTCCAGCAGCACGTGATCTTGCTTCACTTCGTTTGCCGACCCTATGGGACATCGGAATGAACGTCGACAACGGAGCGCAGAAAATTCCCCAGTTGAATCTCAAATGGGAGTTCTTTTACCAATACCTAAGTACAAGTGTAGAGGATTCACTGCTCGATGTAAGACCATACATCACATTACCTCAATTATATCACATTGCATTATATATATATATATATATATATATATATATATATATATATATATACACCGTGTTATAATAATGAATTTTTCGTGGTTGGTCGACATTCGTGTCATTTAACATTCTATGATTAGAATTGCTGCTGTTTTGTTTTAACATCAGATTCTTCGGAAACAAGCAACCTTTCGTCCGTGACGACTTTAGATAAGTTATTCTCTGCAACACTTACTTCAGTTACGAAGCAACAGAATTTGGTGTCTGCGTAAGTTTGGAAGTAAGAAGCAAATACGAACGATGTTTGGACGATTACACAGCAAACTCTGTTTAATTGGTGTATTTTTAGCTTTTCAGTTTGCAGCGAACGTGAACTTACATTACCTGTAATAAACTACATAACGCCGTTGTGGTTATGATACGTAGAACTCCATAACAAGAGAAAACTTTTGTAAATGGAGACCGTAACGCTACAGCGAAGATTTTATCTAACATCACGTCCTGTATCAAATTCCATCGCATCACATCTCTACACAATAAGTCGAAAGCTGGTGGCAGAAGCATGGTCGACGTATATAGATATATGCTATAGTAAATGAGAACATTTATGGGGGAAAATGAAATTTTGCTACTGTTTTTCATTTCAAAGTAGTGAACACTATGTTTCAGTGTTCGTTCGGGAATCTTGCTTGCCATTCAAGCGATGCCTTCAAGAAGGTATTCGTGGTTTTAGGAGATTGTTTCTCATTCAACCCAGGTAATCACAATCACAACCATAGTCTTATATCCCTAAGGCAAACTCCCTAGAATTGCATTTTTGATTAAATCTATGGTGCTGGGAGGATGCTGTTGAGGTGGCGAAGGACAGAGAAGAATGGAGGATGTGCAGCTCTGCACGGGAAGGAATAAGTACTAAGTAAGTAAGTTTTAAACTGCAGACTGCAGGATTATTGTTTTTCAAGCCATAGGCCTACTGGTGGGAATGATGACTAGCATTAATGTTTGAGAGTTAAAATGTTTATGGCGGCTAGTTTTAAAATTTCTTGTTATACGTGTAGTTCATATCGTGTGTTTCCAATAGAACTTGATGTCATATTTCAAGTGATTCACATTAATAATTTACACGCCTACAGATTGCAAATGTGTTCTGCAATTTGCGAGATATTCGCAAAACTTTCAATATTTTTTCTGGTTAATTTAATAATTTAAGCTTCAGCAAAATACGTAACGACTCAACCTAGAGCCAATTTTGGGCTTCGTCTTGTGCTGTGGGTCAACCAGTCGGATTCTTACATGATATGGACTTCAGGTGTTGGATTCAAGGTAGGTCAAATGTGTCTAACTAATTCTTCACAGAGTCTTTGTACTTTCATTTTTACCTTGTTCCTTGTAACGGTGTTTAATGTTGTGCCATTCCTTGGGTCTGTGATTTAATACCGTGTCTTCCTTTGTTACTTTGTAATATGATTTCATCTCATCAGACGCGCACTTAAACTTCCTAATTTAGACTGAGACGAACTCCTCAGGAGCAAAATATATGTAAAATTGCTTGCAGTACTTATGAATCTTGCAAAAATAATTTACCAACGTGGCATAATCCTTATATAGGCCTACTCGTTATTATACCTTCGTGTAGTCAGCTAACGGGATCCTTGCACTAAAATAACAGCTGCACGAAACAATTATTTCCAGCTTGAATTGAACGTAATATGCAGTTTCTTTTGTATTGTATTGTATTTTATTACATGTAAACATTTATAAAGCGCCTCTAGTAGGTAAACCGTTCAGAGGCGCTCCCAGGGCGCAAGGCCACAGGAAAAGATATGTCTTGAGGAAAACAAAAGAAGACTATGGGTTACCTATTAAAATTTGAGAAAGATAAGGAGACAGCGTATTCCAGAGAGAGAGAGAGAGAGAGAGAGAGAGAGAGAGAGAGAGAGAGAGAGAGAGAGGGACCAGTGAAGGCAAAAGATCGGGACTGCGCTGTACCTTGGACACCAGAAGGAGGATTTTGAACTTAATACGTACAGAGTGAGGAAGTTGCAGTTGCTCAAACATGAAGGACGAAATGCGTGAGTAGCGTGTCAGATGTGCTATTAATCTCGAACTGCATTGAGGTTTGTCTGCAGAGGCATGAGACAGACCTTAGGAAGACCGATAAAAAGGGAATTGCAGTAGTCGATTCGGGAGCAAGTGAAAGCATGGACCAGTGTGGCAAAAACAGAGGATGAGACAGATCGTCGAGCAGCCCTGAGACGCCTTAATTGGAAGTAGAAACACGTGTGAGGTTAGAGATGTGATCTTTGAAGGACAGAGAGCTATCAAGCGTAACACCCAGGTCACGTACACTTGATGAAAAGGAGTAGTGTGGAAAGATTTCCGAGAGGCGGGTAAAATCAATCTTCAGCAACTGTTGAAGGGAGCCAAACCAAATGAACTGAGTTTTGGATGCACTAAGAGAGAGACGATTTGAGGACATGCAATTGTAGACGGATCATCATCGTAAGAGACAGCGCCAAACCACTATAGGGTTGCCATACTTTGGTGCGTTTTGGTTGTGTGTGTGTGTGTGTGTGTGTGTGTGTGTGTGTGTGTGTGTGTGTGTGTGTGTGTGTGTGTGTGTGTGTGTGTGTGTGTGTGTGTGTGTGTGTGTGTGTGTGTGTGTGTGTGTGTGTGTGTGTGTGTGTGTGTGTGTGTGTGTGTGTGTGTGTGTGTGTGTGTGTGTGTGTGTGTGCGTTGCCCCATGCGACCAATTCTTCATCGACATTTGACTCACCTGGCATTAAGGAGGTTAGAGGTCCTTAGCTGAACAGTTGATCCTTGGACCTACAGAGCTTTATGCCGTTAGAAACCTAGAAAATGCTGGATTCCTTGAAGGAAGGACGAGGACAGTGTATGGAGTTGCAACGGCCGTCATTACCGTAGTGGTTCTGCCTATTGTGCGTCCATTCTGTCAACTGTCCTGTTGTTGTTTCTCATCTACGATGCAACGCAGTCGAGGAACTCTGAACATGATCTCAACTATTAACTGTAGATGGAAATCTGTTGGATGGTTGCACAAATGTATGTGGAAGAACTAAAGACTTTTCAATTTATCTATTTACCTGAGTCATAGTTTGTAACTGAATGAACGCGTTCTGTTCTCAATAACATTAATTTTAATTATGGCCGTCTGTAGGTTGCGTTACATGATCCACTCGCCCTACCTATTGTGGGTGATATTGGATTCAGAGTCGGAACTGGGGTTTCAACATCCGTTTCATTTTCACTTAGAAACGTAAGTCAAACGTCATAGCAAATAACATAGACCTCATCGCTTTAACATAATATTCTTTTTATGACATAATCACTGGAGAAAGTGTCAAATTTCTTTAGCTTTAATCAAGGACCTCTGTAGTTTTTAAAATGTTTCACTTATGAAGCTATATGTAGTTTTGTTGGAAGAATTTTCAGGAATGTTTAATTCAGAATCAACTCTTAAACCAGCTAAATAGCTGTTCAATATCTTCTATTTGGATTGCTGATATAAGATTTCGGTTGTTTATTTGTAGCTAACCATGTTGCCTTCTCCTTATGGTGATTGTCGTCCGGACGAAAACTACTCGAACCAGAACTGCATTCTGATATGCGCGGATGATTTTGTATTTTCCCGTTGTCATTGTCGACCGTATCAATTCAAAGGTATAATTGAACTAAAAGTTTCATAGTTAGAATTTAATTTGAACATGCGAGTAAGTGAGTGATTGGTTATGTGTTCATGTGTGCATGTGTGACAGAACCTTTAAAGTGACACATGAGTTTATTCTTTGCACATCTAGCGAAAGTTCTACCAAACATAAGCCTACCCTGTGCGGTGTAACCTACTGCCTGTTGGATCATTCCAGCAGCGACAATGCCAGTTTGAGATCATAAAATGTCTAACATTTCACATCGGGATCGCACTTCCAACTCACTCTTCAATCCACAAGAGTCTGGTTTTACCAGGCAGCACTAAACTGTTATAACCCTACTCACTTCCGAGAAGGCCCGAGAGTCGAAAGGTGCTTCCGACTCTCGGGCGATGCGCTAGTGAGAGTAAAATAGTTTCAGGCATATAAGATCTGATTCGGCGAATAAACCGTAAGTGAAATGGAACGGATATGTAAATGCCTAACCGTGGTTAGAAAAAATACATGGTGGAGTCCAACATTTTAACAAAGTAAGTGCACATTCAGTGCGAAAAACGAAAGGGGTTCACCCAGTTGGGCGGATTTAAGCCAGTAAAATGTTTGAAGTTGTCAAGAAGGAATTTGGTCTTTGAAACATTGACAACAATCCTTTTGCTATTAATACAGGACTGAATGTTATTGAAAACAGACACAAGTAGTTGGAAAGCGGTACTAGGCCAACAAAATTAATGTCGAGTAAAAGTAACAGTCTCCAAACGAATGGTAGTCAGCAGACCTGTCAGAAAGTATGGAACCGAGTGGTGTGGTATGTCTATTAAACAGGAATGGGACCAGTGCATTACCCTGTGGAACACCGCACATCAAGACAGTTGAATTATATGATGCATAAAAGACAGTAATCGATGCAAAGCAAGATGAATAATGGTTCTAAAATAATCACAGACTGCGTTGTAATAAGTAAGTATAAGTAAGTATATTCTTTATTACACCATTAGCAAACGCACAATGGGACAGAAGCTAGAAGCATTGATTGTAAAACATTGAAGTAATAATAACTCGAAAAAAAATGATAAAATAAGTAAATAAGAAGCAGAGCTTTCTTATCATTTATGCAGTAATCTAGCAATGTAACCCTTCCCTGTCAAACAATCGCATCGTGGTATCTCACGATTATGCCAGCGAGGTCGAAGAGAGTACCAGGAAGATCGTATCGGAGGGAGCAAATCATGGAGGACTTGCCCTGGGTCCCGAAGGATTGCAGCAAAGAGAGCATCGTTCGCCTTAGAACACAACAAGTCAAATGTACGAGTATCTGTTGGCAGATACCCTTGTCGCTTAAGTTTACGTATCAATGCAGAGAGACCACCATTGGAAAATCCTACCAGACTGGAGATGAGTACAACATTCGTGCCACTGTGGTGGAACGTACAACATCATGGAGGCGGCTTCCAGTTAATCCATGCGAAACCAGGACTCGCAGAACAAAAAGGATTGTTTAGCTTTAATGATCCATATCTGACGTAGAGGAGAGCAGTCACACATACGGTGGAGTTGGCATACTAAGTCATCGATAGATGCCGTCATGAAGAGCATCCAGTTGAAAGATCAGAGAATCTCGATTGATTTAATCCTTCACCTATGTCTAAGCACAGCTGGAGTTCGCCCAGCAAGGTTTGTACATCGACGAGGAACGTGCTCATGTCATGCCAGTTGGCGTGTTTGCAGCGAACGCGGCTTTCTTGTGCAATTCGCATATCTTAAATTGGTAAAATTCATGCGCAGATTATGCCGCCACCTAGCGACTACTTACAACCAGGATAATATTAACTTGTTAATGCTAGAAAGGTCCACATGTAACGTATTAGTGATGCGAATCGAAACCAAAGAAATTTCTGTCATCACTTTGACAATGAAACAACTCACAATACAGTCAATGACTCTTATAAATCTATCAGTAATCTATAATTATTAGATGAAGTCTATCATTCTTGTTATTTTGTGCAATTAGTTGCAGGACACGTGTGTTCCCTTGATCAGTTCTATTCTTGCGTGTCAAAAGCCTCAACATTGTGGATTACTTCTGGCGCATCCGGCAGATGTGATTGTCCTCTCCAATGCCATCTACCCACATATCCGTTTTCCATCTCGACAGGTCCTCTGTCACAGCATTTCCTCAACTACACATCGCGGAGGTCGCAGTTCAAGGGACGGAATCTGACGATGTCGAAACTGAGCAAGGAGCTCGTCTACCTGGATATCTACTTCTCTCAGCTGAGCTACGTCGATATCCAAACGACTCCAGCCTACGATATCCTCCCACTGGTTTGCGACGTTAGCGGTGCCATGGGACTGATACTTGGAGGCACATTACTTACTATTATTGAATTTTTCCAGTTCTTTGTCCAACTAATAAATGAATTTCTTACTTCTGCATGGTTCGCTAAGATGCAACGCCGTTGAAAGGTCGATTCGTAAAGCATTGTGAATGAAAAAGATTTTTCCTAATTTTTTCGGACTAACAAAGACAATCTAGAGCTGATTACTCTTGAAAAACGAAAACATGAGATTTAATTCTGTTTTATCTTGAACGAAGCATGTACAGTTGTGCACCTTAAGAAAATATGATGTTACACCTAATAATTTGTTACGCTTTGAAGTACGATGTCAAGCAGTTGCTAATAAATTGTCATTAACTCACATTTTGACTGAATTTCTGAATATTTGCACATATAACCCGAGTTTGGGTTCAGCCGCAACAGGATGAAATGATGCAATTCCTTGATACAGAACAAGATCAAGGACTAAACCATCTGGATTGGCTAAAACAAAGTTTTTAATTCCAACTGGTCTTGGTTTAGAAGGAATATACTGCCTGAATGGGCATGCTCCACTGAAAGGTATAATTTGCTCGTTGATGGAAACATTATTTCCTCTTTGTTGCTGAAGGCAGCCTTGGCGAATATCGTCAACAACTGGTTATATTTTCCAAAAGCGGTTATCCTTCTTTTGGGCATCGGAAATATCTGCATCAATGACTACCTTCAGGAATGACCGAATTTTGAAGAACCGATTTCTGCTCATAGTTTCTGCTATTCTTGGAACTCTAAGAGACCTTTTCCAATACAAACGCATGGAAGGATAACCAAGGCATGACATCATCAGGTTGATACCAAAGAAACTCCTAATCTCTTCAGGCATGGTATCCAAACTCTTCCCGGTTAACACTGTAGAATTTATGTTAGTTCCGAGTGAAAACTGTTTAAATAATTCAGGATCAAAATATTGTCGAAAATATTCAGCAGCATCCCAATCGGTAAGACCTGAAAAAAATACATAATTATTTGTTACGAGACCAGGCATCCTTAATCAGTACAATGCAAACATGGGTGGAGTCGATTTAATGGACCGGATGATAAGTTATTACAGAATGTATGGAAGAACCAAGAAATGGACTGTAAGATGCTTCATGCACTTCATGGATTTGACGGTGGGTAACTCGTGGATATCTTATTGCCACGACAAGTTTCTGTTGAAATTTGCAAGAAAAGATATCATGAAATACAATGATTTTCGCTTGGATCTGGCAGAGAAATTGATCAGTGTTAAAGAGGAAGATGATGAAAATAACAGCAGCGAAGACACACCACCAGCTGTCAAGCGTCAATGCATCCCAGTTCCATCTATTCGTCATAGATTGTCTGGAGCCAAACACAAGCCAGAGGTTGCACAAATAAAATCTGCAATGCGTCGTAAACTTATGGGTTCCAAAGGAAAATCGATGATTCGATGCATGGGCTGTAACATTTTTCTCTGTCTCAACGGAACAGAAAACTTTTTTGTTGAATTTCACAAAGAGTACAATGTGATGGACACTGAAATACATAAACCTATGGAACTTCGTTACAGTTTGCTGGGAAATTAGAGCTGTTTGTGTATGTCCAATATATTGGACATACTTCTTTCTGTTTTTGTTCTGACCCAGTGTCCAATTAATTGGACATGAAGACCATGTCCAATTTTTTGGACAATGACACTTAAGACCCATTGTACAAATTTTAGGACATATCAATTTTTACTGTTAAAGTTACATTGTGTGTTTTAAACTTTTCATGCATTTATCTGAGTTAGAATGCAATAGGGAAATGCAAAAAAAATAAAATTCATGCTTGTTTCATGTTGGGTCTCAGGAGGTTAAAGACGACATTTAAGCACAAGAGGTTTGATCTGAAGCCTAGGCCTACTTATTTGTGAAAGTCCAGCCTCTTTATCTATTTTAAGCGGACTAAATGTTATTCTAATAAAGTTGTATTGTAAAATCTAAGTTTGTACGTACTTTTCAAAGCACTTTAACAGCGTTTATCTACAAAACAAATAACATATCTCATAACTCGAATATCAGCTGTACATTAAATTATTAGACATCTGTGTGCAAAGTTACATCTGCCTAGCGCTTTGTCAAAGAAACCCCAAATGCTGCGCTTGCTGTACCTGGCAAATAAAAACTTAATTCGAATGTAAACACAACGTAAATTTAGTTCTGTAATCGTTATTTCCTTTGCTGAAATGCCTATTCTTTGCCTCTGTTTTGTTTTATCGTCAGATGTCATGCCACAAATTCACTGATCATAGCTTAAGTTATTAGAAGCAATGCAAATAGCGCATTGAGACGCACTCCACATTCTCTTGTATTCTGAATGATAACGACAATTTCAACTGTTCCGTTTCAATAGGTCCCCTTTGTAATGACTTTATTTTGAGGACTATTTAATGAGGCTATAAATATTGCATACAGGCCTAGGTGTAGGAACGGAGAACAGGGGTTGCTTTGCAAATATTTGTTTGATGGCAATTATATCTAACATGATCTTTTCTAAACCTAAAACATGTCACAGACCTTAGCCTGTTCTCTTGTCTGCTCTCGCCTCAATTTGCCAACTCTGTGTTTGTAGGCATATCAGGTCTTCAAGTCAGGATGCTTCAGCGCATCCAAAATTCTCCGGCTCGCTTAGAGCTGCGTGCATCTTTTCGTTTAAACTCATTTACTGTGCTCCATAAGCTTCATTGGGTTCCTGTAGAATTCAAAATTAGATTTAAACTGGCCGGTTTGACCCATAAAACCTTCACAACCCTGCCTACCTTCAACCACTAATCTCTCCATAGCCATACATCCCGCCACGCAGTCGGTCATGGTCTTTTGGTTGAGCTTACATGTTGCACTGCCTTGGTCTCTCGTGCATTGCGTGTTGCAGCTCCCAAGGAATGGAACCGACTACTAAAGTTTTCCGTTGCTCAATCACTTCTTCTTTCAAGAAACGCCTCAAAACTATTACTTAATTCTCTCTGGCTTTCAAACATCTCGATATCTAATTGCTTTTCATCTGGCGACTGACTAACCGCGCCTCGCATTAGGCCCTACTGTGTAACTGTGCGCGTTAAAACTGTTCGTAATAATAATAATAATAATAATAATAATAATAATAATAATAATAATAATAATAATAATAATAATAATAATAATAATAATAATAATAATAATAATAATAATAAAGTTGGCTAAGATAAGACAGTCAGTCGATGATCGTTATACAGAGTCTGATCAGTTGCCTCAAACTAGATAACGTCGGATTACACACATCCAGCATGCTACCAAGTAATGCTGTGCTCACATCTTGCAAAGAGTTGACAGGGCGTGTTGTTAGTCCTACGACGTATATGCCACCACGTGCGTCTTCATAATAATAATAATAATAATAATAATAATAATAATAATAATAATAATAATAATAATAATAATAATAATAATAATAATAATAATAATAATAATAATAATAATATGCACCAAAGCGGCATCGACTGTAATTAATTAGAAATGCGCTGACGCTGGTGGTCGTGCAGGTGTGTTCAGATGACAGTCTTTATAGAAACGGCGAGATAGAAAGTTGTGTATTGAAGACAAGTCTTCATGGATAGGCCTAGTTTATGTTGTAATTGATTTGTATGGTGTGAACCTCACGGGAGAAAATTAAAGATGTTCTGAAGAAAGTTACTGATGCGCATAAATTTAAATAAGAGCCACGAATTACCATACTGAAAAATAGCTCGAAATAGGGCGAATACAATGAAATCATATAGAAGTGATGCGCCAGCATAAAAAGATTATTATCCAACAGGCCACATGCAACACGTTCAATTCCAAGGGCAGCTATCTTCAATACTCCGCTTGGTCTGTTGTGTGCGCAGGGCTGCATCTTAATCTCACGGTTTTTGTGTTGTAGACAACAACGCTTAACCATCGTCGACAGCCGGGGACTAGCTGCACATTCGTGTGTTGATGATACTTAAGTAGCCGTAGGTCTAACTCAATGTGCCAGTTGCGGATGCTTCATCTGCAACCCATAGATTTTGTGTTGTATATTCAACGCTGGGTCTGTACTACTCGTCTGAAACATAACATGGAAAAGCCTAAAAATTTTTAGATTTGCACTAGACATAGCTGGTAAGGGTCACTGTCAGTGGGCTCGAGTTCAGTCTACGACTGTTTTATTCTGCAGTGCTGTGGCTGACCTGGAAGTTACCGCTGATGCTTAGCTATGTTGAAAGACCACGTGACCAATCTATCACAGTCGTAGGCCTACTAAGAGATCATAAGCAGTTGTCTTCACTGCTTTGTGGAGTCTGAAATAGCCTGCTGTTGGTGTTTAGAACGGGCTCTTGAAAATTTTCGGAGTGAGCAGAATGCAACAGCCAGATTCATGTCTTGCGCACGAAACAATTCGATCACATGACGTCTATGCTCAGAAGTCTTCACTGGCTGTCAACTCGTAAGGAGATCGCTTTAAGTTGGCGGCGCTGGTTTATAAGTGTCTGCATGGGACTTAACCTCCGTAGCTGCAGGCATCATATAGGCCTACATGTAGGTAGTACCCGGAGTCAGTCGCTAAAGAGTTATCGACTGACTTGATGAGTTAGCGACTGACTTAGCGACTCAGTCGACTAAGTCGCATGCTTATCGACTGACTAAGTCGCTTAGACTTATCGACTGACTTAGCGACTTGCTATCGACTTATCAGGTAATTAGGTATGTTTATTGGACATACCTGATTACGTGACAATATAATGCATTTTATCGCGTATACTGTACTGACCGTGCAATCACTTCTGTGGGCATTAGATGGGACCCATATGGGCTCTTTACGGGTTCAATATGGGAATATGGGCTCCGCTCAATGTGGGCATGATGACAGAGGATAGACCGATGACTGTAAACATTTATGTTAATGTGAATTCATGAAACTGAGCGTTTCATAAACCGAATGAAGCGGAGGATTTATAGCAGTACCAGATCTAACTGCCAACAAGTTGGCCGAAACTGCTAATGCGTGCCTCTTTCAGGCAGTAGCAGAGAACGAGAGTCATATAGGCCTACTCCGGCATTTATTCCAGGTGTGAAAACTGTAGAAAAGACTGGAAGTTTAGACTTTGATCCATGTGGAGTTGAATATTATATTCTAAATTTCTAAAACTGATGTCAGCGATATTTGAAAGCAGCAGATTTCAACGCTAGCAGTTTCGCAAGTCAGACTCGAAACAAAATCAATTCCTTTGTTGAGAAAATTCAAAAATGCATACATGATACACCATGGAAATTTCTTCTCTTTGTCAGAGACTCCGAGTCAAATAATGCTAAATCACACTAGCCCAACTGAGGGGTTTCAAACGACCCCCATGGGTGTGCAATCAAGACTTAACGGTTGGGTTCTAAGAAAGACCTGGGGGTTGAACCCCCAACCCCCGACAATTCTCATCCTGCTTACCCCCCCCCCTTCGTAATCACGAACACCATCTTCGTAATAGAATGCATAAATTCACGGCACCAAAAAAGACAACGACAATATCCCCGTATTCTCTATAAGAATTCTTACTAATAGAGCAAACTCTCTTATAATGTACCAAGTTGCGGCATGTCAGCATGTTTTCCTCAACAAACGAATAGGCCTATTGCATTGTATTGGTAAGTATTGCTCATGTCCTGCTGCTGATGTCTTCGTCCAATGTAAACTTGGAACCGCAATTAAAAGCAAAATATTAAGTGAACGAAGTCGTTAGCAGTCGATAGCTTAGCGACTGGTTTCGACTTGAGGGCTTAACGGCGGCGGCGGCGGCGGATGGCGGCGGCGCCGGGGACTACATGTAGGTGACGGTCTCAACTGATGAGTGCTGCCGCCACTTACTATGTAGCATGGAGGGGAGAGCCTGTAGGTCGAGAGCAAGGATGTTAGCCGCATCTGGCCCAACGGTGTTGAATGCTCTGGTGCCTGTTGCGTTTGATGATCCTGGTACATCACTGGATGGCTGTAGAAATGTGTTGAAGGCGGATCTGTTTATGTCTTCCTATTAGCAGCTGTTTAAGCTCATTAACGGTGCATTTAGTTGCATTATTTTGCACATTATAAATCCAAATTTAATTTATATTCTATTTACGTCCATAAGTATACATATGCATGCATATAAACAACAATAACTATATAGCACAAATGGCTGGGTTAAACTGGTTGGCGTTGGAAAGTGTTCGTCCCTAGCGGTATTCGCACTAGGTTTTTGAACCTTGACATTTCAGGGAAGAGCGGTACTTTTCAGAAGCCATACAGTTACACACGCAATTACATTAATTACGGTTTAAAAAGCATTTGTAAAAAGCCAATAACAACAAAATATTAAAAGTTAATTAATGGGAAATTACACGAAATACGAAAGAAAGACGATTTTGTATATAGATATAAATTAAGCTTACACATAGAAATGTGCAAATAAGACATACATCGATAACAGGTCCCACAAGATATATGCCTAATATCATAATATGAAGTAGTTTCTGAGAGTACTGGTATGTGTTCGGATATTCAGTAGAATTAATATAATCATGAGGTGACAGAAAATTAGCAACTATTTGTACAAGTTCAGGCCTAACAGACGTCGTGCTTCGATGCCGAATTAAAATATCGGCCTACCAACTTTAGTTAAACAGGTAGTTCAATAATTACCAGACTAAATTATCACACTTTCTTTATTCTGTTTCAAGAGTTATATGTTACAATTTTGCCAAATATACTAATCTCTAAATTAGAAATAGAACTGTGCAACTGCTTTGCTTCAACAAGGACCTCTCAGTGGCGTAGCATTTTAGCGAAAATTGCAGAAACAACAAGTTCGTTGATTAATTGCACAAAGAGCTGAAAAAATTCAAATATGGTGAGTAATGTTCCTCCGAGAATCAGGCCCAAGACACCTCCAATATCGCAAACCAGTGTGAGGAAATCGTATGCTGGAGTCGTTTGGATGTCGACGTAGCTCAGCTGAGAATAGAAGATATCCAGGTAGGCGAGTTCCTTGCTCAGTTTCGACATCGTCAGATTCCGTCCCTTGAACTGCGACTTTTGCGACATGTAATTTAGAAAATGCTGTGAGAGAGGACTTGTCGAGATTGAATATGGATATGTTTGTTGATGGCAGTGAAGAGGACAATCACACTTACTGCACTGGCCGGAAGATATAAACCATTTTGTGATTTTTGACACGCAGTTGTAGTACTGATCAAGAGAGCATACTGTTCCTGCAACTATATGCACACGATTACCAGTCAGATGTACATTCTCAAGTAACTGCAGATAACTGTTGCTACTGCTATTACAGTTAAAGAATTCTGACTTTTCTGCTGCTTGTAAAGTGATAAGCTTTATTGTGGCTTGCTTCAACCTTACAGTGTTACACGGGCATTTATTTATGTGGTTTCAACGTCCAGAACTAGACATTATAGGCCTACCCTAATAGAGTTAATTCGTGAACTATGAGATAGTCTCACTTACTTACAACTGAATTCTGTGCTCGAAGTACAACCATTGCAATAGGAATGTAATCTGCTGATATTCAGTGGTCTCCAATATGATTGTTTTGAACCAATTCTACTTCGACTTCTTCTCATCAGTTGACGATTTCCAATGAATTTCTGTCATCTCGTCTCCTCTCTGTCAAGTCGATTTTCCAGATGAACCTCGATTGATTCGTTTCAAGGCACAACACAGTCGATCCACGGAAAGCTGGAAACTGGAAGTCATCGCCAGTGTTACCACTCATAAAAAATGAAAAACCCAAGTTAGGACATTGAAAAAACCCAAGAAAACCCAAGGTGGGTTTTCTGCAGACTTTTTTTTAAATTTATAAACGCATTATAAGATAATGCAATTATACCAATTCTTGTAATAAAAATGTTCTATCTTTCATTTTTACAATTTTATGGGTAATCATTAATTACTAAAAGTTATTAGTAAATATTCAAAGCAAATTAGAAATGTTTATATAGGCCTACATGTCTTTATTTTCATCAGAGTCCGAATCACTGAATTATTATTTCTATCGCATATTTAAAAAACAAAAATAAAGATAAGACTATGAAACTGGATTTTGCAAATATTTTACAAAAATGAAATCTTTTGATTATTATGATTATTGCAACAGTCCCAACACGATTTTCAAAGCGAGAAAACACTTCATCATTTAGGTACAGTTTCTTGATCATTATTTAGTTTTACATTTGTCTATGCAAATTTTGTTTCTATTCACAAACGTCATTTGGCCTCCCCTTAAAAATTTTAACCCTAAAAATTTCGCCCCCACTAAAAAAATTCCTGCGGACGCCCATGATGAAACTCAAAATATTATATCTTAACTTTAAAAAAAGAGCAAGAGCTGATTACTTTAAGAAAACTTCAGAAAAAGTACAATCTGTGTCAGTAGTTTCCTTTAGTCGTTAAAGTTATATTTTCGAAATTATAGCAGTGGAAAGAAAAGCAAATTTAGTCTTTCGAGTGATAGGGCCTATATGTTAAATATAGCAATAGATTAGAATAATACATGCTTGTACACATATTGCGCCATTTAATTATTAACCTCAATCATCTAGACCGTTTCAAAAATTGAGTAAAATAATGAAAAATAGGGTTTCAATAAAACAAGAAAAACCCAAGCAAAAAACCCAAGGTCTCCAGGGAAAAACCCCATTTCCCAAGTTCGGATTAAAAAACCCAAGATCTTGTGAAAAAACCCAAGGAGTGGTAACGCTGGGACTCATCGCATGAATCTTCTTGTTAAGGCATTCAAATTAAGATTGGAAAACCAGTCTAACGAATTTCATACAATATTAATTGTCGAAAATTCTATTTTGTTGACGTCATGCTGAATAACATCGAAGCCAGTAACCTATCATTTTGGTAATACTGCAAACGGCGGTCCCAAATTATAAAATTAAATAAATCCTGGATTTGAGCGATGAAAACATTTCTTAGTAAAAGTCAACTAGAGGTTGGAAGATTGATGAAAATATAGCTCACACTAGAAGTTGGATCATCGATGAAAATGTTACATAATGAAACTCAAACTAGAAGTTGGATTGCGATGAAAATATATCGTTTTAAGCGCCGATATCATTGCCGTGCACGAGCGATGAAAACGTTTCATGGTAAACGTACGCTTTAGCGTATTTAATTATTGGCAGGATTTCGAAAAAATGAATAGCGTATTTAATTATTTCATCCACCTTCCAGCTTCTAGTTTGGTTTGATATTACACATTTTAATCGTTCATCCATCCAGCTTCCAGTTTTAGCTCATTTTCATCGCATATCCAGCTTCTATTTCAAGTTTTACTATGAAATGTTTTCATCGCTGATCCACGGCAATGATAATTATCGGCGTTAAACGATACAGTTTCATCGCAATTCCAACTCCTAGTTTCCGTTTATTATGTAATATTTTCATCATTTATCCAGCTTCTAGTTTCAATACTATTTTCATCAATCATCCAACTTCCAGTTTGAGTTATATTTTCATCAGTCATCACAATTGCTGATAACTATCCACTATAAGAGTGTACATATAATGAACGCACGTAACGTGGAGGATTACCTGCTTTGCACATCCAGCTTCTCGTTTGATCTCCATTTTCATCGCTAATCCAGCTTCCAGTTTGACTTATATTTTCATCGCTAATCCAGCTTCCACTTTGATTTCTATTTTCATCGCTCATACAGCTTCCAATAATTAAATACGCTAAAGCGAACGTGGACATTTCGTCCAATAATTAAATACGCTAAAGCGAACGTGGACATTTCGTCCAATAATTAAATACGCTAAAACGTACGTTTACCACGTTTCATAGTAAAACTCAAACTAGAAGTTGGAAGAGTGATGAAAATCTAGCTCACACTAGAAGTTGGATCATCGATGAAAACATAACTGAAACTAGAAGTGGGATCAACGACGATTATTTTTTATGCGCTATACCGATTTTATAATTTGGGACCGCCGTTTGCAGTAGGCCTATTACCATAATTTTTATATCAGGAATAGAAAAAACTGAGAAGCAGTCTTTGAGATAAGATGGATTACTTCGCCTCCTGCAAGAGAATTACGCGTAAGGATCACAATCTTAAACTCAATATGGTTTCGATTAGGTAACCATGGGAACTTGCACTACGTGCATCATTTGCAATAATTAAAGATTTACTCTGAGGCTGCTTACATTAGTTTCGTAGAAGGAAATAATCCAGTTAAAATTTGACAAAACAGATGAATGTAAAGGATAAGATTTCGGTGTTTTAAACAAATAAATGATATTTTCAGAGACAAGTCATCAATTAAGTCAATTTAAGTGTATCATAAAAATCATCAGTGAGAGAAAACACCAAATATTCAGGACACAAGACAATCTTGATTAAACATTTTTCTTTCGTAATGACCAAACATAACGTCCAACACTTAATCTAAGTAGAATAATCTAATAATAATAATAATAATAATAATAATAATAATAATAATAATAATAATAATAATAATAATCTTGTTCTTTAATTAAGCGCCTGCAAACGCGCTGCACTGTACAATGAATATACATATAGTAGAAACCGCAGCTACCCAGGGCGCATCACATACATGTATAATACATGTATAATTACTTTTATTACTTAAAACATCATGAATGCAAGGACAATAGGCTATAAGTATCAATAGCCTAAAATAGTCTCACAAAATTATGTACAGTCAACCGTTCTGTTAATATTAGTCCAGCAGAAATATTAGCTAAATTTAATAACAATGTAAGTTGTCAAGTAGTGGAACCCAGTCTTCTGTGAGTCTTACTAACTACAGCATAAAATTTTATTTTCAGCAATTCTACAGTCTTACAATTATCTGAGAAGAAGGCTACAACTGAGATATGTGGTGCCTATGAGGAGGAACCATTGGATTCTCTACATCAGAAGGCGCACTGTGTTTTTTATGAAATGAAAGTGGTACAAAATAACTGTTCATGTATGTACATCTCCCAGCATTTCTGTAGCATCTTTTCATTATCTCAAATTGCAATTGTTTTCAACTGTAACTGCGTGGAATCATAATTCGGCACAGGTCAGCAGCTAAGTCGTCAGGTGGAGAAAATCGATGTCTAGAACAATGCTTTAGAAATTCCTTCTCTATTTCAAACAATTCATCACAGATACCACATCCAAAAGATTTTGACATAGAAGCTTTTGCACCCAGACGCGATTTACATTTGCTAATATACAGACATTCTCCATCTCTAATTTTCAGTAAAGGATCTGCAGCTGCACTAGAATCCAGAAAGATGTTCCTTGATAAACGTTCGTTTGGTTTATCAATAACGCCTGTAGTACTAAATGTGATGAAATGATTAGACAGTTTAGCTATTACTTCACTTTCCATTTTAAGATCCTGTTTTCCTGCATGGAGATTAAACTGCTTTGCTGAAGAAATGCTTTTGGGATAAGTTTTATTGCACGTGTGTTGCTTCTCAGTTGCATGAGTTCTTCTGTGTTGCCTTAGACTTCCAAGTTGTGTGAATCCTTTATTACAAACCTTGCATATGTATGGTTTTTCTCCTGTGTGAGATCTCATATGAACCTTTAGAGCACTGACCTGTGTAAATGATTTCTGACATAGCTGGCACCTGCATGGTTTTTCCCTAGTATGGATTCTCATATGCGCTTCCAGATGACTAATTCCAGCAAATGACTTCTGACATAATCGACACATGTATGGCTTTTCGCCAGTGTGAGCTCTTGTGTGCTTTTTCAGCACACCACTTCTAGCAAATGCTTTCTGACATAGCTGACATTTGTATGGTTTTTCGCCAGTGTGAGTTCTCATGTGCGTTTTCAGATAGCTATGTCCAGCAAATGATTTTTGACATAACTGGCACATATATGGTTTTTCGTCAGTATGGGTTCTCATGTGCTTTTTCAAAGAGCTGTGTCCAGTAAACGATTTTTGACATAACTGACATTTGTATGGTTTCTCTCCAGTGTGGGTTCTCATGTGATACTTCAGACTATTGGCTTCAGCAAATGATTTCTGACATAGATGGCACCTGAGTGGTTTCTCTCCAGTATGTGTTCTTATGTGTATTTTCAGAGAATTATCATGAGCAAATGCTCTCTTACATAGGTGGCACCTGTATGGTTTTTCACCAGTATGGGTTCTCATGTGCATTTTCAGATGACTATTTCTAGCAAATGATTTATGACATAGCTGGCACCTGTATGGCTTTTCGCCAGTATGGGTTCTCATGTGCTTTTTCAGAGTACTACTGTCAAGAAATGATTTCTGACATAGCTGGCACTTGTATGGTTTTTCTCCAGTATGGGTTCTCATGTGCCTTTTCAGATTACCTACAAATGACTTCCAACACATGTGGCACCTATTTTCTTTTTCCCCTGTATGGGTTTTCGTATACGCCATCAGCCTACTCGCTTAATTGATAATAATTGATAACAATTTCACTGTTTTCTGCAGTATGGGTTTTTGATGAGCTCTCAGGTGGTCAAATAGAGCATACAGCTTCTGAAATAATCGCTATCTGTGGGGTTTTCAAATGATTCGTATGTGCTTTTCCAATCACCGCATTCTAGACAAAGTGAAGATTTGATTGGCTTTTGATAAGCACGAGTAGTGGTATGCACTTCAAAGAAATTGCCTGTGCAAAAGGTTTCTGCAATTGTTGTTGTCATAGCCTTTCCAAATCAATCAATGTAGTTTCTCATATTATCGACTTCATTTAAGTTTGAGTTTCAGACTCTACCAAGAAGGGTCCATGTTTCGTCTGTCAGTAGTAGTTATTTTTGAGGAAAGTATGAAATTAATCACACAGAAAATACTTCATGACGAAATACTGAAGCTATCCAACCTTTGTGTTATTCTTCAGTACGATTTTAAAGAAAGATGAATTAGTCCACTATGGCAAAAGTTGTAGTCAAATAATTCCACTCCTAATGTTCTCGATGATGAGATGTAGATATTGTCTTACAGCTGCATTTTGAAGCTCAAATAGAATCTTGCTCATCTTCTTCAAATATTGCTAAAAATAACAATTAATCGTCAATATTAATATTTTTTAAATATAGAACATAAGTTCATTGCTGAGTACCCATTACAGCAGAATGACCGTTCTCCATTCGTAGTTGAGTGACAATTCAGTAATTTTCAGTTAGTAATAGTGGCAGGGCACAGTTCCACGAATTCATTAACTAATTTTAGGCTCCACTTGCTGGACTTGCTTCAACCCTTAATGTTACAGCCATGTCTCAAAACAGATTGGCCCGACACCTGGACTTAGAAGTATACTATTCAATGAAAAGTCAATTAAAAATCATGCCAATTCTAAATCACACCATCTCATATCATCCTAGTAGTTTCCAGAAGTAGCACAGCTAAAACTTTATAAATTTGTTAACAGGCTACCATATTATTTTATAGAACACACGATTTAAAACTGACAAATAAAATATGCACAAAGCATTTAAGAGATAAAATGGACAAAATTCGTAAACGTTTGGTTTATGTTGCCATTTAATAAAATACAATAGTTTATTATAGCCTCTGAATAGTGTCTGTCCTTCTGGTTCCTTGCCACCGAGTACTTGCATATCACGGCAAGGATTCAGTTGTCCACAATACACTTTGCCACCACAGAGACTGCAAGTAGGTGGTATGGTGCACTTTTAAACATCAGAGGCGTTAAGAGACCCTTGATGTCCATTTTTCCACTTCAAAGAGCCAGAAAGATGAATGCTGGAGAACATCGACCCCTGGAGATAGCGCTTTGTAGAGACATACCGGGATGAAGGAAACGGAAAACCACATCCTTATCTATCTCAAGCACGATGAAAGCGACAAAAGCGAATGAAGTTAACAACGTTAACGACATGCCTCAGACCACAATGGAGAGTGTTGCGTTTGGCAGGAGAGGTAACATGCGAAACTCTCTGTTCAGAAACAGTATCAACTTAGAATATTCGACAAATGGAAAGAGGTTGGAAGTTCACAAAAATATTCAATGAAATCAAAAAAACAAGAATGCACACAGAAGTCATGTGTAAGGATGATGGAGACTTCACCAGTGATGGCGTAAGAGTCAACCATCTCTTCGTAGGAAATAAATTGAGCGTAGATTGTGGCCTAGGGAGGGAATGAGCCCCAGACAGAGTTGCGCTGTTGCTGCTGCGGACCGGTGCAGATTGTATCACCAGCATCGAAATAAATGGAAACAGAATAATGGTGATCAGATTATATCAAATGGCTGAAATTTACTATCGCATTGAATAAATGAAGATTCCATCCAGTTGATTATAGAGAGGGGATAGATGAATGGTAACACTCTTGCTCGAAGAACATAAGATCTTGAAAGACACAGTTCGATACCCAATTACCCATAGGTCGACTCAGCCTTCCACTCCCTAGGATGCAGCTGTAAAATTAGCGAGCACCTAAACATGACGTATGTTCTATGCGATCTGCATAATTGTACTGTCATATGTTTCATTGTTACTGCGATTTGTCAGTGAGCTTGTCAATAAACACGAATCTTATATTAAAGATCTTTGGGAAAATTGCATGCTGGGACACCAAGCACATTTTACAATTCTCCAGATAAATCCAGCAAAGCCATGTTCAGCAACCACTACAGTACTGTTAGCAAGTGATGGTCCTATCATTCTTGTTCTCAAAGTTTTCTACACTACTACTAGCAGATTACTTGCATGTTTAATTTCACTGACATGTTTACGCAACATTGCTGTAATCATAATTTCAAATAATTTCCTTTTCTGTAAACTAATAATTTTTAATTATATTAAGATATGTAAAGTAAATGCAAATTGAAAAATGAGATTAAAATTATTGTAATTCAAAAACAAGCATAATTACTACTTGGAATTATGATAACATTATAACCCTTACAAGTGTAAAATAAAAAGTTACAATATGGCATTAATATTAAACACATAGTATCTGTTTAATTCACTTCCTGTCAACAAGCTCTTCATAGGAAATAAATTGAGCGTATATTATGATCGTTCATCAAGTCAGTAATAATAGTAATTCTACTACTACTAATAATAATAATAAACGCCCACAAAGTTGACCTGCCGGCACCCCTGGACAGTTTCACCATTACATCCTCTTGTGATACATTCCTCCTTGGGGCACCTCTCTCGGCTGGTGGAGCTCTCGATGTTGCCCTGGAGAAGCGCTGCACAGAGCTTTCACTTGGCATTTAAACATGATGCCCTAATCTTATTCCCCAGCTCTCAGTTCGCCTATTTTGCTTCATACCCTTCACTGTTTCCCATGCATGGCAACCCAAAGCTACTCCAGTTCGACCAGATAATGCGCACGGGTCTCGTTAACACACTTAATCTGGCCATTGCTGATAGCAACTGGGTTCATGCCACTCTACATGTTACAAATGAAGGTCTTGGTATCCATCGTGTGTCCTCGCTGGCATAGCCCACCTTTCCGGCTTCCGCCGCAGGCACCGCAGCTTTGCAAGCCTCCATTTTGTCCAACTCTGATGTGCCCCTAGATTGCGCTCTCATAATGGCCCAAGAACAGTGGCTAACTGAATCGGGTGCTCCACTCCCCAAAGAAACCCTATCCCGTAAGCAGTGTGCCTGGGACAACCCTCTCATTATGAAAGACCTGGCAGCTTTAGAGGCCTCGATAGCAACAGATTACCACCAGGCCAGGCTGAGGGCAGTCGCCTCACCGCACGCAGGTGATTGGCTTCTAGCGCTCCCCATAAGTGCTTGTGGACTGAGGGTAAATGACGAGGCAGTCCGCACTGCAACAGGACTTTGCCTCAGGGTCGATTTATGTGCTCCTCACAAATGCCCTTGTGGAGTGTCAGGTCTGATGGGAGACATCCTGATGGTGTGACCTTATCCCACGGGAGGGTGGCAAATGCTTTGCCTGGGATGCTACTGTCATTGACACCCTGGCAGAATCAGACACCCTGGCAGAATCATGACGCACCAGATCAACTGAGGTTGCGTGTGCTGCCGAGATAGCAGCAGACAGAAAAACATCGAAATATACTGTCATTTTAGTCATCATATTGCTTTGTGCCCTTGGCCTTTAAAACTCTGGGTTCAATGAACCAAGAAGGCCTCGCACTGATCAACCTCCTCGGCTATCGTCTGGCCCAAATATCAGGAGACAAAAGAGAGACTGCCTTTCCTTTTCAGGGTAAACGTACGTTTTAGCGTATTTAATTATTGGACGAAATGTCCACGTTCGCTTTAGCGTATTTAATTATTGGAAGCTGTATGAGCGATGAAAATACAAATCAAACTGGAAGTTGGATTAGCGATGAAAATATAAGTCAAACTGGAAGCTGGATTAGCGATGAAAATGGAGATCAAACGAGAAGCTGGATGTGCAAGGAAGGTAATCCTCCACGTTACGCGCGTTCATTATATGTACACTCCTATAGTGGATAGTTATCAGCAATTGTGATGACTGATGAAAATATAACTCAAACTAGAAGTTGGATGATTGATAAAAATATTATTGAAACTAGAAGCTGGATAAATGATGAAAATATTACATAATAAACGGAAACTAGGAGTTGGAATTGCGATGAAACTGTATCGTTTAACGCCGATAATTATCATTGCCGTGGATGAGCGATGAAAACATTTCATAGTAAAACTTGAAATAGAGGCTGGATATGCGATGAAAATGAGCTAAAACTGGAAGCTGGATGGATGAACGATTAAAATGTGTAATATTAAACTAAACTAGAAGCTGGAAGGTGGATGAAATAATTAAATACGCTATTCATTTTTTCGAAATCCTGCCAATATAATTAAATACGCTAAAGCGTACGTTTACCCTTTTCAGAGCTTATCTATGGAAATTTCCAACGCTTCAATGCAGTCGCTTTTGGTAGCACCATCTGCAAAGACTAGCCATTCCCGAACAATGCCCCATAATTTTTGAACTCCATAGAGATCACGTGTACCTCGGGGAGAAATAATAATGACAATTTCTATGGCGCCGTAACGCGGCAATACCGGTACCAGGGCGACTCACAACTGCTAGAGCGCAGGTTAAGCATTGACATAATTATAAATAAATCACAATCACAACATCGACCTAGACGATATCCATAGAACGAAAAAGGCAACAATACTTGATTATGTGGAACAAATTTTAAAGCTTAAGATTGTTTAACTGCCTAACTTTACATTACTTAATTACGCATGTTGACCAACAAATTATAAAGAACGAGCATGACAAAGAACTGCGTCTAACGACATCTAGTGGTTCTAATGTTCGTCGGAACGACTTTCCATCCATCGTCAACGGGGATTTAAACATTAAGCCAAACCATAATATTAGCAACTCTCTAACTGACGTAGCTGTCGTTAATTAAATGCGTTTGTCCAATAAATTATACGCACAGAGATCTAGAATCTAACCAGATTTGGCATTAAAGTCAAATTTCCCAAGAATCTCTTTTAGAGTGTCATCAGCAGAAAAATGGCGACCGATTTAAACCTTTAACTATTATACTGAAAAGTTAGCTGGAGTCTTAGTATATCCTGTCATCTAGCGAATACATTTTAACTAAGACATTCGGCGTGCGTATAATGTAAGATTACTCTTTTTGATACCGTTTGGCCTTTTTTGAACTTGTTTTAATAATAAAACGATAATGTGACTGAATATGGTTGACTTAACAATTGGATTAGATGTGCATAGGGTTAAAGAGAAAACGTATAAAGCAAACTTTTTGGGTAATAACAGTTGAACACTTTTTTATAACTTTTGGGGTGGGCCAAAGTCACCTCATCAGGTGGGGTGACTTTGTCACACAATAGTTTTTCACTTATTAGACAAAGTAAACCTGTTACTGAGGTCACTTTGGCCCGAAGAATGTGTTTAAAAAAATATCTAAACTTAAAAACTAACACTAAGTGACAATGGTACCATACCGGTACTGGCATGACTAGAACGAATTGGTACCGTATGCACCGACCAGTCAAAATATCCTGAAAAGTGAAATTTTAGCAAATACATTAATTAATTTTAAAATAAACATTATATAAACATCGCTAGGAGTACTTTACAATATGGCCAAATTGAAATTTTAGCAAATGCATTAATTTTAAAATAGAAATTATATAAATATCCACAGGAGTACCGTACTTTAAAACGTGGGTTAAAGTCACCCCAAAAACTTTGCTTGCATTTATAAAGTACTTATTGGTGACATCGTGGAGCAAACGGTGCGCCATACACATGCCACTACAATGTACATTGAAAAGTGTTATTATCACCCACGGTATTATTAACGGTCTTTCTCACAGAAAAATAAGTTTGCACATCTTCAAAGTTTGACTTTTTTAGGCTTACAAACATTTCGGGAAAATTTCAACAAATATTACAATGAAATCAACCAAATTTTTTTAAGAATATGCGCTACATGTTTACCCATTGTTATTCGTAAATCAAGTCGAAATCACGTGATAACTACGGAAGGCCAGAAGGTTACAAACTAATTTTTCAATTTGGGCCAAAGTCACCCAGCAGGCCAAAGTCACCCCGTTTTACGGTACTTGAATAACTATAAGAAGGAAGACGCGAACAGACTGTTTGAAAGGTGACTAATTATAGCGCATTAACACAATGTGCAAGTATACCAAATATCAAATTGTGATATCATAATCTCTACCTTAATAACAAAGACCAAACAAATCAGTTACAAGACCAAATTAAATATCTTAAAAACATGTGTGTTTAGCACAGCTCTTTATGCCTGTGAATCATGGACGATTAAAAAGCGGACCAGGATAAAATATTGGTATTTGAAATGTAGGCCTACTGCCATAGAAGGATACTACACCTAAATTGGACAATGAAAGTGACAAATTTGGAGGTTCGAAGAAGACTGAATATAAAGAAAGATCTAATGCAAGCAATAATGAAGAGAAAACTAAGTCTATTTGGGCATAATATTATGTAGAATGGATGACAACAGAAAAATAAAAACCGTGATGACGGGAACTATGGATGGAAATGGGAGGAGGGGTAGACCCAACAGAGATCTCGAGTGGACAGACGACATCGAAGATTGGTGTAAAAAAAGATCTGCACAGCTTAACCCTCGAATGCCCAAGGGGGGGGGTCCGACCGGACCCCAGACCCGCTTTTCACGGATAACTTTAGAACGGCTACGAAATTGTAGAAATGCTTTTAGGACATCCTAAAGCATTCAATTGGGCTTCGTATGTTATATTTTGCGTGATTATACTACCACCCTGTAGCCCACAACCATAGCATATACCAAGGACACCCCCAAGATATGCGGCTGATGGTCATACTGGCATATAGTTTGCCAACCCAGAAATAAATTATTTTAACGCACGTTATTGTGAAATACCATATATCAGTCGATTGCAAATTGAATTTGGATTATAACAAGCCAAATCCCGTTAAAATATTCCATTCCTGTACCCCACAACCATAGCATATACCAAGGACACCCCAAGATATGCGGCTGGTGGTCATACTGGCATATGGTTTACCAGCCCAGAAATAAATTTTTAGCGCAAGTTATTGTAAAATACCATGTATCAGTCGAATGCAAATTGAATTTGGATTATAACAAGCCAAATCCCGTTAAAATCCTGTACCCCACAACCAGGGAACAACTACATGCGTACAATTGAATACATGCGAAAAATCCCGAAATTGCAAAGAAACTACAAAAGAGTAGGCCCCCTATTAAAGTTCAAATAAAGTTTCACCAGGTGGCGCCATTGTGAAATACCATATATCAGTCGATTGCAAATTGAATTTGGATTATAACAAGCCAAATCCCGTTAAAATATTCCAATCCGTTCTCCAGATATCACAATGAAAACATTGGGGTCCGGTCGGACCCCCCCCCCCGTTGGGCATTCGTGTACCAAAAAATAGCTTGGGCACTCGAGGGTTAAGAATATTAGCACAAGACCGGGGACTTTGGAAAAAACTGATAGATTATGCATTGGACACCTACGGGCCTTTGGCCCACGGATCCTGATGATGACCTTAATAACTATAGGCCTAATAATTATTGTCTGTGTCTGATCTTAGGGTCCTCTTCCTAGTACTATTTAAATGTCAAATAGAGCAATTTCAGAAAAGCGACTTTTAATAATTTAGGCCAAAATAATTTCTGTTGCGCTTTAATTTGTTCTGGGGAGGGGGATAGAGTGAGGGTCTCTGGCAATCGGACTGGACTCTCTGGCAATCGGACTCGGACCACCAATGAACATCGATCTCTGGACAACCCCTCGGATACGTCGCAGCGCTCGTGAATAAGCTGGTGCTTTGCGCTCAGCTTTACAGTGGCGCTTTAGAAAATTGGAGATTACGATTACGATTACGATGGTAACACTCATGGCCAGGAGAGCATTAGATCGCGGTTCGATACCCGTAACCCCCTCTAGGGCGGCGCCTTGCATGACTGTCAAACCGTGTGTTTAATTAAGAACTTTATTGTACTGTCATGTTTCAATGTAATCTAACTGCGTCGTGCTTGTCATTTTGAATTAATAAAGAAGATATTATTATTATTATTATTATTTTTTTGCCCTGAGGTACTTCGTTCCCTCAGGGTCTTAGAGATTAAATTAATTTTTTTCCGGAACGGTTAACCCTCGTCCAGATCCTGTTGGGCTGATACCATCGAGCCGCTGTAGGCCACCGCGTTAAACCGTTGGATGGCAATCGAGAGTCTCTGGTGTAAAAAACTCGTCTCGCGCGGTTCGCCCGTGGCACTAGCAAGGCTTCGACATTATTATTATTATTATTATTATTATTATTATTATTATTATTATTATTATTATTATTATTATTATTATTATTATTATTATTATTATTATTATTATTATTATTACGAAGTACTAAAAAGACACGCAAACTATCTCTTGTGACGTCATATAATGGACTCCATTATGTGACGTCAAAAGATATAGTTGAAAGACTTCATTGTTGGTTCGAGATTCGCTCTCCAGTTCCTTCTTAACTTTGAATTCAACGCTTAAGCGATGTCGAAGAAACGAACATCACAGTAATGTCCAGCAAACGAACAACGGCTCAGATTGTAGGCCTAAGTAAATGCAAAGAAGTTTTTTATATTAAGCTTTGTTGTTGATCTTCGTTTCAATCGTCCAATCAATTTCATATGAGAAAAACCTCGTATTGCTAATCGGAAATCTAAACCTTAGAGCCTGTCGTTGGTTTTCTAATTCGTTGACAACTGATCACAGTAGGCCTATGTAGCGCCACCCTATACTAAGAGTGCTTAGTGTTATGTTCTACACCCACGACTACTTTAGTTTTGTTTCATCTTGTCTTCACTGGACAAGGAAATGCATAGGCCTATCTATTTGACTAGGGAAAAGAACATTGAACACCTGTGTATGCATTTAAATGAATATGAATATAATGTATATCAAAGTTAAAGCATGTAACAGTTCAATGTCTAGTTATCCTATGTCTACTTTGCCTTATTCCCTACCTAGCCAGCATCTTTGCTATCTAGATTTTATTGCCTAATGCTACCTCCCAGTAAGACCCTTTAGCACGGAATGTTCTCACAGTTTGTTCCTCGTGGAAAAGCTGTCTTTCATCCGTTTGTTCATCTGATGAGTTCGCGGCTCCGTTCGCAAATCGCCTTGTTTCTCCCTCGTCGAAGCTCGACTGTTCACCGTTCTCGTGACTTCTCGTAGCTTGATGTCTCTCCCAAAGAGACCGTCGTTACAACCCGAGTGTGCGCTTTACTACTCCAGAGTAACGTACACTTCACTCGCGGAATAACTCCTTAAGTCCGTTGACAAGATCGCTTCGCAAATGTCGACTTCCTATGACGGAAAGTCACGCTTCGCAACGGTTTGTTACGAGAGCGTTTCACTCGAATTATTCGATCCTCGCTGTCCAACGTCTCGACTTATAAACTCAACTGCATCGATCGTTTCGCAAAACCGATCGTACTGACTAACGATGCCCTCTCATCGACTTAGTCCAACATCCACCGAGTCGATCCACTCAAGATTTCTAGAACGTCTTGTTCAGTTGAAATCAAAAATCGAACTGCCGTATCTCCACGCCACGTCACCACGGTTGCTTGGTTACCGAGTCGTCAGCCGCTTCGCCATAACGGTTTTGATCAGCTGTTCGTCCTGACCAATGAGGTGAGTCCACATCGTCTGCTGTCCTTTGCGTAGATATGATGAAGCTCCTCTATCTAATATTAATTAATCTCTACAATGCTGGCTTAGCTGCTGGCATTTTAATTAAGTTACATTTATGTAGCTCTACTATCCTACATTATATAATCTAAATAGATTCTTCTCTACACTATAACATCTTATAGCATGTTGTGTAGCTGGGAATCATTGTGTGGTTTGGGAGATCATTACATCACCCCCCACAATCAAAGAAATAATACATTTTTTCTTAAAATACTATGACTCCTTACCTAACTACACAATATTCTTATCTACACAACTTATATTAACATATATTAGTTATCTAGTAAAACCATTTACTGTTCCAATTAGTCTAACTTTAACTAGTGAAATATATATTAACTTGACTTAACAATCCCTTAACTTATACTTTGAAGCAACACACATTTTATTCTCTTAACTAATCATACATGAAATGATAATCTATCCTATCATGTCATGACTTTCGTTACTATCTTACTTATGACTATTCTAATTGGCTTATTCTAATCCTCTACTTAAGTAATCTGCCACTACATTATCACTACCTTTAATGTATCTTATCCTAAACTTGTAGTTTTGCAATAACAGATTCCATCTCATCACACGATCATTCTTCACATTACCCGTCTTCAAGTATTGTAAACTACAATGATCTGTTTCCATTACAAATTCCTTTCCATAAAGATACCTGTTAAATTTCTTCAACCCGAATATCATTCCTAAACATTCTCGTTCCTCTACAGAATATCGTTTTTCTGCGTCGCTCAACTTTCTGCTTACATATGACACCGGATGCATCACTCCATCGTATTCTTGCATCAGTACACCTCCCAAAGCTGCATTCGATGCATCTGTTCTAACTACAAATTCTCTGTCTAGGTCTGGTAGTTTTAATATTGGTGCTTCTGATAACACCTTCTTGAGTTCTGTGAATGCACTCTCTAATTCATTAGTCCATTCAACAATTACTTTGGCATTTTTCTTGGTTAATTCTGTGAGTGGTTTCATTATCATCGCACAGTTTGGTATGAATTTCCTATAATAGTTGACTGCTCCCAGAAAACTTCTTACTTGTTTAATTTCCTTAAATTTTCCTCACTACCAAAGTTAGGTTTCACTTGACCACTTACCACAAGGATTCTCTCCTTGCATCTTAACCTTAACTACAACTCACCATTACAACTATTTATTCTAAAAACAACGCCTGAACTTCATGTTTGTTTATCTCAACACTAAGTTCCACTAACTCTCCTCTACTTATTTTCTCTAGATTTCCCTACAGCTGCTCTTCTGTAGCTCTTGAGTAACTTAACTCATAGATCACTCCTAGTGACCACTTCCTTAACTCAAAATATAAAATCATTACATATCTATAACCCTTAATTACAGAATTTTCCTCGTTAAATTGCCTCATGAAATTACTTAAATACCTCGCACTGGGCTTATCTTTCAACCGTTCTCCAATCATTTCGACATTTCCATGTCATATGATACCTGGGATTTCCTTTCTTCCTGTCATACTTTCCTCTCTCCCTCCAACTCAACCATTTTCCACCGACCGACTCATCGCTATCACTCCTCGAATAGCTATCTTCACCTTTGCACTTTACAGACTCCTCTTCTCCACTTCTTCTCCAAGATCTTTCTAGGTTTCTCCCAGAATTTCTCCATCTGTTGGCCTTCCATGGTCTGTATTGCTTTCTATTATTATTACTGTAATCTTTCTTCTCATAGTCCTCACGTGTCTTCCAGCTTGACTTACATCTTGGTCTTCGCCAATTCCACTTATTATCTCCGTATCTATAATTTGTCTGCATCGCCTGTTGATCAGACCTATGAAATCTCCGGTCATTTCCGTAATTCTTCTTTTCCGTTACATCCGCTCTCTCGGATGTCTTCATGTAATATAACTTGGACTCCTGCCAATTTCTTCCTTTCCTATATCCCATTTTCTTATTCTCTTCATTATTTCTGTTCTCCACTAAATGGTTTCTTCTGCTAGACCTGGGTTCTATAGGTTCCATTATCTCCTCTGGTTTGAGATATAAACCTGTTACTTCTGGTATTTTCAGTGGTCGTTCGACACGTCTCCGTTTTATCTCATCCTGTGCTCGTGTCGTGCATCCTGCTATTACCACTTCTGCTTTGCCGTTTCGTTCCACTCCGTCATTTATTCTTGTTTCTGTGATAATTTCACAATCATGTCTAGTTGTGTTTTGAACTTCTATGGATGATTTAGCTTTATTGCATCTCATCCCTTCAGCGTCACAACCCTTTACATTCCATTCTTTCTCTTTCTCTGCTTTGGCTCTATTAATTTTAGGTTCACATGATTTATCCGTCTTCTCGTCATCATGTTTCCCTTTCGGTTGGATTCTGTTTATACTCTTCTCGTACAAACATGGACCCGTGATTAATCCTATCACCAAGGATTCTATTACTACAGCATCCGTCACACCTTTGAAGTCATTACCTTCAATCTTAATTCTTGCCATGGGATATTTTTCTTTCTTGCCATTAGCAAACCTGCACACCATAAATTTATCTGTGTATTGTTCTGGTTTCACTAATCTCTTTTGCACAGCGACACAATTTGCTCCTGTATCATAAAGGCATTTAGTATCTATTTCATTTACTCTGACCTTGCTAGTGAACTCTTCAGTATCTCTCTCTGCCCCTTTCTTCCACTTTACTACTTCAGCCTCACAATAACACAAATTCAATTTAGAATCTTCAATAGTTTCTACTCTTGATCCAATGATAGCTTCTTCTTCTAGGTCTTTGATCACAGCGGCTTCTACTACGCCTGTGAGGTATTCGCTCTGTATTGCGACTTTTGCCATCGGATACTCATGTTTGGTACCATTCATGAAAGTACATATCATATTTCGACCTATGTATTCATCTTTTTTGATCAGACTCTCTCTTACAGCAACACAATTTGAACCAGTGTCAAAGACTCCTTTCGTTTCACATCCATTAATTACAACTGGTCCCTGATACTTGTGTTCTTCTATTATACACTTTCCTTCTTGTTCAACGTATGCAGAACAGTATGAAATTACTGCCTCTTGTTTATCTCCATTATCATTTGATTCTTCGTCGCATTGCATTGTTGCTACTCTATGTTCTCTCCCTGTCTTATCTTTCTCACTACACTGGGCTATTCTGTGAAGTTTTGATCCACAGCGGAAACATCCCGTCTTCTGAGTTTCTGTTTCTACTCCATATTTCTTGTTGTCGGAGAACTTCCAATTACTCTTGAATTGATTTTTATCTCTGAACTCCCTCTGTTCTCTAAATTTGTTGTGAGAGTTGCTTGTATTCTCAAAACTCTTCTGCTTATTGTCCCTCGGTTGCGTTTTGGATTCTTTGTCTCTATTCTTCTGAGTATGAATCCATTTCCTTTCATCCGATTCTCTCGCTTCTATGAGGTTTTGGGCCTGTTCCAACATGTCCTCAAGATTTAGTTTCCCTTTCTCCTTTAGAAAGCGTCTCATATCATTGTCACACATAATGAAGAACTGGTCTCTCAGTATGAGTTGTTCCAAACCCTCTTTGTCTTCACTAAAGCCTGACATTTGATGCCACTGTCTCAAGTAACGCTTAAGTCTTCCTACATATTGTTCCGGAGTTTCGTCTTTTTCTCTAGGGCTTTGTTTAAACAAATTTCTGTATCCCGATTCTGACAATTTGAACCTTATAAGTAGTCTCTCCTTTAACTTTTCATAGTCTTGAGATTCTTCTATACTCATTCTTTCGTACACTTCGAGCGCTTTGCCTTGAAGCGACTTTACTAGTGTCAGAACCCATAACTCATTCGGAACTCTGTATGCCGTACATGTCCTCTCGAATCTGAGGAGATAGGCATCTAAACAATCTTTTTCTTCTCTGAAGATGGGCATCTTAACATATTTGGCATTATTTGCCTGACCAGAATACTCTCCATCTCCATCAAGTCTTATCCTATCTCCATCTTCTCGTCTTGTCTCACGTGTCATCTGAAGCTCTAGTTCTTTAAGTTTTATCTCCTTCTCTATTTCCACTAGACGTAGCTTTTCCTCAGCCTCACGTCTTTTATCTTCCCTAATCTCATTCTGTCTTTCTTTTTCCATTTCAGCGAGACGCAGCCTTTCTTCTTTTTCCATTTCCGCTAGACGTAGCTTTTCCTCAGCCTCCCGTCTTTTATCTTCCCTAATCTCATTCTGCCTCTCCTTGACATATTCTCTAACAGCATCTTCTGCGTATCCAAGGTCCTGCGCCACCTTAATCCACTTCTGAATCTCACCAGCCATTGCGCTATATCAATTTTCTTTGATATAAGGCTCAAGGTAAATTTCCGATTTCAAAGCTAGTTCACCTTGTTTATAACTTAAATACTGAACAACCTTGACCTGACCTAACTCTTACCAATAGTTAGCTTTTGCGATTTGCAACCGTTGACCTGACCTCACCTTCGACAACGTATGATTGGTCACAATTCAAAATTCAATTACGTCATGCGTATTAATGAATACCGCAGACGACAAAATACGCTATAGGCCTACCTAGCGCGTAAGTAAATATCTCTGTTTACTTATTCAATCCTATCTAAATACACCACTTGTGTCTAAGATATGATCCCAGATCGATTTAATCAATGTCCTTAATTGATTATACAATTCAATCCCGAGAGCGAGCCCCCATTTATGTAGCGCCACCCTATACTAAGAGTGCTTAGTGTTATGTTCTACACCCACGACTACTTTAGTTTTGTTTCATCTTGTCTTCACTGGACAAGGAAATGCATAGGCCTATCTATTTGACTAGGGAAAAGAACATTGAACACCTGTGTATGCATTTAAATGAATATGAATATAATGTATATCAAAGTTAAAGCATGTAACAGTTCAATGTCTAGTTATCCTATGTCTACTTTGCCTTATTCCCTACCTAGCCAGCATCTTTGCTATCTAGATTTTATTGCCTAATGCTACCTCCCAGTAAGACCCTTTAGCACGGAATGTTCTCACAGTTTGTTCCTCGTGGAAAAGCTGTCTTTCATCCGTTTGTTCATCTGATGAGTTCGCGGCTCCGTTCGCAAATCGCCTTGTTTCTCCCTCGTCGAAGCTCGACTGTTCACCGTTCTCGTGACTTCTCGTAGCTTGATGTCTCTCCCAAAGAGACCGTCGTTACAACCCGAGTGTGCGCTTTACTACTCCAGAGTAACGTACACTTCACTCGCGGAATAACTCCTTAAGTCCGTTGACAAGATCGCTTCGCAAATGTCGACTTCCTATGACGGAAAGTCACGCTTCGCAACGGTTTGTTACGAGAGCGTTTCACTCGAATTATTCGATCCTCGCTGTCCAACGTCTCGACTTATAAACTCAACTGCATCGATCGTTTCGCAAAACCGATCGTACTGACTAACGATGCCCTCTCATCGACTTAGTCCAACATCCACCGAGTCGATCCACTCAAGATTTCTAGAACGTCTTGTTCAGTTGAAATCAAAAATCGAACTGCCGTATCTCCACGCCACGTCACCACGGTTGCTTGGTTACCGAGTCGTCAGCCGCTTCGCCATAACGGTTTTGATCAGCTGTTCGTCCTGACCAATGAGGTGAGTCCACATCGTCTGCTGTCCTTTGCGTAGATATGATGAAGCTCCTCTATCTAATATTAATTAATCTCTACAATGCTGGCTTAGCTGCTGGCATTTTAATTAAGTTACATTTATGTAGCTCTACTATCCTACATTATATAATCTAAATAGATTCTTCTCTACACTATAACATCTTATAGCATGTTGTGTAGCTGGGAATCATTGTGTGGTTTGGGAGATCATTACAGCCTATGCGCTGCGTTCGGTAGGCCCTATGTGAGTCCACGATCGCTGCTCTCATCGTGCTGAGCGAAACCTGAGCAGCGACTGTCACACTAGGCCTAATTAATGCAAATTTAAGTCAGCACAAGGACGAGGAATTTGGTCATAATTCATATAGAAATAGTTCGAAAATCTGGCAACTGCTAAAAGATCGTAATTAAAATGAGGAAAATTTATTTTGCTTAAGAATATCAAGTAGGGAAAAATCGGAAAAGGATATTTGCGTCTGTGCTTATTAGCCTCCTTTGTAAAGTCATGAGGTAAGAAGAAAGTCCTGTCGTGCTGTGTCCTGTTCGTCCTCAAGTGTTTCCAGTTGAGCTTAGCCTCGTAAAGTTAGTTGCTTTGTAAACGTATCTTCTCGATGACCTAAGACAAGGTACAGCTATGACCTGCCATTGTTAAAATTTCGCAAAGCGCTTTACCAATTGTGAGCGAGACAATGCTTATCGGAATAATTCGCATGGTTTTACTTAAGCCAATAGGATCTTAACAACTGCAATGCGACGACGTTTCTATGCAAGACAAATTAAAGGTCCATCAGCTGCGTTTAATTCATCAAGTGCACCTTTAAAAGAAATATTCTATGCAATGTTTGGTACGTGACCCTGGCTCCACCTGCGTTGAAAAGAAAATGGATCGATTAATCGTTTTACATGAACGCAACTTCAGTTCAATGATAATAGCCTTATTCGTTGCTCATTGTTTCGTTCTCTTGCCAGACGTCATGCCAATTAAGTAATTGATCAAACCCCTATTATGAATGGACGAGGCACATGAACAGGTTTTATGGTGCTGACTTTCGGTGCATTCTACCATATTGCTCCTCATCTTCCTCCTCCTCCTCCTCCTCCTCCTCCTCCTCCTCCTCCTCTTTTAATCTGTCTTGCAAACATCGTAGTCGTCGTCATGGTCGTCGTCATAATCATCATCATCATCATCATCATCATCATCATCATCATCATCATCATCATCATCATCATCATCATCATCATCATCATCATCATCATCATCATCATCATCATCATCATCATCATCATCATCATCATCATCATCATCATCATCATCAACTTTGGCTTCTCTGTCTGTCTGTCTGTCTGTCTGTCTGTATCTCTGTCTGTCTGTATCTCTGTCTGTCTTTGTATCTGTCTGTCTCTGTTTGTCTGTCTGTCTGTCTCTGTGTCTCTCTGTATTGTTGATTGTGCCATTCTGGGCTAGTTCCATTCCACGTGTAGGTCGAAATCAGGACGGACATATTCCAAAGAGCAGGACCAATGCAAGAAAAGGCTCGAGTTTTGGCCATGTAGTAGACCTGGCTCGTGGGACAAAAAGATCATGGCGGTTAAGCGATCGTAATGGACGGAGGGAAGTAGCTGAAACAGGCAGACGAACGAGATCACAGAGGTACTTCAGTGCTTAGCCTGTATAAGACCGAAGGACTAAAGTGAGAAGCTTAAGCTGAAGCAGAGCAGTAAGGGGAAGCCAATGAAGATAAACGAAACATAAAAGAGGATATATGGGACGAGCGGGCAAGTCGGGCTATTATATTAATCTGGCCGCAGCATTTAATACAGTCTGGAGGGAGATAGACGAACTTTCGGCAGACCAATCAAAAGATAATTGCCGTAGTCAATTATGGAGCAGATGAAGGTATGTGTGATAGTGGTAAACGGAGGAGACAGAGCGTCGGTTTGCTCTAAGCCGTTATTGGCAGTGGTGTAGACGACCCGGAGCGGTCCGGAGCGGCGTTGCGGTACTTATTCTTTAGCCGAAGCGCGCGCTCAGGTACTTATTGTCAAATCAATTGGAACGCTTTCTGCTTAGCGTTCGGCAATTATTTACAACTAGTGTATTTGCCCGTCATAATTATGACGGCAGTGTATATCGTTGGTTAAAATGCTCTGATCGCCGTCGTCAAGACCGTAAGTTATTACAGGAGTCGAATTTTAACTTTATACGGCAGACTTGCAAGGCGCCCATCTCGTCCTACATTTCATTTTTAACAACGCGCTATCTCGCGAATGAAAATATGCTGAGTGAACCTTTTTGAGAGGGTTGCGGGAAGCGATCCCGCTACCGCTTGCTCTTCACGCCAGTGATGTTACCACTACTCTATGGACCCCCCAGTCACAACTCTATGGACCCCCAGTCACAACTTAAACCGAACACCAATCACGTTCCGATTTATCAACGCCAATTCCTCTCAAGTCTGTGTAACAGTCCACAACAGCGACTGTTTAGTGTTCACGACGATGTAAACCCCTTCGGCGCCTCAACTGTCGCGCCACAGGCGCTCCAGTAGGCCTACCTCAAAGTTACGTCTACACTACTGGTCTCATGTGAAAGTAGGGAGATCGGGCAAGATTAGGAATGTGGTAAGAAAAGGTGAGCCTGGTGTCAAGGACAGCGCCAAGGTCACGGATACGAGAAAGAAAAGTGATTGACGGGAATTTCTCAGCAAGAAGTGGATGTCTAGCTTGAGGAGCTACTGATCGTAATCGTAATCTCCAAACTTCTAAGGCGCCACTCGAACACCAAGCGCAGGGCACCAGCCTATTCACGAGCGCTACGTCAAATCAGAGGGGGTTTCCAGAGAGAAGTCCAAAAGAGGTCCGAGTCCAGTTTTCCAGGAGGCCAAACCAAATCAGAGGGGGTTTTCAAAGAGTAGTCCAAAAGAGGTCCAAGTTCGATTTCCAGAAGGCCAAACCAAATCAAAGGGGTTTTCCAGAGAGTAGTCAAAAAGAAGTCCAAGTCCGATTTCCAGGGTACCAGATCAGGAGAGGCAGAGCAGCTGTCAAGGCGGGTGTCGTTTACGGCGATAATAATTGGAAGGTGGAGTACTTGAAAAGGTGAGACTTCAGTTTTGAGTGGAAAGCCCGGGGGGTGATAGACATGAGGAGGAGGATGAAGGACGGGTTGCAATGATGATGGAGGAACTGAGAAACTGCGGAATTCAGAGGGAGATCATTTCAGAGGCGTGGTGATGTGTTGGATATGGCTCGGTTGGAGAACTTGAGGTGAGTCGTGACTGGGGGTCGAGAAAGATTGAGATCGGGTGGAGCAGGTTGTCTGAATGGTGAAGAGATCACGAATGTACTTGGGCTAATGAGTACGAGACAATTTAAGCTGGCTTCAGAGAGAGACTTTTCCTGATCGAACTACAGCAACATTTTACAGCTGTCCATTTGTAAAATGTCAGCGTTTGACTTGCATTATTAAAAGGTTACTTGCTTACATATTACGTCAATTTTTTAATACTATTAAATGCGAACTGTACGTCATCAAGTCTAATGTGTGACGTCACAATATATCGTTTCAAGGCGTAGGCCCTAATTGAAAATTTCGGAGACTTGGCCGTTTAGATTACTGCTTTAATCTGGATTTAATTTTAAAGAAATTATTTCTTACACATCGTTTACAAATTTGTTCTAGGCTGTTTACTTTTGCGATAGAACTTCCGTTTGTTACACGGTATTCTCTTTCGATTTGGACGGAGTTAACGGACATTCGTTTGGAGTTTCTTACAAAATTTACGTTTACTGTGGCAAGAGGCGACGCTTGTTCTGCTGTAGCTCGAAGTAGGCCTACATCCCTAATACCATGTCGAATAAACGAAATTCGGCTGAATCCAGTAATGACAAGCAAACGACTGATGACTCATGTTGTCAGCTACTGCAGTTTTAAATTAAGGATGTCTTAATTGTAGGCCTATGCTTCATTGTTCTGTAACGATATACCCCTTTTGTTCTTTGTGTCTCACTGTCTGAAGGTATCGCTAAAATGCGATACTGTTCAATTCGCTGGAGGTATCACGAAGAGGCGATACCCGCGTAAAACTCTTTATAGGTGTAAAGCTAAAAGTGCTTTACCGGCATAGATTTCCAGAAGGAATCATCGAAGGCAATTACCAAGAGAACTTTCCGGGAGGGTCTGCAAACAAACGGTGCTTGTGGAGAAAGACCATCATCGAAGCAGCACGAACCGGAGGCAACCGATCGCCAGCATAGCAGCGGAAAGACGAGATCGGAAGTTCAACAGTTGACCAGGCGACCAAATAAACGGACCGACTTCGAAGTTCTCCGTCAGCATCGACGACCAGTTTACGTCGACGACGCAATCAGAAGATCAGCGGGCGTCAACGCCGTGCGAGGTCAAGCGGAATCGGGGATTCAGTCAACCCTGTCTGCAGGATTTGCTGTTGCCGCTACCGATTTTCCGAGCAGCTCCGACACTTACCGAATACTTCGTGGTAGACGCGGCTCACTATTGTGATAGAGACTTCCGCAGCTGCTGAACTTTGCTATGGTGTGGCTGAGGGATTGGTGACATCGCTGACATTAATAACGGTGTAGGGTCTAAACGTCGTAACTGTTTTCTTTGTGGTAAACCTTCTGATATACGACAGAAGCCGAACCCCAGACAGTCCGAAGTCTAGCAAGATTGAATCATCCTGGCAAGAGATCGGTAGCCCCGGATACGACACAATACATATATACTGTCATATGCACTAATTGTGGGTAGGTGTTTTGTTAGGCTTTAGAGTGGGTAGGCGTGGTTTATATGTAATTATGTAAATGCTTGTATAGTATAATGACAATATATCTATATAAAGACTCTGCTAGGATAGGACAATGTATAATTAGTATAGTGCATACGGACTTAGCCAATCGCTAGAGCTGTATGTACATGCCTGTGTATGTATCCTGTATATAGACATCGTAGGTGAGATTATTAAATCAGTCATAACTTGTGTGTGACTCGTTGTTGGTCGATCAGGCTGACATTTTGGTGGCAGCTTTGCGGGATGCGAATATCCCTGGCTACGCAACAGTGCCGAAGAGACTGTTTGTGTGTGACCAACGTAGAGAGATAACTACAACAAAATAGTTATCTGTGTCTGAGTGGTCGAGTGGGCCAATCCACAAGTCGAACTCGGACGGAAGTCAGCAGATGGTTAGCGGATGCGACAAGGGCTGATCATATTTAGGTCTGAGTCGTATCCGTTGCCTTCTGTGTGATTTGGGTGCAACGGAGCAGGCCAAGCTGATTCGGAGGGAGGAAATCAGACGAAGCCAAGCAGTTCGGTATCCAGGTCAACAGTACACGCGGTGACTGAAGCGGACGATTTCTGGTGCCGTGAATTGGAGAACAAGCCGTGCAACGGATCGACAGGCGAAGTTCTGGATCGACAGACGGTGAACAAGTCGGAGACAACCGGATCTGTTGGTGATTTCAACGGTAACGGAAGAAAAGAAAACCGTGGTTGAAGATAAGTTGAATTTGTGTACACATTAGCTTGACATTTATCACTTTTGTGTGTAATTTTGCTTTGTGTACTGTTTATTGGTACTTGAATAACGTGTCAATATGGAGCGTCTTTCGAGTGAAAGAAGAGCTCAGTTAAAGAAAATGTCGACCAAGAGGGTCAGAGAAGCGTTGGTAAGGTATGGTAAATCAGAGGACGAATTTGTTGTCGCTTGACAGAGAAGCACTTTTGGAAGAGTTGGCTATGGCGTGGGTTGCAGAAGAAGGAGAGGAATATGAAGGAGCGTTTGCAAAAGTGGAAGAAGAGAGTAGAGAGTTGGAGGGGGAGAGGCAAAGAAGGATGAGTGAAGATCGAGAGGAGAGATTGAGAATGGAGGATATGGCGCTGAAGAGGGAGGAGAGAAGAGAAGCAATGGCTTTGAAAGAAATGGCTTTAAGAAGAGAGGAAATGGAGATGAGAAAGGAGGAGATGGCATTTCAGAAAAAACAATTACAGATGCATATGGAAAACATGGAGACAGAAAGATTGAAATGGAGAGAGCGTGAAGAAGAAAGAGTAAGAAAGAAGGAGGAGGAGGATAAAACGCCTATTGTGAAAATGAAAAGGCTAGGTGATGCAATGAAGCATGTTTTACCTAGGATGCCTGCTGATTTGGGAGACATACCCCTGTATTTTGAAACGGTTGAAAATGCTTTCAAAAGCTTTAAAGTCGAAAAGGCGTTTTGGGTAAAACTGCTCTTACCCTTAATGACATACAAAGCAAGAGCAGTGTTAAACAGATTGGCTTTCCATGATTATGATGATTATGATCGGGTCAAAGATTACATCCTCCGAGAATTTAAATTGACAGCACGTCAGTATCGATCTCAATTCTTTGAGGCCAAGAAAATGCCCGATGAGACTTTTACTCTGTTTAACACCAGATTAAAGAACATTTTTAATTATTATTTACGGAGCAGAGATGTCAAACAAAGCTTTGAAAAGCTGGCCGATCTAATGGTGGCCGACAGGCTCAAAGAATCCCTGGCACCGGGACCACTTCAGTTTGTTCTAATGAAAGAGGGAACAGATTGTTTGACATCTGATGTTATCGCCGAGTTGGCCGATCTCCATGTAAATAATAAAATTGGTTATTTGGGTCAACCAAAAGCATTTTACAGTCAACCAAAACCGCAAGAGAATTACGTGCAACAGGGCAAGGTTCAAGGTAATGGAGGCATGAACGACATGTCTGTTAAGGAAAAAGTATTTCCGAATAAGTATGTAAGACCTGAAGAGAAGAAAGGTTTTACAGCAGAAAAGAGTGAGAGAAGGTGTTGGGCTTGTGGTGATAAGTCACATCTTTTGAAGAATTGCTGGAAAAAGCAATCAAAAGAAGTTTCTTCTAGGGCGTGTGCATTAGAAGAAATGGAAACGCCTATTATACAGGTGATTAACAGACCAGAAAGTGAAAATGTAGAATCGACCGAGACTGAAGCGAAGGTTGTAATGAAGTGTGTAGTGGAGAATGAAAGAAAGACAAGCAGGGCAGAGAATGAAAGAATGAAGGAAGAAAATTTTAATTGCCCTAAGCGTGATGTGGTTCTAAAAAAAGCGATTTTACAGCATGTGGCAGTTGAGATCAGACAGAATGGAAGTGAGAATAGACGGATAAATTGCCTGGTTGATTCTGGGACAGAAATTCCCGTGATAAGTCAGGAGGTAATAAAAGGTGTGCCTGTGGAAGAAATGGGAAGAGTAAGCATTCAATGTGCTGCTGGCCAGCCGATTTCTGCTAAATTGGTCAAGCTTGAATTGAGAATGGCGAATAATGAAATCAATGATAATGGCAAGTGGTTAAATATTGGACCTTTTATGCCAATCATATGTGCAGTTGTTGAAAACACGACGGGAAAAGAACATTTTTTGCTTCATCCCGAGTTCATAGCGGAATTGAGGGCGTTGCCACAAATTCCTATTTTGAACGCACAGGTGCAGTCAAATGTAATGACGAGAACACAAAAGAGAAAAGCTGAACAAGAGGTGAGTAAAGAAGTAAGCCAAAGTGAAGAGGCAGATAATTTGGATAAATCTGATACAACAGATTTGCATTTGGATAGTCTTTTTGACATAGAGAAAGCTGGAAGTGGTGTAGGTAATAGTGCATTATCATCACAACAGCAATTATCATCATCACACAAACAACTACAACAGCCTGTAGGTTTATCAGATTCTGTTTTGTTTGGCAAGCAACAACAGGAAGATGAGTCTTTGCGGAAATGGTTTGATAAGGCGAGGGAAGGGAATTCTGAATTTTGTTTGTGTAATGGTCTGTTACATAAACGAGCCATTATAACTGAGCAGATCGTATTACAGTTGGCTGTGCCAGAGGAAAGGCGGATGCAGATAAAGAAATTGGCACATGCATCAGTTTTGGGAAAGCATTTTGCCCAACATAAAACCCGAGAGCGGATAAGTTTATCTTTTATCTGGCCGGGAATCAGACATGATATCAGTGAGTGGTGTAAATCTGGCGCTGCGTGCCAACGTAAAGCTTTGAAACATGTTGACACACATAATCAGTTGAAACAAGAGCAATATGTCCACGAGTACAATAAATATGCTAAGGAGAAATCTTTTGAACCAGGGGACACTGTTATTGTTTTGTTCCCCACCTCATCTAACAAATTAATGTCTAGATGGCATAGTCCTTGCAACATTTTGCAGGAAAGATCAAAGGGCTCGTATTTGGTTGACATGGGCGATGGTAGTAGAAGGGTTGTGCATGCCAATAAAATATGCAGATTTGTAACAAGAGCATCCCCAACAGCATGGTTATATGGTATACATATCTAAAAAATACATCGATTGTTCCCATATGGGCTGTATATGTCATGCATATGACAAAGCAATATAGCATATGCTACATCTAGACCATATAAAATCTACATTGTATATACATCAAACAATTGCACGAAAACATCTGAATATCAGGTCTAGTGAACCTGTGTGCTATTGCCGGTGACAAAATAACACAAATCCGACTAATAATACTCCTGGGCAGCCATCCATGTATGCGCATACATACATGCAGACATACATGCAGACACACATTCATACATATGGGCCTACATGCATGCAAACATACATACATAGTACATACATACATACGTACATAAATACATTCGTACATACATAACTACATATATAAATGTCTGTGTGTGTAGCGGGAACGATATATATATATATATATATATATATATATATATATATATATATATATATATATATATATATATATATATATATATATATATATATATATATATATATGTTGACCATGTCTTCACCATATCTGGACAATATATTCTATCCATATGTCTGTCATGCCTGCTGACCATATCTTAACCATGTCTTCACCATATCTGGACAATATATTCTATCCATATGTCTGTCATACCTCCTGACAATATCTTGACCATGTCTTGACCATATCTGGACAATATATTCTATCCATATGTCTGTCATGCCTGCTGACCATATCTTAACCATGTCTTCACCATATCTGGACAATATATTCTATCCATATGTCTGCTATGCCTGCTGACCATATCTTACCATGTCTTCACCATATCTCGACAATATATTCTATCCATATGTCTGTCATGCCTCCTGACAATATCTTAACCATGTCTTCGCCATATCTGGACAATATATTCTATCCATATGTCCGTCATACCTCCTGACAATATCTTGACCATGTCTTCACCATATCTGGACAATATAATATTATCCAGATATGGTGAAGACATGGTCAAGATATTGTCAGGAGGCATGACAGACATATGGATACAATATAATGATTGTCCATATATATATACACATATGTATATATATATATATATATATATATACACATATATATATATATATCTTGACCATGTCTTCACCATATCTGGATAATATATTCTATCCATATGTCTATAGGCCTATAGCTAATGTCACTTTTATATCTAAAATTGTTGAAAAGTTGGTAGCTAGGCAATTGTTTAACTATCTCGATTCTAACAAGCTACTCCCTCCATGCCAATCTGGCTTTCGCAAGGGGCACTCTACTGAGACCCTTCTTCTTCATCTTCTCTCTGATATCTATTGTGCCATTGACAGATCCGAGGTTACTCTTCTGGCCCTTTACGACGTGAGCGCCGCCTTCGACTCCGTCCATCATGATATTCTCTTGCGCCGCCTTTCTTTATCGTTTGGAATCACGGCCTTACCTTTAGCCTGGCTCGAATCCTACCTCTCTGATCGTTTCTCCTCTGTTGTCTTTGGCTCTTCTCGTTCCCTCTGGCTTCCTGCTCCTTTTGGCCTCCCCCAAGGCTCTGTTCTTGGTCCTCTACTTTACATTCTCTTCACAGCTGATCTAGGCTCTCTTCTTGCATCCTGCTCGCTTTCGAGTCACAGCTATGCCGATGACCTCCAATCTTACACTCACTGCTCTGCAACTAAGGCTGCTGCTGCTGTTCAGCTTATGTCTGATGCTACTTCCACCCTAAATGCCTGGATGTCATCTAATCGTCTGCGTCTCAATCCTTCGAAGACTCAGTACATATGGTTTCGCACTCGTCAACAGCTGGCCAAGCTTGATTTGACGTTTCTTGCCACTGAATTCCCCTCCTTTACCTTTTCTACTTCTGTTCGTGACCTAGGTGTCATTCTTGACCAAGAACTCTCCTTTTCTAAGCACATTCATGAACTGACTCGTGCTTGCTACTATCAACTGCGCCAGCTGCGTGTCGTATCCCGCTCTCTTTCATTCTCCGCGGCTTCCACTCTGGTACATGCATTTATTGTCAATCGTTTGGATTATTGCTCCTCTCTCTTTGTTGAACTTCCTCAGACTCGCATTGTTTGTCTAGAGAGGGTTTTGCGGTCGGCTGCACGCTTGGTTGGCGGTATCTCCAGGTTTGACCACGTCTCTGAATTTATGCGAGACGTTCTCCATTGGCTTCCTGTCCAGCATCGCATCAATTACAGGGTCTCCACCATGGCGTGGCATTGTGTCCTAGGGCGGGCCCCGGCCTACCTCTGCGAGCTCTTTACTTTAACTTCCGCTTGTGCGGGGCGCCGTGCCTTGCGCTCGGCCTCCCGGGGTGATTTTGCTGTCCCCTATGCGCGTACTGCTATGGCGCAGCGTAGGGCATTCTCCGTGGTGGGTCCTACCGCTTGGAACGACCTCCCTCTCTCCCTTCGCTCTCTCCCTAGAGACCTCTCAGGTACTTTCTATGGCCTTCTTAAGACCTTTCTTTTTGACCGGGCCTGGGTCGGGAGCGCCACTGAGTAGATTTCTTGAAGGGGCGCTATAGAAGTTCATTATAGATAGATAGATAGATGTCTGTCATGCCTGCTGACCATATCTTGACCATGTCTTCACCATATCTGGACAATATATTCTATCCATATGTCTGTCATGCCTGCTGACCATATCTTAACCATGTCTTCACCATATCTGGACAATATATTCTATCCATGTCTGTCATGCCTCCTGACCATATCTTGACCATGTCTTGACCATATCTGGACAATATATTCTATCCATATGTCTGTCATGCTTGCTGACCATATCTTAACCATGTCTTCACCATATCTGGACAATATATTCTATCCATATGTCTGTCATGCCTCCTGACAATATCTTGACCATGTCTTGACCATATCTGGACAATATATTCTATCCATATGTCTGTCATGCCTGCTGACCATGTCTTAACCATGTTTTCACCATATCGTCGCGTGAGAATTATCTTGGCGTATCTCCATTTTCCAAAATTCCGAGATAAACGAGGTAGAAGTTTGGGCCACATTTTGTGGAAAAATGAGAAATTCAATGCAATAAGTAGGGCATTGTCAAATTGCACTTCACACACAGACGTTATATTAAAACATCAACATTGCATAAAGATTTTGCATTTAAAAAATTAACAATTATTGTTGTTATTCTGAAATTTGTGAAAATTTTGTATAAACTGGATTTACAAATATTACAAACCATCTTTCTGAAAACAAAGACATGAAATGATTAAATTAAGCAACGACCAATTATTACAGAGTGTTTTCGTCAAAATATTCATTTACATAGTCCGGATTTTTAAAAGAAAACTTTTAATTGTCTGGATATGCGACACTATAGTCCAGCTAAGCGCACAGGTTTATACTGCTGTATCTCCTGCGCGTCCAATCAGCGACGAGCTTTCTGTGGACATACAACAACAGAGACTGCTTCACTATGAATGCTGTATGGAGATACGATAAAATGTTTCTGAAAACAGGACATACGACAGTATAGTTTGTTGAATATCTTTAAAACGACCTATCGTATCTCCTAGCCATTGAAACTGAAGAAAGATCAAAAAAACTCTGCTACAAATCAACTCTTAACTACTTTTCGAAAAAAAGTGGAGATACGACAAGATAATTCTCAGGCGACGATATCTGGACAATATATTCTATCCATATGTCTGCTATGCCTGCTGACCACATCTTGACCATGTCTTCGCCATATCTGGACAATATATTCTATCCATATGTCCGTCATGCCTCCTGACAATATCTTGACCATGTCTTCACCATATCTGGACAATATAATATTATCCAGATATGGTGAAGACATGGTCAAGATATTGTCAGGAGGCATGACAGACATATGGATACAATATAATGATTGTCCATATATATACACATATGTATATATATATACACATGTATATATATATATATATATATATATATCTTGACCATGTCTTCACCATATCTGGAGAATATATTCTATCCATATGTCTGTCATGCCTGCTGACCATATCTTGACCATGTCTTCACCATATCTGGAAAATATATTCTATCCATATGTCTGTCATGCCTGCTGACCATATCTTAACCATGTCTTCACCATATCTGGACAATATATTCTATCCGTGTCTGTCATGCCTCCTTACAATATCTTGACCTTGTCTTCACCATATCTGGACAATATATTCTATCCATATGTCTGTCATGCCTGCTGACCATATCTTGACCATGTCTTCACCATATCTGGACAATATATTCTATCCATATGTCTGTCATGCCTGCTGACCATATCTTGACCATGTCTTTACCATATCTGGACAATATATTCTATCCATATGTCTGCCATGCCTGCTGACCATATCTTGACCATGTCTTCACCATATCTGGGCAATATATTCTATCCATATGTCTGTCATGCCTGCTGGCCATATCTTGACCATGTCTTCACCATATCTGGACAATATATTCTATCCATATGTCTGCTATGCCTGCTGACCATATCTTGACCATGTCTTCACCATATCTGGACAATATATTCTATCCATATGTCTGTCATGCCTGCTGACCATATCTTAACCATGTCTTCGCCATATCTGGACAATATATTCTATCCATATGTCTGTCATGCCTCTTGACAATATCTTGACCATGTCTTCACCATATCTGGACAATATATTCTATCCATATGTCTGTCATGCCTGCTGACCATATCTTAACCATGTCTTCACCATATCTGGACAATATATTCTATCCATATGTCTGCTAGGCCTGCTGACCATATCTTGACCATGTCTTCACCATATCTTGACAATATATTCTATCCATATGTCTGTCATGCCTCCTGACAATATCTTGACCATGTCTTCACCATATCTGGACAATAAATTCTATCCATATGTCTGTCATGCCTCCTGGCCATATCTTGACCATGTCTTCACCATATCTGGACAATATATTCTATCCATATGTCTGTCATGCCTCCTGACCATATCTTAACCATGTCTTCGCCATATCTGGACAATCTATTCTATCCATATGTCCGTCATGCCTCCTGACAATATCTTGACCATGTCTTCACCATATCTGGACAATATAATATTATCCAGATATGGTGAAGACATGGTCAAGATATTGTCAGGAGGCATGACAGACATATGGATACAATATACTGATTGTCCTATATATGTATATGTGTATATATACACACATTCACACAAAGAGTACAAACATAACGGGACCCAATGATCATTTTAAATGGAGATGTAGGCCGAGTTAGCATCGCTGGTTAGAGCATTGGCTGCGTTTCATGCGCCTCTGTGTTAAAGAGCGTGCGGATAGCGGTTCGGCTCCCGATATTGGCTTATTACATTGATTTAAATCTCGGGCTAGCACGGTCCGCACACGGGGACCTTAAATGGCGTTGCGCCTATTCATACGGGCAGCGGTGGTGAAAGATCTCACCCGATCAATTCATTGAAAAATGACAAGGATCGAGGCCATACGGTCGCTATATAAAAACGTGTAGGCCTACATTTATATGCTGCAGCTGCAGCGCGTATTCGGTGAATGCGCAAAGTGATTGGCGCGGGGGCGAAACTTTGGTCTAAAAAGTGGGGGTACCAATTTCTTACATAGGCCCAGTGGTTAAAGTGGTTTGGGTGAGCAATGGGAACGCCAAAGAAGAGTTTTATTGAAACGCATGCGTGAGCAGTGGGAATGCAAGAAGCAAAGACTTTCGAGAGCAGTGGGAACGCCGTTCCCACCCCACTTTAACCCTTGCATAGGCCTACACGAAACAAGGCGGAAACTGCGATCTCTGGCAAGGCACAATAATAAAATACTGATTAGCATTATTAGAAAAGTGTGGGTACGGTACCCCCAGTCCAAAGAGTGGGGATACAGGCAGGGGCGTAACTTTAGTCTAAAAAGTGGGGGTGCCAATACTTCGGTCTAAAAATTGGGGGGTACCAATTTCTTCTCAACTCTTGCTTTTCGCATGGTGACCATTTTGAACATATTCCCTGCCCGTATTCTCCTTAATTTTGGCTCTCGGTTTACCTCTGTATCTAAGTACTTTCATACTTTTGGCGGAGGCTGCGTTCTCTGGGAAGGCACAATAATAAAATATTATTGGCATTGCTTAAAAAGTGGGGGTACAGTACCCCCAGTCCAAAAAGTGGGGGTACGGGTACCCCTCGTACCCCCACAAATTACGCCTATGGATACAGGTACCCCTCGTACCCCACAAATTACGCCTATGATAACATTTAATCTACCATTAGGCGGGACTGAGATAAATTAATTTATAGAATCCACTCTACTGTTCTTTTCCGTTGAATCATTTTTCAGCACTTAAAACTTTGCTAGTGCAATGATTTTCAAAAGTTCTTCCTCTAACCAACTCACTTGTTTATTTCTATTTCACCCCACAGTTAGCAGGCGCTCAAAGTAATGTTCCTCTCCACAGAAATCTTTAGTAAAAGGCCAAAGACTTATTCCTGGATTGAAAAGAAACTATGCACTATGCAGAGTTAAGTAAACAGTAGTAGTTTCAGTTTAGCGACGCTGTGTCATAACAAAGATGATTAGTGTCGCCCTCCTCCTTTATCCAGGTTTGGGACTGGCACTGTCAGATTACGAACAGTGGCGGAGTTTTATTTGTTGTTGTTGTTGTTCCGGTTTACTTAACTGTTATTGATTACAGTTTAAAAGGTGTTTTAGAGAAAACGAAGCAAAATCCTAATAGCATCTGAAAATTATGAAGCAATGTTTTGTTTAAGCTGAAAATAGTTATTTCAGAATTTTTTAAAGTTAAGTACAGTATTGTTAAAGTCTGCTATTTCTAATTACTATTATAACTTTGTAGCATCAGATTGGTAAAAATATTTGACCGCAAGAAACTGCGACACCTGGTGAGTAATATGGAATATATCGAATTTGTCTTAAATCGTTGGAAAGGAATCTATATATTGTGAACAGAATGATGATACATACATACATCCTGTGCACACACGCATTTGAACTCAAGTACTGGCAGGAGTTTGTTTCAGAGAGGTGAAACAGCTATGGCTTTGGAGCGATTCGCAAATTTTAGTCATGAGGTGACCGCGGAAACAGAAAAGACTAAACGACGAACTGTTGTTCATCGTGGTTTAGAGTCTTTTCTGTTACCGCGAGGGAAACATAGCAGAGACAGACAGACAGACAGACAGACAGACAGACAGACAGACAGACAGACAGACAGACAGACAGACAGACAGACAGACAGACAGACAGACAGACAGACAGACAGACAGACAGACAGACTGACTGACTGACAGACACACACACACAGACACACACACACACAGACACAGACAGACAGACAGACAGACAGACAGACAGTCGACAGACAGACAGAACCGAACAAGTAGGTCCCACGTAGTACCAAGGGAAGAGTTCCATAGGGATAATGGATAATGGTAATGAAAACTCCAGGAGAGGCGCGGATAGCTCGCAGTCTCCTCAAGTGGTAGTAGCAAGTGCGAGAGAGTAAGGAGAGATATGAGAAGCAAAGGCCAGTCTGAGCAAAAGAACAGTCTAAGTTGATTCCGAGGTCGCGGACATTCGTAGGGTTTGAGAAGTTCGGAAAGTGAGCTGAGAGAAGTGAGAAGTCAAGTTTCAATAATTGCTGCTTTGTACCAAACCAGAGGGGTATTGTAGGTGAGTGATATCAGTTTATACTCTATTCGTTCGGGTATTTTAAGCAATTGGAGAGATTTCAGGACAGAAGTGATTTGGTTATGTTTCGGGGTTTTACTGACAGCACGGGGCTGAATAGCTTGGGACGGTTTATTTGGGTATGTCTTTGTTTAGAAAGGGCGAGTTGCCGTAGTCTAATAATGCTTGGCCATTGCCGAGAGCAGCTGGGTTAAGAAATAAACTGGATATTGTAACAGGGTATTTAGATATTTAGACTTTGACATGAAGTGTTACAGATTTGCGTGCTTACTTACTTATCTAAAAAATAGTTCCACCACTGACCTAAGTCATTTGCTGCCCATTATAAAATTCGCAAAGTTAAAATTAATTTATTTTAAAATAAAGTAAATATGTCTTGAAACATAACCCGTTGCCATTAATTGGGGATCAACTATTATAACCAATTATTTCTGTGATGTTTGTTTAGGCATAATTCTGTCACAACTGACCACGCCTGAAAATTCTTTAAAATGGAAATTAGTTATAGGTTACTAAGTAAATTTGTTGTGCAATGTCATCAGTGTAAATAAGTGAAGGCCAATTGTTACAAAAGTTTATTCTTTCACCTTATCAGTTGTGCAATGCCAGGGACTCTATTATTTTCAACACTTTCCCGCGTGGCGTATGATTCCTAACTTACGCCCCTTGGTTCGTGCGTAGATTTGCGTGCTTACTTACTTGACTTAAGTGACATTATGGCTCCTTTAGAAAAAATGGCGGACGTTTAGATCTATCACAAATGCCGCGAACTTCTGATGATTCAAGTAAGTAATCTTAAATCCCAAATTCGTATCACTTATTACCATATTTGTGTAATGAAAACACAGCTTTGACCGAGTTATTACCATTAATATAAGCATATAGCGCTTAACAGACTTGCTCGTGGTAGTTATTCGAATTATCAACCAGTGGTCGCACCTCAGACTTTACTTGGCGATTATACTTGGGTTTTCTGGTAGAAGTCGAGCAGTCATTAAAATTTATGTGCTTTTTAATGTGCTCTCAGTGACTTTCTGTATTGCATTTGCAGAATCTGCAATCAACGTCTACATAGCCATGTAGCTATCAAAGTCGGTAGCCATGTGACTGGAATTGATTTTCTGTTTGAGCTTAGTGTGGCATATCCGTGAAACACTGTGAATACCTTCAACGTTTTTCAGTTGTAAGTAGAATTTCCAGTCTGTTGCTATGTCAAATTTCACTTAATATTTGTTTATAAATTGAATATTATTATTACCATATTGCTTTTGTGAGGTACTTAAAGGTTGCTATATTAAGTGTTTTGATACATACATACATACATACATACAATTATTATTATTATTATTATTATTATTATTATTATTATTATTATTATTATTATTATTATTATTATTATTATTATTATTATTATTATTATTACTACTACTACTATTGGTGGTTCGGTAAACTTGTGCTATAGGGGCCCTAGTTGTGCAACCTGGAAAGGTGACTACATGTATACCAGGAGGACTCACCGTAACACTAACAGGCGTAGTTTAATTAAACAAGTTAACAACAAATATCTATACACAAATGTTTCCTGCATCAATGACGCTAATAACACTCGTTAAAAATTTTAGGGTAACTTTAAAGCTGAAATGTTCAAGTTGAATATTCAAATCTCACTATGCTGAATTTTTTGTATTTCAAATATTGCAAAACACTCAACTCATCCTTGCAAATCTTGTTAAACTCCAACAGTTTCATGTTATTGTAAGGTGTAAAACAAAGAGCTGGACTATTTTAAAACTTGACTGTTTTAAAACTGTGCATGTTTAGATGGTTTGTAAGGTTTTTTTAACGACGCCGTCATATCAAAGATGATTGACGTCAGACAGAGCATATATACAAGTGTATAATCGGTCACGTTTGGGGTCGCATGTTTAGAGTTTACACAGCTGTTTTAATAGTTGGAACCGTTGTGGCAAAAACTAGCCTTATTAGTGTCTTTGGCGCTAACTAGTTAGTTTCGTTAGATTAGTGTTATTAGTTTCACTGATGCACGAGCAAACCCTTCTTTCATTTAAGTAGGATTATTAGTGTCAAGGTGTGACCTCTTGTAATACATAGTCCCATTGAAATTGGTTAGTCAATAACTTTTGATAGGGACCCCGATATCGCAAGTTTGCCAGGGGGCTCTTGATAATATAGTGGTTAGCATGCTGTACTGCTGACCGAACAAAACGTTTCTTAACCTGGGTTCATGCAGAAACGCCCCTCTAAAAGTCCTTGACTACGAGATATTTTATAGACAATAGTCCTGAGCATTGCCCTTTGTTGATCCGATTGAATGTTCATTTCCCTTTCTTTTCTTAACTTTTTTGTTCCTGGTTGTGGTATGACAACCAGTTTACTCAATAAACGAATATACATACATACATATCAGTTAAATGTAAGGTTTCCATGTGTTTTTTTTAGTGTCCTGTGTGGGTAATCATGCAGACTGAGAGCGTGTATTAAATATAGTGGTTGCCACAGACTTCGTTCCAATAGAGCACTGCTATCTACCTGCCACATCCCATAATGCAACTTGTTAAGTAACGAACACAAACTTTTATTACATGATTGACTGCTTAGCGCCATGAAACGGTGGGACATGTTGCGCAAAAACAACCACAAGTGCCAAATTACACTTCCTCTTCCCAAGAAACACTCGGTAACCATTTTCAGGCACTCGTTACTTTATTTGGTTCTGTTTCTTAAGAAGTCAATTAAAGTTTGTGTTCATTACTTACTTACTTACATTATGAGATGTGGCAGGTAGGTAGCAGCGCTCTGTTGGAGCAGTTAGTGGTAACCATATTGTTTATATACACAGGCACTCAGTATGCCTGATTACCCATGTATGTATGTATATGTGTATGTGTGTGTACCGACTTCAACTTTCAACATTCCTCTGCTGTTTTTGACTGTGTGGATAACTGTATACTACTTGAAGTCTTGCAACAGTCCTTTGGCATCCCTCATGTACAGAGAACATGCAGATCATTTGTCACCTTACTTATCTTTCATGGTCACACCTTGCAAGCAACTCTGTTTAAGGTCGATCCTTTTTGATGATGATGGTGGAAAGCCTGTTATTCCTCGTACATGTCTTGTCTTTGCCCGGCACATTCATTCTCAGTTGCCATTCCCTCCATCGAGAACTCTCTACCTATTCATGCTCGCAATTTTCGTAGCGAGACTGTCTTTCACTCTAAAATGAAAACTTGGCCCTTCCGGTGTTTTAATGGTCACCCGGCTTCAATGTGCACTTCAGAATTTCGTAAGGAGAGCATTATCAAATTATAGCTGTATTGTATGTATGTGTGCATGTATGCACGTTTGAATGTAACTATGTCTGTGTGTCTTTATGTATGTATGTATGTATGTATGTTGTGTTGGTTTAATGTATATTTATTTCAATGTATATTGTTTCCATGTAAATATGTGTATGAATGAAATTTTTATCTTAATAGGTTTTTATTATCTTTTATGTGGGATCACATTACTATCTAGAGTAAAATTTCTTTGATCAATTAAAAATGTATGGTAGCATGGCAGGTATATATGAAGACAATGCAGAAGACAGTTGGGTGCTGAATTGGCCTGCAATGTGCCATGTTTGGCAACTGACATGGGCCCATGTTTGTTAACTGCTGCAGTGTTTTTGGTTTTCCCAGTCCTGGACCAAGGATAAAGGTAATGCTAAGACACAACATGGTTAAACTACACACACGAGGCTGTTTCAGAATATAGAGCATAGCTCATATTCAGGAATTATTATTATTATTACTATCCATTTATTAAGTGCCGTATCTAGTGATCAAGCACCAGTCGATGGCGCTGAGCAATGTGATTGAAGGACTTGCTGAAGGTCCATACACAGTCACCATCTCTGTAGCCTTGGACGCATACTCTTCGTGTTGCTTGGCAAGCGCTCTAACAAAATGGCTTCTATTTTCCCACAACTTTCACAGGCACTGCAAATATATAATACACACATGGTTGTGACAGAGTATAGCTACTATTGGGCAATTATTATTATTATTATTATTATGCATTTACTAAGTGCCATATCTAATATCTAATTGTGGTCGAAGGTCTTGCTGAAGGTCCCAACACAGTAACCATCTCACGAGGCAAGCAGATGTTTATTATTTAACAACTGAGGCTAAATCTTCAATGTCGTAAGTCACATGCACTTATTTAGAATTGCCTTACAGAAATATTGACGATGTGGCTTCTTGGCTTCTTGTCACTCATATTTGATCTATAACTAAAAACGTGTTCAACAGGTGTGTTAGATGCAGGCGCAATCAATGCGCTAAACACTGGCTCACATAGTTTTCTCGAGAAAAGCGTTGCTGCTATTTAGCAGAAGAAACAATCACTTTCACCAAAGTCACCGTGCAGTTTTTTGACAAAACTTATGCTTAGCAGTAAAGTTTTGAATATTGTTGGCTCAATTTTAACAATTATCCATCTAATTCTGATCACCACAGGAGAAATGCCAAAATGTCCAAACCATATGAGCTAATGACTAAAAGCTGACTGGTAACCTATCTGAGTATCCTTAAAATCCTGTCAGTTCATATGCTGTATGTTTGCATTTAAAAAAACTTTTTTCATATAAAGTTTTGAGAACAAGTACTTCATGGACTGAACTGATCAAGCCTGGCCAACAGTAATTGATGGTATTGACTGCCTCTTCAAACTATGTTGGACTTTTAATATTTGAAAGTTTCAAGTACAGGATTTATTAAATTAAATACAGAAAATTCCCCAACTGTTTCAGAAGTCTGTAGGCTGCCATAGTATTAAACCTGATGACATTTTTCTGTGACTTGGGTGAATAACTACATATTTCTGCTTATCTATGTGTATATAATGTTTTTATGTTTCTGCTTTGTTAAAATAATAAATGTTGGTGGATTTTTTAAATTCTGATGTGAGAAATAGATGTTGATATGTATGTATTTATTATGTATATATATATATACATTTATTTTTATTTGTGTATGCATATACAATTATATACGTATCATCATCATCAATAACCATGGGCTCAGCGCCCATAGGTGTCTGATGCCCTCCTGACGATATCTCTCCACTCCTTCTGTCCAGTGCCAAGTGACCCAGCTCATGGAGACTTGCTCCACACCATTCCTCAATGTCATCTGTCCATTCTCTGTTAGGTCTTCCTCTTGTGTTTGTGCGTTCCATTATTCCATAAACCAAAGTTTTAATTTTTCTGCCCCTTCATTCTGCAGATATGTCCAAACAGCATGAGCTTTATCCAAAAAACTCTGCTTGAGATTTTAGGTCAGACTGATTTTTCTGTATAATTCCTCATTTCTGATATTCTGCATTCATGCTATTGTAAGGATCTTATGATGGATTTTCATTCAAATGCTGACACACTTATACACATAAAAACTGGCATATATATACACACATATTTATATATAGTGTGCTCAATAGTGTAGTGATTAGCGTCCTAGACTGCCAATCGAGAGGTTGAGGTTTCAAATCCCCGTCAGTGCAGACATTTAGTTCAAGATTTCTGTTCAACCTGTGCCCCTAGCCAACTCGGCTATAATGAGAACACTGATCACACATGGTCAGTGGGAAAATGAGACGGTGAGGGAGAGGATTGGTTGAGGCTAAAAAAATGAAGTTGCCAACAGTTCATAGCTATGGTTGCCTCAGGGCTAGCTTAAAGGACTGCTCTTCTTATATGGGTAAAATAATCATGTGGATTTAATTTCTTGACATATGTACGTGTAAACAACTAAACATGTATCCATATTATATATATATATATATATATATATATATAACAGTTAAATGCATAAACATGTATAAGGTTTTATAATACATGTAATATATATGTATAGGAATATGTAAATTCTGGACCTGTTTTCAGACAAAATGGTCAGTTTCTTTTCATTGACAAATTCTTCCATCCAAATTCTACACCTCCTATCATGGACTACTTTCTGCCAACTGCCTAACAAAACCGGTCTTGACACCATTCCTACTTGGTTTCTAAACAGTGCTCTGATGTCCTGGGTCTGTAATATATGTCCTGTAACATTCATTCATTCATTCATTCATTCGTATATTTATATAGCGCCACTTCAAGGGAACTACTCAGAGGCGCTGTATATATTACACTGATTATCAATTTGCACGAGGGATGCCTTCCATCTGCATTTGCTCAGCCATAGTTCATCCTCTGCTTAAGAAACCTTCTCTTGCCTCTCAAATTACAGGCCAATCTCAACCTTGAATTTTACATTTAAAATCCTTGAATGCATGCAAACTCATCTATCATCAAACTCATCTCCCGTTTTCAGACTGCATATCCTACGTTTCAGTCAACGGAATCTGCACTGCTTACTTTTCATAATGACATCGTATGTTCAGTGGACGGGGTAAGGTAACAGCACTTGTTCTACATGACTTGTCTGTTACATTTGCTACGTCTTCATTGTCTCAAGCACTGCTTTGGGATATCTGGTCCTGCACTAAATTGGTTTATTACTTACCTTAGTCTATGGACTCAGTGTATTTAAATGGTAATTATTCATATAGGACTTTGTTGGCATGTGGTGTTCCACCGGGTTTTGTGCTTGGTCCTCTTTTGTTTACATTTCATACCACTTGGCACAGTGCTGGAAAATCATTCGCTGGGCTATCATTTCTATGCCGGTGATACTAAAATCTACATTTTCATTTGACAGTCTGTCATGGTCCTTAAAGTCTTGCAACTTAAAGTCTTGGGTGGTGGCCTCTAAACTCTAACTGATCAAACAATGAACTTCTGTTACTGGGCACTCCACAGCAGCTTTAAAAATATGATCAGCTTTAGTCATTGAAACTGGGTGACTCAATTTGTTAAGCTGGCAGACGCTTCTTGTAACTTAGGCATTGTTTTCATTTCTACCATGTCTTTCACTGGTCGTGTAAACAGTATTTGTAAGTCGTCATATACGTTCATTCGTGACATGTCTGCAAGGATATCTCTGGTTGCCAGTTGCCTAGATTACTGTAGCTCTCTTCTTACTAGTATCAATAGGTGAAACATGCCTAAGCTGCTGAGATTTAAGAACTCTTTGGCTAGAGCCATAACTAATACATCCAAATTTGAACATATAACCCATGTGCTGAAATCTTTGCATTGGCTTCCTGTTCAGCAAAGAATTATTTTCAAATTGGGTCTCATGGTTTACAAATTCTGGTCAGCAACAATACTTAGAACCAGTTCTTATTCTCCAGACTTTTCATTATTCAGCGAGGTCATTATCTTTGTGGGGTCATACCAAAATGAAGAACTGTTTTTGGTGAATGAGTTTTTTGGTTGCTGGACCTATTTTTTAGAATTCTGCCCCTGTGTCTTTTTACTCTGTCCAGCCAGCCCCTTGTGTCATTTCGTTCTCAACTTAAAACTTACCTCTTTCAAATTGCTTATCCATCATAGGCTGTATCTCTGTCTTATGGACCGATCTTCTGGATATTGACCTGATAATATTAGGCTTGGTTTGATGTGCCATCGGTTGATGCTTTGTGCTTAAGACACCGGCACAGTAGAAGTTTCTAATTACAATTATATGTATATATATATATATATTTAGTTATGTCTGATACATACTTATTTAATTATACGTGTGTAATGTAATTGAATTAATTAATAAACATCAGAAAAAGTTAAATTCATACTCTGCTGTGTATTCATTTCTTAATGAACTCATCTTTTCTTCACCTATGAAACCTGTTTCCTTGACATTATTCTTACAACTCTTCTGAAAAAGTGCTCTGTGCTCAATCATTGTCAATAATTAACTTCTTTTTTGGGGTGAAGCATCTGGTTTTTAATTTTGTGTTAACTTTTTGTTGCATTGTAGGAGCCGTAAAACATGAAGTTTGCCAGTAACGGACAATGAAGTCTGACTTAAATGTGCTGCAGTGTTTACAAACTCTGATGACAGAGAACGAGAAATCAACCTAGTCTGACGACAGCATGATCGATTGCAGCTAGGATATCACTGTAACTCTGAGGAACATGCCCCAGAATAAACTCTTATGTTGGACACAGGATTGCATTCAATCTTGAGGGAACATGTGTTCTTTTCTTGTCTGTGTCATTTCTTGTCACGAGGCGGTTAGTCGGACTTCTTTTCGGTTGACGTTAATGACCTCTTCATCAACTTATGTTTTTGATAGCTGTAAAACTGTATTGATATGATATTAACCGATCAACAATTCGATGAGCACTGTTAAGTTGGTGATCATTAATTGGAATGTCTTGGTTACTTATTTTATTGTTTGGTATTTTAATTTGTTTGCATTAAGGGGTGTAATACTTCTCTGCATATTGTGTTCTTATAACCTCAGTTTTTATATTTTACAATTAAGAAATTGAGTGATGAATTTGTGGGGTGCATACTTGAGTATATAAATTTATGAAATATTAGGCTGATCAAGAAGACATCAGAGCTATAGATCTCAACCTTATCAAATGTTTATGTGAACTGAAATGCGGTAAAGCTGCAGGTTTGATGGCATGCCATAGAACCTGAACAACTGTTCTGTACTCACCCAATACAGTTAGGTCTTTGCTAACATTACTATTTGCAGCAGAGTGCATTATGGATATGTACCAATTATTTTGGTTGAGGCGTAATAATTCCTCCTGTGAAAACTAAAGATGTGATCTGTCTTGTAGCTCAGCTACTGTGATATAACACTTAGTGGAAATATTGCGAAGTTTGAGGTGTGTCTTTTTGAGCTGTATAGCTGTTATCTGTGTTCTTCTGGCCTTCAGTCTGGATTCATGAAGAAAACTGGTTGCGATAGAGCAATTTATACAGAACTTGAGGTCTACTGTTGAGTAAATCAAAGTGTTTGTGTTTGAAAGTAATGATGAAGAATATTCCACACAGATTTTTGATAAGTTTGATACACTGGTTTAGTAGATGGTTGCAGCTGTAGGATGGAATTGTGTATTTTCTAGAATATTCAAATTAGTTTGCAGTGTCAGACAAGGAGGGGTGTTATCCCTATCCTATTTGTTGTTTTTGTGGATTACACTGTTAATCTGATAGATAGAATGACTTCTATGTAGAAAATAATTGTTACTTGTGAATTAGAGTATCCTATATGGATATGAAGTTCGGTATAACAAAATCTGTGGTGCTCAGGATAGTTGGTGCCCATAAATATTTGTGTATGCGTTTGCCATTAGTGTTTGAGTTTGCCATGTGTTGAAAAGCAAAATACTTAGCAATTATACTGTGACAGTTGATGTGCAAATGTCATTTTGACTGCAGGAGACAGTTTAAACCATAGGCGTAGACTCTGGGAGGGCAGCCGTGGCGCGTGCCCCAAATAATTGAGATGGACTGTACATTTAATGCAAAAAGTGTAGAATGAATAACGAAATGCCCCCAATATTTTGGACAAGTTTACGCCAGTGGTTTAAACTGAGCCTAAGTGAAATAATTTGAAAATTTTACAAGTCTGATAATAATAGCTTTTTAAACGACACATGGATGAAATTGTTCTGTTGCATTTATTCAAAACACATTGTGAGCCACTACTTGTATTTACATGTGAATGTATTTCATTTACTATCAGTAAGTATGCAAGGTTGACAACTGCATGGAACAGAATATTTTGGAGGTTTTTGAAAGTAAATAACACAATGATTGATGGGTGCTTTCATATATGTTGGTTGTTTACTGCTTCAGGCTGACTTTGATGTTAGGCAGTATTGTCCAAGTTAATGGTGTCATGAGAAATGGTTCCAGACAAATGGTTCACGATCATCCAGCTTCTAGTTTGAGCTATATTTTCATCGAGAATCAGGCTTCTAGTTTGAGCTCTATTTTCATCGATCTTCCAGCTTCTAGTTTGAGCTATATTTTCATCATCGCTGATCCAGCTTCTAGTTTGAGCTATATTTTCATCGCTCATCCAACTTCTAGTTTGATGAAAATAGAGCTCAAATGCTTTTTCGTAGTCCAATGTAAACAAAACACAACCTAGAAGCTGGAAGATTGTGAACCATTTGTCCATGAACCATTTGTCCATGAACCATTTGTCGTGAACCATTTGTTGTGGAACCGTTAATCTACAGTACTAAAACTACTAAATGAACTACAAGCATTATTTGTACAACAACAAAAAGATACTTTGTGAAATCTATGATATATTGAAAAATTTTAACATTGGTGACTTAAGGATAAATGTTTATGAAAGGCATTTGCTTATCAGGTAGTTGAGCTGCTTATTTTTTTATCACTGATGTGTATATTTTTTCTGTTATTTCTCCTTTGTATAGAGGGTGTTATTTTGTGTTGCTCATATGTGGTGAAATAAAGTTTATTCAAAATGGAAACTACATAAGCAGACTACATGTGTTTTATATGTTGTGCATATTGTATTGTATTGTATTGTATATTGTATTGTATTGTATTCGGATATTTATAAAGCGCTTCTAGCGGGAGGGCCATTCAGAAGCGCTCCCAGTGCGATAGACCCCGAGAGAAAAAGCAAGTTTTAAGAAAGGTAAAAGAGGAAGAGACGCTACCTGAGAGAATAGAAGAACGAACAAACGGAGGAAGCCCATTCCAAAGAGCAGGGCCAATGGAAGCAAACGACCTAGATTGAGCCAGTGAAGTTCTGACACGGGGAACGAGGAGGTCCAAACGGTCAGATGAACGAAGAGGACGAAGAGAAGCCGCAGAGTGAGGGCGATGAAATAAGTCACATAAATATTTTGGAGCGAAACCAAGCTGAGCCTTAGAGACAAGGATGAGGACCTTAAATTGGATGCGGGCAGAAAGCGGGAGCCAGTGGAGTTCTTCTGCCATAAAGGTGGTGATATGAGAGAATCGAGGAAGACGGGCAATTAATCTAGCAGCAGCATTGAGAACGGACTGAAGAGGAGCAAGACGGACTTTGGGAAGACCAATGAGGAGGGAATTGCAGTAGTCAAGTCTAGAGCAGACAAATGCATGGACAATTGAAGCATATGTTGTAGATGTCCTGATTACTTACAGAAGATGCATGCATATGGATGCTATATAGACCACAGATGGTTTACAGTTTAGCATGCAGATTGCTAAACCATTTGGTATCTGTATAGTATACATGTGGTGTAGATAAGCTAGTTATATATAGGAACTATATATATTGCATATGGCATGCAGATTGGTACATCATCTGGTATCTATATAGCAAACACATGGTGTAAACCACCTAATTACATATAGAAACTTTATAGATTCTATATAGTATGCAGATTGGTAAAGGATCTGGTATCTATATTGAATACATATGGCATAGATCAGCTAGTTACATATAGAAACAATATAGATTATATATAGTATGCAGATTGGTAAAGGATCTGGTATCTATATTGTATACATATGGCATAGACCAGCTAGCTACATATAGAAACAATATGGATTCTATATAGAATGCAGATTGGCAAAGGATCTTGTATCTATGTGGTAAACATATGGCATAGATCATCTTGTGCCATATGTATGACGTATGGATACCATTTGAAGGCCAGATGGCTTGGACATATGCATTCAATATGGGCTGTCGGGTGCAAACCAGATGATTCTAGGGATCCCTGCCATATTGGATCGCATATGGCATACATACTTTGTAGATCAGATAGTTACATGTAGAAACAATATGGATTCTATATAGAATGCAGATTGGTAAGGATCTTGTATCTATATGGTAAACATATGGCATAGATCAGCTGGTTACATATAGAAACAATATAGATTCTATATAGAATGCAGATTGGTAAAGATCTGGTATCTATATGGCATACATATGGTTTAGATGACGTGGTGCCATATAGATACCATATGCATACCATTTAAAGCCCAGATGGCTTGCACATATGCATTCAATATGGGCTGTCGGGTGCAAACCAGATGAATCTAGAGATCCCTGACATATGGCATCCCATATGAAGCCCATATGGTTTCCATATTACATTGCTGTTGGGGATTATGTGGCCTTGTTGTGGACGAAGATGAAGCGTGTGGAAAGATACATGAAATGCCAGTGAAAACTGAAACCGAAACTAAGCCGTTGCAAATAGATCATAAACAAATTGATCATTTGACTGTTATACAACAGAAACAATTGTTGAATGTTTTGAATAAATATTCTGATCGTTTTTCTGATAAATTTGATTTCTGTACTGTGTTAGAACATGAAGTTAAACTGCGTCCTGACTGTGTACCGAAAAAGTTGTCTGCGTACCGTGTACCACTGATTTATCGATCTGAAGTCGAGAGACAGATCGAAGATCTGATTTCCATGGGAATCGAGCCGTCGACCAGTCCTATGACTGCGCCATTGGTGACAGTAAAGAAAAAGGATGGTTCACTTCGATTGGCTTGTGATGATCGATATGTAAATAGTTTAACAATTGAATGTCAATATCCGATGTCTATTGTTGATGAAATTCGTATGAAAGTTGGTTAAGCTAATGTAATTTCAGTGTTTGATTGCAGAAGTGTTAATTGGACACGTGATTAGTTCGAGTCATAAGAAAATGGACCCTGACAAACTGAAGGTAATGACAGACATGACTAGACCATCGACTAAGACACAACTGAGACGTTTAATGGGTTTGTTTAGCTATTACAGACAATTCATAAAATACTTTGCAAAAATTGCGAAGCCATTGACTGATGAAACTGGTAAGAAAAAGCCTGAAAGTGTGTGCTGGACAGAAGATCATCAGAAAGCATTTGATGAATTAAAACATCGTTTGTGCCATAATGTTGTACTTGAAATTTTTCAGTTAGGTCAACCAGTGAACTTGTATTGTGATAGCAGTGAGGCAGCCGTTGGCGCTGTAATGACGCAACTAGATCATGAAGGAAAGGAAAGGCCTGTTTATTTTATCAGTCAGAAATTGACTGCTAGCCAGCAAAATTGGGCGACTATAGAGAAAGAGGCATATGCCGTTGTTTGGGCGTTATCCAAATTAAGTGATATAATTCTGGGCTCCCACATAATGGTATACACAGATCATAATCCTCTGACCTACTTAAGCACGACCATGTCAAAATCAGCCAAGCTAGTACGTTGGGGATTGGCGCTACAAGCCTTTGATCTAGAACTTAATACGAAGGGAAAATTGAACGTGGTAGCGGACTGCCTTTCTAGACTTTAGATTAGGGCTTAAAGTGTAATGTAATGTACATATGGACCTAGGGAAAACATATGTAGTGTATAATCTTTGTGTTTTTGTGTTTTTATGTGTTTTTGAATTATTTTGTGTTCATAATTGCATTGTATTCAAGTTTGCAAATTTATATGATTTGCAAACTTGAAAAAGAAGGATAAGAGGTATGTCATATGCACTAATTGTGGGTAGGTGTTTTGTTAGGCTTTAGAGTGGGTAGGCGTGGTTTATATGTAATTATGTAAATGCTTGTATAGTATAATGACAATATATCTATATAAAGACTCTGCTAGGATAGGACAATGTATAATTAGTATAGTGCATACGGACTTAGCCAATCGCAAGAGCTGTATGTACATGCCTGTGTATGTATCCTGTATATAGACATCGTAGGTGAGATTATTAAATCAGTCATAACTTGTGTGTGACTCGTTGTTGGTCGATCAGGCTGACATATACATACATACATACATACATACATACATACATACATACATACATACATACATACATTGTTACGTGTAGGCACGTGTCATGGTCTTAGGCTGCTTCATAGTTTAGGCGGGAGTCCTGTGTGTTAGGAGGAGTGTCCGTTAGCTATAAATATGACGTGCTGCGTAGTTCATGAGCTCAGTGTCTTGTTTTGGTTGATCATGTTGGGTTAAGGTTTGTGGAGCTCGTTGTTTGTTTGATCGACAGCATAAGGTTGACATTAGCCTAGGGTATTTTGCTGTTGGCTCGTCGACTGTGTCGAGTTGCCAATAACAGTTTGTCTCCCTTAGCGGAGGACAGTACTGTTGTACATTGAGCTATTGGTATTTCGTTTCCTTAATGGAGTGCGGTCAGTAATTTGGTGTTGGAAGTCTTATGCAAAGACTTGCTGCTTTTCGTTGGTTTCATTGTTCGAAAGCAGGTGAATGTTTGCTACCGTCATTCTTGTGTGGTCGACGTTTGTATTCTTCATCTCTTTCGAATCGATTCTCCGGATGAACATCGATTTACTCGTTTGAAGGCAAAAACAATCGATCCACGGAAAGCATTATAATTGGAAGTCATCACATGAATCTTCTTGTTAAGGCATTCAAATTAGGAGTGGAAAACCAATTTGATACAACTGACGAAAATTCTGTTTTGTTGATGTCATGCTGAATGACATCGACGCCAGTAACCTATCATTTTTATATCAGGTACATAAGAAACTGAGAATCAGATTTAAGTCTTTGAGATAAGTTGGATTAGGGCTTACTTGCTGTCGCTGATAGAGGATTACGCGTTAGAATGGCAATCTTAGCCTACACTCAGTGCGGTTTTTATTAAGTATAACCATGTGAATTTGCGCTATAGGCCTATATATATATATATATATATATATATATATATATATATATATATATATATGTGCGTCATTTGCCATTAAAGATTTACTCTTAAACTACTCTAAGGTTGCTTACGTTAGTTTCGTAGAAGGATATAATCCAGTTAAATTTGACGAAACAGATGAATGTTAAGTAAAACATTTCGGTGTTTTAAACAAATAAATGCCATTCAGAGATATACAAGATATCAATCAAGTCAATTTAAGTGTATCATAAAAATCATCAATGAGAGAAAACACCAAAATAGTATTCAGTACACAAGACAATCTTGATTAAACATTTTTCTTTCATAATGACCAAACACAACGTCCAAAACTTAATCTAAGAATAATCTAATTACTTTTATTACTTGACACATCATGTATACAAGGACAATAGGCTATAAGTATCAATAGTCTAAAATAGTCTCACAAAATTATGTACAGTTAACCGTTCTTTTAAATAGTTAGTCCAGCAGAAGTGTCAGCTAAATTTAATATTTAACAATAAAGTTGTCAAGTATTGGAACCCAGAACGAAAAACTTTATTAGCAACTATAAAATAAAATTTTATTTTCAGCAATTCTACAGTCTTACAATTATGTGAGAAGGCTATTCGATTCTCTACATCGGAATGCGCACTGTGTAAGTATTCCGAAATGAAAGTGATATAAAGTAACTACTTATGTATGAAGCATCTTTTCATTATCTCAAATTGCAATTGTTTTCACCTGCATGTAACTGCGTGGAATTCAGCACAGGTCAGAAGCTAAGTCGTCAGGTGGAGAAAATCGATGACTAGAACAATGTTTTAGAAAATTCTTCTCTATTTCAAACAATTCATCACATATACCACATCCAAATGATTTTGACAAAGACGCTTTTGCATCCAAAGGAGTTTTTAATTTTGTAATATACAGACATTCTCCATCTCTAATTTTCAGTAAAAGATCTGCAGTTGCACTAGAATCCGGATATATGTTCTTTGAGAAACGATCATCTGGTTTATCTGTACTACTAAATGTGATGAAATGATTAGACAGGTTAGCTATTACTTCACTTCCCATTTTAAGATCCTGTGTCTCTGCCTGGAGAATAAACTGCTTTGCTGGAAAAACGGTTTTGGCATAAGTTTTATTGTGTGTGTACTGCTTCCCGGTATCATGAGTTCTTTTGTGATTCTTTAGACTTCCAATTTGTGTGAATCCTTTATTACAAACCTCACATATGTATGGTTTTTCTCCAGTATGGATTCTCATATGCACTTCCAGATGACTACTTCGAGCAAATGACTTCTGACATAATCGACACATGTATGGTTTTTCGCCAGTGTGAGTTCTCATGTGCTTTTTCAGCACACCACTTCCAGCAAATGCTTTCTGACATAGCTGACATTTGTATGGTTTTTCGCCAGTGTGGGTTCTCATGTGCTTGTTCAGCGTGCTACTTCCAGCAAATGCTTTCTGACATAGCTGACATTTGTATGGTTTTTCTCCAGTATGGGTTCTCATGTGCGATTTCAGTTGACTATGATTAGGAAATGATTTCTGACATAATTGGCAATCGTATGGTTTTTCTCCTGTATGAGTTCTCATGCGAGTCTTTAGGCTACAGCTTAATGTAAACGATTTCTGACATAGCTGACATCTGTATGGTTTTTCGCCAGTATGGGTTCTCATGTGCGTTTTCAGATGACTGTGACAAGAGAATGATTTCTGACATAGCTGGCACCTGTATGGTTTTTCTCCAGTATGAGTTCTCAGGCGAGTCTTTAGACTAGAATCCACTGAAAATGATTTCTGACATAAGTGACATCTGTATGGTTTTTCGCCAGTATGGGTTCTGATGTGCATTTTGAGAGAACTCTCATGAGTAAATGATTTCTGACATAACTGGGAAACGTAGTGTTTTTCGCCAGTATGGGTTCTCATGTGCGTTTTCAGATGACAACTTTGAGCAAATGATTTCTGACATATCTGACACCTGTATGGTTTTTCACCAGTATGGGTTCTCATGTGTGTTTTCAGATAACTACCATCAGCAAATGATTTCTGACATAGCTGACACCTGTATGGTTTTTCTTTAGTATGGATTCTTATATGCACTGCCAGATGAGTACTTCGAGCAAATGACTTCTGACATAGTCGACACATGTGTGGTTTTTCGCCAGTGTGAGTTCTCATGTGCTTTTTCAGCACACCACTTCCAGCAAATGCTTTCTGACATAGCTGACATTTGTATGGTTTTTCGCCAGTGTGGGTTCTCATGTGCGTTTTCAGATAGCTATGTCCAGCAAATAATTTTTGACATAACTGGCACATATATGGTTTTTCGCCAGTATGGGTTCTCATGTGCTTTTTCCGAGTGCTATGTACAGCAAAAGATTTTTGACATAACTGACATTTGTATGGTTTCTCTCCAGTGTGGGTTCTCATGTGACACTTCAGACTATAGCCTTCAGCAAATGATTTCTGACATAGCTGGCACCTGAGTGGTTTTTCTCCAGTATGTGTTCTCATGTGCACTTTCAGAGTATTATCATGAGCAAATGATCTCTGACATAGGTGGCACCTGTATGGTTTTTCACCAGTATGGGTTCTCAGGTGTGTTTTCAGATTACTGTGATGAGCAAATAATTTCTGACATAGCTGGCACCTGTATGGTTTTTCTCCAGTATGGGTTCTCATGTGCTTTTTCAGGGTACCAGCGTCAAAGAAAAATTTCTGACACAGTTGGCACCGGTGTGGTTTTTGTCCAGTATGGGTTCTCATGTGCGTTTTCAGATGACTATGATCACAAAATGATTTCTGACATAGCTGGCACCGATATGGTTTTTCGCCAGTATGGGTTCTTATATGCATCATCAAGCCACCTATTTCAGTAAATAATTTCTCACAAAACTGACATTTGTGTGGTTTCTCTCCAGTATGGGTTCTCATGTGCCTTTTCAGAGTACCGCCCTGATCAAAAGACTTCCGGCATATGTGGCACCTATATTCTTTTTCTCTTGTATGGGTTTTCGTATTCGCCATCAGGCTACTCCCTTAATTGATAATTTCACTGTTTTTCTCCAGTATGGGTTCTTTGAAGAGCTCTCAGATGATCAACTAGAGGATACAGATTCTGAAATAATTGACACCTGTGTGGCTTTTAAATGATTCGTATGTGCTTTTCCAATCACCACATTCTAGATAAAGTGAAGATTTTATTGGATATTGATAAGCATGAGTATTGCTATGCACTTCAAAGAAACTGCCTCTGCAAACGGTTTCTGCAGTTGTTGTGTTTGTCGTAGCCTTTCCACCACCGGCAGTGCACACTTTCTCATATTATCAATGACTTCATTTAAGTTTGTGTTTGAGACGCTACCAAGATGCTTCCATGTTTCATCTGCAGGCTGTAGTAGTTATTTTTCGAGTAAAGTGAGAAATTAGCCACACAGAAAACACTTCATGACGAAATGCTGAAGCTATCCAACCTTTGTGTTATAGCACACCTTTATGCTATTCTTCAACATGATTTTAACGGAAGATGAAATTAGTCGACTCTAGAGAAAGTTGTAGTCCAATAAATCCACTGTAATGTTCTTGATGAAGATTATTCTGGTGCAGACCTTGTCCTACAACTGTATTTGAAGCTCGAACGGAATGTTGCTCATCTTCTTCATGTACTTGCTAAAATAACAGTTAATCCTTAATATTAATATGTTTTAAAATATAGAACATAAGTTCATTGCTGCTCATTACAGCAGAATGACCATTTTCCATTCATGGTTGAGTGACAAGTCAGTAGTAAAGGCAAGGCACAGTTTCAGTTAGTAATAGTGGCAAGGCACAGTTCCAGGAATTCATTAACTAATTTTTTAGCCTGAACTTGCTGGACTTGCTTAAACCCTTAATGTTACAGCCATGTGTGAAAAGAGACTGGCCTGAATAATGGTTATCAGATTATATCAAATGGCTGAAATTTACTATCGCATTGAATAAAATTTAATGAAGATCCCATCCAGTTGATTATAGAGAGAGGATAGATGAATGGTAACACTCTTGCTCGAAGAACATAAGATCTTGAAAGACACGCTTCGATACCCAGAAGCTCCCTATAGGTTGACTCAGCCTTCCACTCCTTAATTCCATTACTTAATTACGCACGTTGATCAACGAACTGTAAAGAACGAGCATGGCAAAGAACTGCGTCAGACGACATCTAGTGTTTTTAATGTTCGTCGGAACGACTTTCCATCCATCGTCAACGGAGCTTTAAACGTGAAGCCAAAGCTGCCAAACCATAATAATTTTATTAGCAAACCATCTAATTGACCTAGCTGTCGTTAATTAAATGTGTTTCTCCACTAAATTATACGCACAGAGATCTAGAATCTAACCAGATTTGACATTAAAGTCGAATTTCCCACGAATCTCGTTTAGAGTGTCATCAGCAGAAAAATGGCGACCGATTTGAATCTTTCACTATATTGAAAGATTCCGCCACCCAACGAATGAAGAAATTACTAATGCGGCGGAAATTTCCGCCTTCCGAATTTTAGCGAAATTTTAACTTCTGCGTCGGAAGATGTCGGATTCTTACGTACATAGGAATTCGCATCGGTTTTCATCAGAACTTGAACTAGAAGCTGGAAGACCGACGAAAACAGCTCAGAGTAGAAGCACAGTATAAATAATTACACAGTACGTCGACTCTCATTGCTGGCTGTTGACAAGTTTTTCTGGTCACGTGATTACGACATCTGGTCACGTGATTACGACGCCATTTTGAACCTGAGCTCCTGAATTATAGATTTAAGCTGAAATTAACGTTAAAAATAATATTGTTAATTCTAATGAAGTCCTCAATGTTGTTGTAACGTTTAAAAAATATTTTATTTGATGGATTGCGGTGTATCGGCGTGTAGTCCTCAATGTTGTTTTAACGTTTAAAAAAATATTTGATGTGATTGTTTCCGGTGTATCGGCATGGTAACCGACAGTGGGCGGGGCTTAGGTACTTATAATGTCGTCACAGTGGGCGGGGCTTAGTTATTTATAATGTCACACATTCTGACAGCAGTAGCGGCGAGGAGTCGACGTGCTGTGTAATTATTTATACTGTGGTAGAAGCTAGAAGAGCAATGAAAATAAAGCTCAAACTAGAAGATGGATGAGCGATGAAAACGTATCATACTAACCTTAAACAAGAAGCTGAATGACCAATGAAAACAGCTCAAAGTAGAATCTGGAAGAGCGATGAAAATACAGCTCAAAATTAGAAGCTGGATGAGCAATGAAAATGTGTCATTTTAAAACTTAAACTAGAGGCTGGATTCTCGATTAAACCAGCTCCAAGTAGAGCCTGGATGAGCGATCAAAACGTGTCATACTAAAACATCTAGAAGCTGAATTCTCGGTTTGGCATGAAGAGGTGCGCATACGTAAAGGTAGCTTTGCGGGTAAAATCGTAGTTTACGTTGCTAAATTCAACATCTTTTCAGGCCCGTACTTAACGTTGCTAAATAAATGTCATGTCTTCACGTAGCTGATCATCCAACTTCTAGTTTAACTCTTAATATGAAATATTTTCATCGTTCATCCGACTTCTAGTTGCAGTTATATGTTCATCAAACATCCCGCTTCTAGTTTCAGTAACATTTTCATCAATAATCCAACTTTTAGTTTAACTATGAAACAATTTTCATACTTGGTAATAGATCTAACGTCAAGGGATTTAGCAACGTAAACTTCAGATTTTCAACCACTATCAATTTAGCAACGTAAACTACGGTTTTACCGCTTTGCACATGCGCGAAGGATTTCCGCCGCGGAAATTGTAATATTTTTCTATTTAGTGTGGCGGAATTTTCCGCCGCAGAAGATTTATCGATACTGAAAAGTTAGCTGAAGTTTAAGTATATCCTGTCATCTAGCGAATACATTTTAACGTGCAACAGTGACTAAGGCATTAGGCGTGCGCATAATGTAAGAGGTTATGGGCGTACGTGGGGGCGGGGGGAGTCCATAGAGTAGTGGTAACATCACTGGCGTGAACAGCAAGAGTTAGCGGGATCGCTTCCTGCAACCTCCCCAAATTTAGGTCCACTCAGCCTTTCATCACAGTATAAATAATACATGTTTTGATTCGCGTGATGGCGCGATGTTAAAATGAGATGTAAGACGTGATGGGCGCCTTGTATGGCTGCCGTGTACAGTTAAATTCGACTCCTGTAATAACTTGTGATCATCCGTTCATACTGATTTGTAATCATACTGCGTTATTGTCAGTTTGAAGATATTAAACGAAGATTATTTATTATTACGTAAATTATTAGGGGCCTAACAGGGCGTTTTCTAAAACTGCTATTTTCGATTTTTTAAATAGTTATAAGGGCAGTCTCTACCTTAGTAACTATAGGCCGAATAATTGTCTGTGTCTGATTTTAGGGTCTTCTTCCTAGTACTATTTAAATGTGAAAAAGTGTAATTTTAGAAAAAAGCCACGTAATTATTTAGGTACATCTGAAATCCAAGTTAATAAAGCACGGTACATGTACTCGCTAGATGGGAAGCTATACTTTCAGAAACTCCAGCTCACTGTTCAATAGAGTGATTCACTTAGATCCCTCGCCATTTTGTGCTCATGACAGTTTCGATCATATTATGGGGAAATTCGACTTTAATGCCAGACGTGGTTTGATTTTGTAATTCTGTGCATATAATTTAGTAATCTAGTATTCTAATCACCTTGATCTACGAGAGAATTGATTATATTATGGTTTGATTGAAATGTTTTTTCCGCACAGACGATGGCTGGAAAGTCATTCCGACGAATGTCAGTTCCTTGTTATGCAGCGTTCTTTCGAACTTGTTAATAAAAATACGTAAATAAGTAATGTAAAGTCTGATAATTAAGTAGACTTGCACTTTACCATAATAGAAAAGAAATGAGTGAATTAAATATATTTTATGTTTAATATTAATCACCTTGTAATTGTGTATTTAATTATATGAGGGTTGTTGTATGTTACTTCGCAAGAGAGGACATCCTTTCATGCAGACTTTTGGTAAATAGCCTATAAATTGTTTAAAAGTAGTTTTGCTAATCGATGTATCTTCAGTTATAATTAGTTGTGCATCTGTGACCTTATAATCTGCCCCTGTTATAGTTTATTTTACAAAATGTATTTAATCATTGTACAACATGTAATGCATGTGCGCTAGTCAGATGCAAATAAAGGCTACTTACTTACTTACTTTTAAATTAGTATTTTATACAGAAACGAAATTATATAAAATTATGACTATGGCATTGCTTAAACATGTCAGTGTAATGAAACGTTCAAGTAATCTGCTAGTAATGGTGTATAAAACTGTGAAAACAGAGTAGACCTACTCCTTATTTAACTGAGACTGCAGTGTTTTAAGTGGAGCTGCAGTGGTTTAAGTGGATCTACAGTGTTTTAAGTGGAGCTGCAATGTTTAAGTGAAGCTGCAGTGTTTTAAGGGAAGGTGCAGTGTTTTAAGGGAAGCTGCATTTATCTAGGCAGAGCTGCATTTTTTAAAGTGAAGCTGCGGTGTTTTATTTGGAGCTGCAGTGTTTTTCCGCTACCTATTAGCTGGCAGCTGCATATTTCAGCTCCAAATGGTGCCCATCACTTGTTACCATTACGGGTAGTTTTTGTTTGTGTCTGGATACATGCTTAACATCAGTGGTGTTGGATTCATCTGGTAAACTGTAAAATCATCTGATGAACTGAAAAATGTGCATAGTAAAATGAGACACTACGATTTTTCCGCATAACTGATTACGTTGGTGTTCCTCTTCTACCTCGCTTTAGTTAATTTGAGCCAATTCCTAGCTATGTCTACTCATTTTGCAGGTAAGTTTGCCAAAGCAGAAAGTGGACCATACAAGGTACACTGAGCAGAAAGTGCAGATACAGGGAGAGGGATTTAGGTCCAGCAACTGAAAATGCTCATTCACTTAGCACAGTTGTAGTTTTGGATTTGACCAAGAATAGAAATTTATGATGACGTTGTGGAATATTGATAAGAATGAAGAATAAGACCTGATTTTAAATGATGTCTTTGGCCAGAATTCAGTGTTTGACCCAAGTTGAAAGAAATGCTCTTCTCAACAGGAAGCCAATGCAGTGATTTTGTACAGGGGTTATATGTTCATACCTCTACATTCTCTGAATCGGCTTGATCTGTTTGTTCCCTGGGTGAGGTCTGCCCTGGCTTAGTCTTGGTCTTTCGCTGTCGTGGACCCATCCTTATGGAACTCCCTTCCCTCGGTACTGCGTGGGACCCTAGTCACTGGGTTCTCTCTCTCTGTTCATAGTTTAAAATCTGTTCTGTTTCTGCAAGGCTCATAGTGCCTCTGAATAGTTTGCACTGTGAGAGGTGCTTTATAAATTTCCAGATACCATACCATATCTTGATATATTTAGTATGACTTTAACCAAATAGAGCCGTGTGAGATTCTGTAAATTGAATTTGGTGATGCCAGTAAGAACTGAGTTAGAGTAACATTAATATTGAGGTTTTACTGTTATTTTTAGCAAGTCGATGAGAAAGACGAGCAACATTCTGTTAGAGCTTGAAAATGCAGTTGCTGCACATGGTCTGCACTTCATTAATCTTCATCAATAACATTACAGTGGACTACAACTATTGCTATAGTCATCTATGCCATTTTCTGTTAAAATCATACTGAACAGGAGCATAAAGGTGTGCTAATATACAAAGGTTGGATAGCTTCAGAATTTCGTCATGATGTATTTTTCTGTGACCAAATTCGTATATTACTCGAAAAATGACTACTACTGACAGATGACACATGAACCTCTGTTGTAAGCTTCTGAAACGCAAACTTAAATACAGTCGACATTTAACACTACTAGTGTTGGAAGTGCTACGAAAACAACAATTGCAGATACGTTTTGGGCAGGCAACTGCTTTGAAGTGCATACGAAACTTGATGCTTTCGAAATGCCATACAAATCCCAACTTTTGTTCATAATCTGATGAATCATTTAAACACCAGTCAGATATTAATTATTTCAGAAACTGTATGCCCAAGGTGACCTTGACCAGCTGAGAGCTCATCAAAGAACAAAAACTGGAGAAAAACAGTGAAATAATCAATTAAGTAAGAGCCTGATTGCAAATACGATAACCTATACGGGAGAGAAACAGTACAGGTGGCAGATGTGTCGGAAGTCATTTGATCAGGATTTTATCTGAAAATGCACATGAGAACCCATACTGGAGAGAACTCATAGATATATCAGTTTTGTGAGAAATCATTTACTGAAGTAGGTGGCTTGGTGGTGCATATGAGAACCCATACTGACGACAAGGAGTGAAATTATCACTTAAGTGAGTAGCCTGATGGCGAATACGACAATCCATATGGAAAAACAACAATTCACATGCCAGATATGTCAGAAAACATTTGCCTCAGGTGGTTATCTGAAAACGCACATCAGAATCCATACTGGAGAGAAACCATACAGGTGCCAGTTATGTCAGAAATCATTTACTGAAGGTGGTGGTCTGAAAAAGCACATGAGAATCCATACTGGAGAGAAACCATACAGGTGCCAGATATGTGAGAAATCATTTAATATACATTGTCATTTGAAAACGCACATGAGAATCCATACTGGAGAGAAACCATACAGGTGCCAGATATGTCAGAAGTCATTTGCTCAAGATAATAATTTTAAAAGGCACATGAGAACCCATACTGGAGAGAAACCATACAAATGTCATTTCTGTGAGAAATCATTTACTCGAGTAACCGGCTTCGAGTTGCATATTAGAGCCCATGCTGGTGAAATATCATACAGGTGCCAGCTATGTCAGAAATCATTTGCTTATCAGAATTATCTGAAAACGCACATGAGAACTCACACTGGTGAAAAACCATACAACTGTGAGGTTTGTAATAAAGGATTCACTCAAATTGGAAATCTAACCAGACACAGAAGAACTCACGAAACTGAGACACAATCTCATACCAAGAGCAGTTCTTCAGTGAAGCAGTTTAAACTCCATGCAGGAACGCAACCACAGGATCTTAAACTGGGAAGTGGAGTAATTACGACCCTGTCTGATCATTTCGTCACATTTAGTAGTACAGGTGCTATTGACAAACCAAATGAAAGTTCCTCAAAGAACATATATCCAGATTCTTGTGCAATTGCAGGTCCTTTGCCGAAAATTAGAAGTGAAGAATGTCTCTATATTAGCAAATTCAAACCTCCTGTGAATGCAATGGCGACTTTGTCAAAATCATTTGGTTGTGGTATATGTGACGAATTGTTTGAAATAGAGAAAGAATTTCTAGAGCATTGTTCTAGCCATCGATTTTCTCCGCCTCACGAATTAGTCGAGGACATTTTGTGCTATGAATGTAGTTACTAAAGATGCACAACATTTTGTGAGACTATTTTAGACTGCTTAAACTTAGCCTAATGTCGTTGCCACTGGCGTTAACTTGTCCAATAATATTGGGGGTGGGGCATTTGGTTATTTATTTTACACTTATTGCATTGTTTGTATAGTCCATCTCAATTATTGGGGGGCACGTGCCTCGGCTGCCCCCCAGAGTCTACGCCTATGGTCGTTGCATTCATGATGTATTAAGTAATAAAGTTAATTAGCTTATCTACTTAGATTGATTGTTAGACGTTATGTTTAATCATTGCGAAAGATGAATGATTGAATGTGTAATTAAGATTCGTCATGTATCTTGAACATTTGGTATTTTGTTGTCTGGTGATTTTTATACTTCATTCTTGTCTTAGCTTCTAAATAAATAAACTACATGTCGTAAATTGAATATAGGGCCTACTTATTTTTCTCAGAATGGAATATATTTCTTTGATTCTTGTTGAAATTTATGCTTTACATCGGTCTTTTCATATACTGTCATTTTAAATTAATCATATCCTTGTACAAAACTAACTTTAGCAACCTTACCGTAAAGTAGTTTCTAGGAGTAAATCTTTAACTTGGCAAATGACGCGTGTAGCGCACATTTACATGGTTACCTAATCAAAAGCACGTCGAGCTTAAGATCCTGATGCTGACGCACAATTCTCTGGCAGCATGTGCTCCATTTTATTTCAAGGGCTTTGCATCTTAGTGTTTTCCATCCCTGGTTGCAGATTTCTCCTCCTAGTCCAAGCACTTAACGTTGAAACTCATTATATTGTGGATTTATAAGTGTGAGATTCGTCTAACTACCTCACTTTTTTTATTGAAGGGAATGTAATGTTATGGAGGTAATAATAAGTTAGATTTAATTGTAACGGCGTAAAGGAGAGAATCTGCAGTAAAGCCGATAGCCAATCAGAAGACAGATCCGCCAAGTAACAGAAGCGTGTAATTCGAGCCACCATCCCACACTCCCTTCCCTTCTCCCGAGCACCTGCCGACGACGTCACACCACCAGAGGGCATTGGAGCCTTCAACCAACCACAGCAGCCGCAGTACGATCGACGGAGGGTGAACGATAAGTCACCAACGCGACTACGCCAAAGCACCGCCTCCGCTGATATCACCCCAAACGTCAGCACCTACACAGCCGCCGCTACCCCTACGAGAGACGTCGACCAATCACAGAATGACCGATGGCCGAGACTTGAGGCCGGCCCTCCGTATACAAGATACGGGTGACAGACAGAAGATACGCGAGCGACTAGAAGAAGCATCAGCCAATCAGGAGATACGCCCCTGGACCGCATGATTCCGTCGGGATGCTCAGACATCCGCGCATGCGCAGAGACCCACGCCATACGTCAGCAAACGCAAGTATGAAGAGAAGAATAGTATAAAGGTCGAGACAAAGACGCCCAATTCAGTTTCTCCGGTTTCCAGCTACGTGATGATGCCGTAACCGTTCCAGACGAGGAGGACCAGCGGACAGCGCCGCTGCGGTCCGAGAACTCCGGACAGCCGTCGATGGATTCCGGCTGCTTCCGTCAGAAAGCGTCACGATGAGAATGCCGTGATGGGAAGGCCAACTGAAGTACATGCCAGCGCCTGCCTTAAAATCGTCCTACGCGAAGACTGGACATCCGCCGAGAACGAGTTCCGTCGTGATGTCGTCTACAGACTTTCACCGTGAGTCATCTGGCCGGGCTGAGAGCAAGCACACATTGTATGCGCCTCCGAGACCAGATAGACGTCAGGAAGACCCAGGAAGAAGAAGCAACTCTACGATCCCCGTCTCTCATGGAAGACTTGTGAGTACATTCTATTTTGCCCTATCGAGAAGCTGTGACGAAGTGTACAGTGAGAGCAGCACGTAAATGCGACAGGCCCTGTGAACTAAGGACCTCGGCGTATACAACCACTTACTCACCTACGCAAGAACGATGAACGATGACCCCAGAGACTAATGCGAAGCTGAACTGGAACTGAGATGAGTGATATTGGCTGCTAATGAGCGAGACCTGATATTGGCTAGTATAGTCCCCGTATTTCTCCTTTGATGCTATTGACATGTTTACTAGATATATGCTTGTATCACGAGTCTGTGCTCTAAGTAAGGATAACCCCGTTATAGGTGCGTTAGGTATAAATGTAGTCCCCGTTATAATGTGCGTTAGGTACGAATACGTAGCCCTGTTGTAATAGGTAAGAGCTACTGATAGGTATTGTAGCCTGTACTGAAGTCATTGTTCTGTTATAATAAAGGATATATATATATGAATACGATTGTCATTAATTAACTCCGAGAGAGGAGATTAGTGAAGTAGGTAAGATAGATCCACAGGCATAAACGACACCCTTACTATCACCACATAGTAGCGATCAGACCGAACGCCGCAGCCCGACCCTTGGCCTACCTCAGTCAATCGGATGACGTCACAAACACCGACGATCGTGGTTCTTCCGATATAGATATACTATCTACCACCCCAGCTCTCTACTTTCTATATCTCTTTGCTGGTAACATCTAAGGCTTGAAACACCCAGCCACTCTCACATATACCACCTAATGAGAGGGACATTACTTCCGAAATCTGTGGATCTACGGTAACTTTTCTAGCAATCCCAGCCCGTGCCTAGCAAACACGAGGCGCTAGATAAAAGCCCGATGTTTCCCACAACAAGGCGACGAGGATTAGATTTGTTGAAGGACGCCCCCTTTTTTCCAAACCCCACAAATGACGACGAGGATGCGAGTTTTTAGAAAGGAAGTAATAGCATTGAATAATAGAAAGGTAGACCTGGTAGAAGAAATCCTAAGAGTGTAATTTTGTAATTACGTCTTGAGGCGACAAAAGAACACGCAAAGACGGAATAAGAGAGCCTAATTCTAAGCCCAGAGTAAGTTAAGAGTAGACCCTACCACGGCACCAAACGCGCAATCTCAGCGGTCCAAGTCTTTCTTTTCTCAGATACCCGCCCTACAGTAATAGACAATGGTGTAATTACTATAAAGACCCGAGAAGCCCTAAAGTAAGGAACACATGCGGAACGACAAAAGAAAACGTGAGCAGTGTTTTATAGGACATAAATGAACCCATGAGCATGATATAGCGCCAGATATATAGATAAATGCCCGACCCGTAGATAAAGGAGAGAGAAAAGAGTTATTAATTCAATTGTAGAACGCACAGAACTTGATACAAGTTTACCAAATTCTAAATTTTTGTTACTGGCACTTAGACATACGCTGCATTGAACAGTGTCCCACGCCCCATGCAGAAGGTAGTAGAAGCACCTACCGATATCCCGTGCACTAGAGATGGCAAAACCTGTCTGAAAGAACTGTGAATATCAGAAAGTCTGCCGCCATCTGACGACTGCCTTTGCAAACACGTGAATCGACGACGACAGACCCAAGCAAACACACGCCAGACGTACAGCGACCCCTGCGAATGATAATGACAACGATGAATTGGCAAGCGAATTGGCCAAATGAACTGTCCCTTCCCCAAGCGAATGATACGACGAAAACCCTAAGAGCCTTTTTGTAGCGAAAACCACTCAGCGAGACGAAAACCGGACGAGGCAGAGCCGCGACGACAATCCAGCCTACGGAAGCCACTAGCGAAAGATTTTTTTTGTTCGATTGACTGATTTCCCGTTTTTTTAATTGATATGCGTCAGCACCAGAAGGCAACGCGCGTGCAGAATGTAGACACTAATCGGATGTGTCACATTATAGGCCTATAGCAATCGAAGTCAGCGCAGTGACTAGAACAAACTTCTTCTCATCAGACGCCACTCTTGCTCATCCCCCGCCCCATCGACTGCCCCGATCCAGCGCTCGAACAAATCTTTGCCTAGACACTACCAGACAACTGTGTTGTACCCGAACGAATCGACCTTCTCCGATCTACGCCTAAAAGAGCAGTTTGTGAATGCCACAGGAGCGCCATCGAATGAAAACCCGCCCTTTCCAGGAACAATGAATGGTATCGACGCCCCACCCCCTACGAAAACCTTCGCGCGTGTGTCTGAAACTACCGAAGTACCGTCGTGAACGATGTAGCCACCCATTTATGCTGCGCCAGCGTACCCCGAATGACTGAACGATTGCAACTGAAACTTTCTCCCGTATTCAAGCCCCGTATTCGATGAAACTTTGATGAGAAACTTTCGACAACCGACGACCAGAGAAAAGTCAAGATTTAGATTGTGTCTGCTGAAATGTTGAAATTTAGTTGTGAAATGTCTTGAAGTGTAGCAGACTACGAAATATGTGTATTGCTTTGTAGGTTAACCAGACGATAAAATAGGCGTTAGAATGTTAACTGCTAGTAATTTTGCGTGTGTTTAGGGCGCTTTAGAAGTGAATATTGGACTGTGTGTGATGCGCCATAGCAATTAAGATGTTTGTTGTAGGATCTAGATTAACTATTTAGTGACCATACGTGTACAGCTATGCATGAAGCTCATAGACATGTAAGTCTTATACGCACAGACAGAGTAAGAAGAGTAAGCTGTACTTAAGTTTCCCACGGAGATAAGCGCTAAGATCCCTGACCTGTAGACCAGCCGTACGCCATTTTGACTCCGTCAGCGACAAACAGATCCCAGATGTTAGAACGCGTGAGAATAGTAAGAGATAAAATTTTAAATAAGTAAGGTCCTTACTTGTTCGTCCCGTAGGTACGAACAGAGGAGGAGCCGTGGAGAGTGTGAGATTCGTCTAACTACCTCACTTTTTTATTGAAGGGAATGTAATGTTATGGAGGTAATAATAAGTTAGATTTAATTGTAACGGCGTAAAGGAGAGAATCTGCAGTAAAGCCGATAGCCAATCAGAAGACAGATCCGCCAAGTAACAGAAGCGTGTAATTCGAGCCACCATCCCACACTCCCTTCCCTTCTCCCGAGCACCTGCCGACGACGTCACACCACCAGAGGGCATTGGAGCCTTCAACCAACCACAGCAGCCGCAGTACGATCGACGGAGGGTGAACGATAAGTCACCAACGCGACTACGCCAAAGCACCGCCTCCGCTGATATCACCCCAAACGTCAGCACCTACACAGCCGCCGCTACCCCTACGAGAGACGTCGACCAATCACAGAATGACCGATGGCCGAGACTTGAGGCCGGCCCTCCGTATACAAGATACGGGTGACAGACAGAAGATACGCGAGCGACTAGAAGAAGCATCAGCCAATCAGGAGATACGCCCCTGGACCGCATGATTCCGTCGGGATGCTCAGACATCCGCGCATGCGCAGAGACCCACGCCATACGTCAGCAAACGCAAGTATGAAGAGAAGAATAGTATAAAGGTCGAGACAAAGACGCCCAATTCAGTTTCTCCGGTTTCCAGCTACGTGATGATGCCGTAACCGTTCCAGACGAGGAGGACCAGCGGACAGCGCCGCTGCGGTCCGAGAACTCCGGACAGCCGTCGATGGATTCCGGCTGCTTCCGTCAGAAAGCGTCACGATGAGAATGCCGTGATGGGAAGGCCAACTGAAGTACATGCCAGCGCCTGCCTTAAAATCGTCCTACGCGAAGACTGGACATCCGCCGAGAACGAGTTCCGTCGTGATGTCGTCTACAGACTTTCACCGTGAGTCATCTGGCCGGGCTGAGAGCAAGCACACATTGTATGCGCCTCCGAGACCAGATAGACGTCAGGAAGACCCAGGAAGAAGAAGCAACTCTACGATCCCCGTCTCTCATGGAAGACTTGTGAGTACATTCTATTTTGCCCTATCGAAAAGCTGTGACGAAGTGTACAGTGAGAGCAGCACGTAAATGCGACAGGCCCTGTGAACTAAGGACCTCGGCGTATACAACCACTTACTCACCTACGCAAGAACGATGAACGATGACCCCAGAGACTAATGCGAAGCTGAACTGGAACTGAGATGAGTGATATTGGCTGCTAATGAGCGAGACCTGATATTGGCTAGTATAGTCCCCGTATTTCTCCTTTGATGCTATTGACATGTTTACTAGATATATGCTTGTATCACGAGTCTGTGCTCTAAGTAAGGATAACCCCGTTATAGGTGCGTTAGGTATAAATGTAGTCCCCGTTATAATGTGCGTTAGGTACGAATACGTAGCCCTGTTGTAATAGGTAAGAGCTACTGATAGGTATTGTAGCCTGTACTGAAGTCATTGTTCTGTTATAATAAAGGATATATATATATATATGAATACGATTGTCAACCCAATCCTTCCGTTGACAATCCTTCTGATTAAATCCTTGTTCTCTTCGTACTTAACGCCTATTTAACGTTCACCTTTTGAACACTAATTCTACGTATAAGTATAACCTGAATTAATCAGCAACACAGTTTAATATCTTTTCAGTTTAATAAGAAACAAACAGACAGAACTCAATTCGATTACAACTCAACTAGTCAGCCACACTACTACTGCGAACACACTCGAATTCAAACTTTTCTAGTCAGCATAATTCTTCGCGCCTCTTGACACACCTGTCTTCTGTGCGCATAAACGAACTCTAATAATATACATATAGCGCGCCGCTGCCGATATCGGCCGGCCGCGCGTGTCACTAAGACTAAACGTTATACATCTATCATATATACATATACACGTGAAACTAAAGTAAGCGCACTAAATATATACGCCAATATCTCGCACTGCAAGACTGTACACAAAACTCAGTTCACATTACCTCCTTCCTTTTTCTGGAATTGAGCAAATTAAATTTCAAAATTTGCGAAATTACCAAAATACATGAAACATATATATATCTAACTAATTAATAAACAGTCTTACGATTACTTATAACCTTGACAAACAATCAGCAATAATATTCAATCTGCCCTTCTTGTACTTCACCTCAACATCAAAAGTTTGTAAGGCTAACGCCCAACGCACAAGTTTAGCAGACTTAGACATTGACTCAGTCAAGTATGTAAGAGGATTGTGATCAGTAAAAATGAAAATTTTCGATCCAATTATAATTTCTTTTAACTTGTTTAAAGCCCAAACAATAGCATAGGCTTCCTTTTCCACAGTAGCCCATCTCTTCTGGGTATCAGTTAACTTCTGACTGATAAATGACACAGGGCGTTCTATTCCCTTGTCGTCCATCTGTGTTAAAACAGCACCGACTGCAAAGTCACTACTATCGCAGTACAAATTGAATGGTTTTCCCACTTCAAAACATATAACACTACTTTGGATCGCACAGCCTCTTTAAGTAAATCAAATGCTTGCTGATGTTCAACAGTCCAATCAATCTTATCAGAAACACGTTTACTAGTTAAATCAGATAAAGGTTTCGCAATCTGTGCAAAGTCCTTAATAAACTGTCTGTAATAATTAAAAAATCCAAGCAGTTGCTTAACTTGCTTCTTAGTTTCTGGGATCTTCAAATTACTCAAACTTTCAATTCTGTCTGGATTCATCTTTATCTTACTAGACCCAACCACATGACCGATAAACCTTACAGGTAAGAATGAGGTAAAATTCTATTACAAAACATATTTCTTTGATCTGACGTTCCACTTCTGCTCGATAAATCAAAGGAATTCGATATGCTGCAAATTCCTTTCCATGAAATCAATCCTGGTTTTAGTTCAATTTCATGTTCAACCAATGTACATAATCCGGGTTTTTCTGAAAATCTGTCACAGTATTTGTTCAAAACTTTCAACAACTGTTCTTGCTGAGTTACTGTCAAATGGCCAATTTGTTCAGGATCGAGGTTAAGTGAATTCTTGTCATCTTGAACCTCATTCCTCATTGGTAATTCAACCACTGAACCAAAATCTTCATCTTCTTCAACGATTAGACCACAACTTAATGCTCGAGTAACATATTTTCTGATCTTGTTGGCGTGAATTATTTTTCGACCATTTTCACCCATATCGACTAAATAAGAGTACTTTGATCTTCGATGTATGATCGTACATGGACCATGCCATCGAGAAATAAGTTTGTTTGTTGACGTTGGATACAAAACTATGACTTTCTCACCAGCTTCAAATTCTTTGTGCTTTGCTCTCTTGTTATACTGATTCGTGTATTGTAATTGCTTTTCTCGAGAGTAGGATTCTGCAAACAATAATGCTTTCTCCATATTTTCTTTGAGTTCTTTCAAATACTTTTCTGGTTTAACTCCAACATGAGGTGGTAAGTTTATTTCTCTAGTCCAACTCTCTTTTAATATTGCCAATGGTCCTCTCGGAATTTTCCCATAGACAAGCATATATGGTGATACTCCAGTAGTTGCATTCGGCACTTCTCGTAATGCCCACACTGTGAAAGGAATTATCTTGTGCCATTTCCTCGGGTTGTCTATTATCACATGATGGATCATCTTTTTAAATGTCTGATTCCATCTTTCTACTAATCCAGCAGCCTCTGGGTGTCCTGGTGTGTCGAATCTTGGACTACAGCCCATTAAATTGAGAAATTCTCTTGTCAAACTGGCTGTGAAGTTCGTTCCTTGGTCACTTGTAATCACGGACGGCACACCAACGTTCATGAACAGTTCCGTCAACGCTTCACACACAGCCTTCGCTGTCAACGATTTCAATAAGAAGATTGTAGGCCATCTGGTGCACGAGTCCACAATGCATAAACAATACTTGTGACCTGCAGCAGATACTGGATCGATCGGGCCAACGAGGTCCATCGTCATTCTCTTGAAGGCGACCTCTTCTCTTGAGACCGGAGTGATAGGCACTCTATCCATCACCAGACTCCTTGCCTTTAGTTGACACTTCTCGCAAGACTTACAAAATTTCACAATGTCTCTTCTCATCTTTGGCCATACAAAAGATAATTTTATTCGTTCTCTTGTTTTCTCTTCTCCTAGATGTCCTCCAAATACCGACTCATGCGCCAATTCCATCACTTTTATTCGTCTCTCTTTTGGTAACACTAGTTGATATATCGTCTGGTCTAATATCTGATATTTCTTATGCAATAAACCGTTGATCACACAGAATTCAGATTCTTTCTCTTGTGCTAACTTCCACCACGGCTTCAACGATTCATCCTTTCTCTGTTGCTCTTCGAACTTCTTCGAATCGGCAATCTGCACCTTTTGTTCTTCGTCCATCTCTTCATCTCTATACAAGTCTCCTATCCCCACATCACATTCATTGTCTTCTTCCGTTTCATTTAATGTGCCATTCTCGCATGCAGCCATCTCTTGCTCGTTTATTTCTGATGTTACACCATCTCGCGATAAGCTTCGTTGCTCATTACTGTCGTTTTCCTCATCACTTGAACTTTCAGTTTCACTCTTCTCATCAACATCTACCATTTCCTGTTTCCGACTCTGCGCTCTCGTCATTACATTTGCTCGTACACTCACATCTCCTTGTATCGTTTTAACTTTCATCTGTGGTACGGCTTTTAATTCGGCAATTATCTCTGGATGCAACAAGAATCTTTCTGTACTGCCCATCTTTGCAATACTAGCACACATCAAGGTGACATAAGGTGTAAGTGAACACTGGATTTTACGCGGAAATCCCTCTTCTTCCACGTCACTATCACACAGTCTAACATCGACTTTCACTAACTTCGCAGGAATGGCATCTCCTGCCACACATTGCAAATTCACTTTTCCAATTTGTTCCACCTTCATGCCTTCCAGTAATTCTTCACTAATCACCGGAATTTCTGCTCCCGAGTCGCTCAGTGCTTTGACTTTCACTGGCTCTTTACCGTCTACTGCACGAATTTCGACCTCGACATATTGCAAGAACGATTTCTTCAATATTCGACTGTCATCTTTTCCTATAACTTCTCTCTGAATTTCAGCATCCAATAGAATTTCTTTTTGAATACCACATTTCATTACTGACTTTACTTCAGTCTCTTGGTTTTCTTGACCCGTGGTTTTATTATCTGTATCACTAACCACTTGAATCAAATTCACCCTTGTGTGTTCTTGATTTCTGCTAGAACTAGCTGCTGCCACTGGAACTGGACAAAATTTAACCAAATGTTTATCTGAACCACAGTTGTGACAACGCTTCACAACTGTATGGTATGGTTGTGAAATACCTCGTTGTTCATTTCCTTCATATTTCTTATACTGCGTAAACGATGTGTTGCCTTCCCTCTTGGCAAACGGCGCTGACGATTTGTTAAATCCCTGACGACCAAACGTCACTTCTCTGGTTTCATTGGGTACAGGGACATTAGCCTTGACTTCTTTACCTTTGAACTGATTCCCTGTTTCTGGATTACTTTTCCACTTTCCACTCTGGCTTTGGTTTACGGAACGTTGAGAAGGATAACTGTTTATATTTGGGATCGCAAACCCAATTCGATTGTTTACATGAATGTCTGCTAGGTCTGCCACTGCACTAGCTTGGAGACAGTCAGTTCCTTCCTTCGACAATACAAACTGTAGTGGACCTGGCGGTAAACATTCTTTCAGCTTATCCGCTACCAGCAAATCAAAGAGCGTATCATACTCTCTGTTCACGTTTCGACTTCTCACGTAATAGTTTAACAAGTTCTTCAGTCTTGCCGTAAACATCGTATAAGTCTCTTCTGTTGTCTTCTTAGCATCCACAAATCTGGCTCTGTATTCTCTCGAAGTCAACTTAAATTCTTTTAATAAGTGCTGCTTGACTCTATCATAATTGTCTAGATCATCGAATGACAATCTATTTAGAACGGTTCGAGCTTTCGGCGTCATCAATGGTAGTAATAATTTCACCCAAAACGGCTTTTCCACAGCAAAACTGCGAAATGCGTTCTCGACTGTTTCAAAATATAATGGCACCTCCATCATATCAGTTGGCATTTGAGGCAATACATGCTTCATTGCATCACCTATTTTCTTAATTTTTGACACCAAAGTTTCACTTTCTTGCTGTTTCCTTCTTTCTGCTTCCCGTTCTTCTCTCATTTGCGTTTCTTTCAATGTCAATTTTGATTTCTCCAGTTTCAGACGTTCCTGTCTTTCTGTCTCTGCCTTTTCCAAACTTTCTTTCTGAAATTTGAGTTCTTCTTGTCTGATCTGTTCTGCACGTTCTAACTCTAACGTTCGCGCTTTTTCTTTTTCTTCTTCACGCATTCTCTTTGCTTCAATCTGTTGCTGACGAACCTCTTCATCACTTTTTCTAGCTTTTTCAAATTCAATCATCTGCTCCAATCTTCTTCTTTCAGCATCTTCCCTATCTCTTTTCAACTGTTCTAACTGAATCTCAAACTGATTCTTTTGCAATTCAAGTTCTGCCTTACGCACTTGTTCTGCTTTATCTTCTCTCTCTCTTTGCAGACGCAATTCCTCTTGCCTTGCAAGTTCCGCTTTCTCTTCTTTCTCTCGCTGCAAGCGCAATTCTTTCTCTTCTTTCTCTCTCTGCAAACGTTCTGCTTTCTCTTCTTTCTCTCTCTGCAAGCGCAATTCGTCTTGTCTTACACGTTCTGCTTCTTGTCTCCGTTTCTCCTCCCTATCTTCTTTCATCATCATCCACTGCATCAACATCTCCATAGACATAGGCACAGGAGGTTTTTCAATAGCCTTTTCTACGGCACCGCCAACGGCACCTTCTTCTTCGACTTCTTCTTTCACCCACACTTCAGCGAGTTCCTGTATCATGTCACCACGTGACATACCTTCTAATTGTTCTTCTTTAAAACCGGCTTTCAACAAACGCTGTTTTAGCCTTTCCGTAGACATCTTCTTAATATCTGCTTGTCTTTCAGCACTTAGTTTCTCCATCTTACTTGTTTACTTTGGTGATTTCTCTTTTCAAAGAAGTCACGGTTTTTCTTGGTGTGTGAATCGATAAACAAACGGGATTTCTTTTGTATTTGTTCGTGAAAAACAACGAAATTTTTATACCGTTTCTCGTGTTCCACCGTCGTTGATATCGTAGACACGTCACACAGCACACAACGCGTAGATTCTTTTAACACCGTTGTAAATTCTTCAATCACCGTCGTAGATTCTTCTATCCGCCGAAGGAGGTGATAACGTGAATTTTAATCCACTGAGTTTATATCCACCGTGAGTATTTATTCCACCGTGAGTATTTATTCCACCGTGAGTTATTTATCCACCGTGAGTTCTTATCCACACCGACGCTGCCACCAATAATGTCAACCCAATCCTTCCGTTGACAATCCTTCTGATTAAATCCTTGTTCTCTTCGTACTTAACGCCTATTTAACGTTCACCTTTTGAACACTAATTCTACGTATAAGTATAACCTGAATTAATCAGCAACACAGTTTAATATCTTTTCAGTTTAATAAGAAACAAACAGACAGAACTCAATTCGATTACAACTCAACTAGTCAGCCACACTACTACTGCGAACACACTCGAATTCAAACTTTTCTAGTCAGCATAATTCTTCGCGCCTCTTGACACACCTGTCTTCTGTGCGCATAAACGAACTCTAATAATATACATATAGCGCGCCGCTGCCGATATCGGCCGGCCGCGCGTGTCACTAAGACTAAACGTTATACATCTATCATATATACATATACACGTGAAACTAAAGTAAGCGCACTAAATATATACGCCAATATCTCGCACTGCAAGACTGTACACAAAACTCAGTTCACAACGATTGTCATTAATTAACTCCGAGAGAGGAGATTAGTGAAGTAGGTAAGATAGATCCACAGGCATAAACGACACCCTTACTATCACCACATAGTAGCGATCAGACCGAACGCCGCAGCCCGACCCTTGGCCTACCTCAGTCAATCGGATGACGTCACAAACACCGACGATCGTGGTTCTTCCGATATAGATATACTATCTACCACCCCAGCTCTCTACTTTCTATATCTCTTTGCTGGTAACATCTAAGGCTTGAAACACCCAGCCACTCTCACATATACCACCTAATGAGAGGGACATTACTTCCGAAATCTGTGGATCTACGGTAACTTTTCTAGCAATCCCAGCCCGTGCCTAGCAAACACGAGGCGCTAGATAAAAGCCCGAGGTTTCCCACAACAAGGCGACGAGGATTAGATTTGTTGAAGGACGCCCCCTTTTTCCCAAACCCCACAATAAGTGCTACAATAATAATAATACTAATAATAATAATCTTTTCTTTATTTAAGCGCCTGCTAACCGCACTGCGCTGTACAGTGAACATACATTATAGTAGAAACGGCAGCCACTCATGTAGGCCTATAGGGGCCTACAGTAGAAGCACATGATAACAGTTTTACAGGAGTCGAATATAACTGTTTATATGGCAGCCATCAGGGCGCCACTCAAAGCCTACTATTCAGTTAACCACCGCCGCCACCTAGCGAGTGGAAGGCTGAATAAACCTTACGGGGGTTATCCATTACTCTACGCCGCCTCCCCCAAGCATGGTTTATACCAGTAATACCACAGTCAGAGGTGACAGAAATTCCGGGTCCTAGGCAGAGCAGTAACGGGCTCCTAACAACGTTCCCTCTAAGCGCAGCCGCGCAGCTCATTGGAAAATGCCGCGCAGCAGTTTCAAAATTCCGCCCACAAATTTTGGTAGCAAATACATACGAGCTAAAGTTTTGTTTAAGTTAAGGTAGGCCACTGAATTATTAACCTACTTACTTATCTTTGCGTCAACGGTAGGCCAAGATATGTGTGCGCCTGCAGAGGAGCATACCAGCCACAACCGATGGTCACAACCAGAGCCTTCTATTATCTATAATAGAAGGCTCTGGTCACAACCACGGATTTCTATTAATAGATCGGTGATCACACCTCAACACCCAGTGTTCATTTGTGTCAGTGTCTCTCATTAACTGGGACGTCCTGCGTTGACTCATAACCAGCAGACCAGCTCGGTGGGCCAGCCTATTGAGAGGGATGCTGATAGGCCTAGCTTATTGTTTTCTCCACTGAGTGGAAAGATCTTGCTGATAGCCTATTGACAGGGATGCTGGTAGCCCAAGGTGTCTCCACTGAGTGGAAAGTTCTTGCTGATAAGCCTGATGCTGCGCCGGCTAGCTTCCAACCGACGATGCCTTAATTAGGCCTGTGTGTCCATCAGATTATCCGTGTAGGATTCCACTTTGAAAGTTGCTACCGGTTTGATACAGCATAATATTTATTTGTGACAAAAAAATTTAACCGATGTCGAAACGTAAAGCGAACCAGACTATATTAGACAGTATTGTCAAGAAAAAGTGTAGTTCTAAGGTTAAAACCGAATGGCTTAGTGAGCTGCTAGAGACAGAACTTCCAACGTCAGCAGAACACAGACGAACGAAACTGGGCGATGTCTTCATTTATCGTGAGAGCACTGATGATGTCGTTTGTAAGTTGTGTCAACAAGCTCGTGCTGTTGGCGATTTCAGTACCGGGAAACGCTGGGACGATTGGTAAATGGATTACTTGAAGCGCCACTTTACTCAGAAAATTCATTTGCATTCGGTGTCTAAACTAAAATGCCAAAAATCCGGAGGCCTGCACAGACTACTAACTGAAAGCGCTGAAGATCGAGAAAAAAGAAGAGTTTTCAAGAGGGATTGCTGACATTAATGAGGTAAAAATTTTGATCGATAGCGTATTGCTGGCCATCTCTATGAATGTATCGTGATCTCAGATTCATAATTTCTGAAAAACTCAAGTCCGGGTTAATGAAGACATTCGACGACGTAGTCCATTTTGCACTCAACGATGAACAATATCAAGTTGTCTCGTCTACTGGATGTGTGTGCAACGTTCCAGACATCAAGGGTAGTGAACGTGGTTTTAGCCATCAAGACCAAATCTCGGAACGGTCTGGAAACTGACCACTTGGCAACGATGATGATGACTTTGATGAAGAAAAAGTCTTGTCAAGGTTCTGGATTGGATTCAATTTCGACAGTTTTTCAAATATGGTCATCGCAGAAGGATAGGCGGCAGAAACTTTAGCGTTCAGCATTATTTTGATGCTAGAATGAGAACTACATGTAGGTCTATAGTTTATTTAATTTTTGCATTCGTAATCGTAGCATAATATTTTCATTGCGATAAAGTATGAAAAGTATACGTAATTTGTAAGCCATACACTCTTTTAAAAAAGATATCATTACAAACGTATAGGGCCTATGTATACTATGTAGTCAGTAGTTAGGCCTATAGCTTAGAATTACGACCACAAATGTTTCTGAAAATGTGTTGCTCACGCGGAAATGAGGCTGCTCAAATACCCGCCAGTTCCGCGCACACAGGAAAAAAATTAGAGGGAACGTTGGCTCCTAAACTATTTTTATGCTTTATGAGAAAAAAATTGAAATAAAAAAGTGTGGTTAGGACCGTACTATATTATATTTATACATACAACTATGATTTTATTCAATAATGTTATATTTAAGCAGGCTTAAATCATTAAACTTTGTATAACTGATTATACTATTTTCATAGGTTGATTGCGGGCCCCGCCTACCGGGCCCTTAACACTCGCTGGGCCCCTGGGCATTTTCCCCCTACCTCCTCTCAGCAGCCCTGACCACAGATTTTGTGGGCTTAACCATCGATATCTATATTTAGGTCTAAATATAGATATCGATTGGCTTAACACGGAAGATAATGTAATAGGCCTGCTGTGTCAGTTTAATAATTTTTCTGAAACTATTTCAAAACAATGTAAAAATGCACGTAATTTGGCTAAGTTTTCGCAAGCTACTTTAATATTGTGCTTGGACGCTTATTTTACGCAATACTTTTTTTTATTCTTAAATCGCGTATGAATGCTTATTTCTGTTAAATTAATAGAAAAAAATAGGGCCTATTGTTTGATAATGTAAAACATCTGTAAGAAAATGTGTCAACATTTATGTGCAGGTTTCAAAATTAATAATATTGTAAATATTTGTTTTGTTCTATGTAGGCTAAATAGTTAAGTAGGCTATTAGTTAAGTATAGTTAAGACCATTTCTTATTATTAACCCCCGGTTTACAAGATTTAGGCCCTAATCCTTACAAAATTAATTATCAATGGAAAACGAGAGGATCCACAACTAATTAGCCATCCAGATTTAGGTTATTCGAACTAATAGGGTATCCCCGTCTAGCGGGACTCGCATCCCTTTGGGGATGCCCATTGCCTCAGATGCCAGTCACTAATTGAAATGACACGTAAGCTTCTCAGTCTCTTGCTAACGTGCAGAATAAAAAAAATCCACAGATATAAACAACAGTAGTTGTATTTAGACTACTCCAGCACAACCACCCAATAACTAGGTTCATAATGCAATAACCATCCAATAACCACGCAATAACCACATGACGTCACGACCATCGTATGAGTCATCGAAACTGTTGGAAATTCCCGCAGTTTCGATGACTCGCCTATGAGTCATGGGACGATTACGCGGGCTAGGAATTTCCGATAGTTTCTATTAATCTAGTTTTATGAAAGGGCTTAAAGGAATGAGTAGTTGTAAATTGCGGCACCCAGCACAACCACCCAATAACTAGGTTCATAATGCAATAACCACCCAATAACCACGCAATAACCATGTGACGTCACGACCATCGTATGACGTCATCGAAACTATTGGAAATCCCCGCAGTTTCGATGACTCGCCTATGAGTCATGGGACGATTACGTTGGTTGGGAATTTCCTATAGTATCTAGTAATCTAGTTTTACGAAAGGGCTTAAAGGCATGAATGTCCATAATAAAATGGATACACGAACTGATTTCAAGAAATCGCTTAAAGGAATAAATGTCTATAATAAAATGGACTATTCGTCAAAAACCGTTAAAGAACTACAAAATATCACTCGAGAGAGAGGTATGGTTGGTTATTTGAGACTGCGAAAAGCGGAACTCGTAGCATTAATGTCGCCTAGGCCTGCGATCAATCCGTTAGACGCTCCGGTTCCGGACATTAAAGTTCCAACGCTTGTTCCAGGTAAGTATACGCCTCCGTCTGATATTTGGAAATCTTCTGTTAGTAATGTTTGGAATGCGATGAAGACTAAGGTTAGGTCTGTTATTAATTCTTTTGCGGATCAGTGGGTTAGTTCCATTCCTCCAAAGGAAAAGAAAACCGTGAATGAAAGATTGGAATCGTTGAAGTCGAGGGTTTCGAGTATTTTTAGTAAAATCAATAAAAACAAATTCCAAATCCGAGAGACCGCGAAGGCTATTAAAGGTTTTACTAAGCAATACACGATCGATTCCACCGGTTCCATCGATCTTACGTCTTTTCTTAACGCCGTAAGACCGCAGGTAGTCAGTCTGTTAGCGAAAAATCGTGGGGTAAAAGTTCAATTCAATCTTAGTTGCGTAATGAAGAAAGTAGATATTAAATCCGGGGAAGAAGTCGAAGCCGAGCCTAATTTTAAATCAAAGACCGATATCATTTTAGACGCAACCGACGTGAGCGAAATATATAGCAACGCAGTGGATAAAATTAAGGAGAGCATGGCAAGTTTTCAGATGAGAGGTAGTAATTGGCGGTTTAAAGCCGTTGTGAAGTTGGATATCGATACAGTGGTATATAAGCCATTGAAAGGTAGTTCTTATATTCCACTTCCCGAGTATTTAGCTAATAAAACGGCTATTATTAACCTGAAAAACGACGACGAAGAATGTTTTAAATGGTGCGTTACTAGAGCGCTGAATCCAACGGATAAAAACCCTCAAAGAATCACAAAAGATCTAAAAGAACAATCTAAGAAACTCGATTGGACGGGTATTGAATTCCCGGTTGCTGCTGACGCTAATATTATGAATAAGTTTGAACGTAACAATAACGTTAGCGTTAACGTATTCGGCTATGAAAAGGATGTATATCCATTATATATATCGAAGCACGAAAGCGATATCTGCGTAGATCTACTGCTTATTTCCGACGGTGAAAAGAAGCATTATTGTTGGATAAAGAACTTCAACAAATTGTTGAATCCGCGAACAGAAACATCTCATATATCGATGCACTGTTGTAAAAGATGTTTGCTTGGTTATAGAGAAATAGAATCGTTGAATAAGCATACCGAGTACTGTTCGAGGCAAGACGCCCAACGAATAGTTCTTCCCGAACTAGGAACCATGCTAAGTTTTAAACATTATTTTAAATCGATGAGAGTGCCTTTTATCGTTTACGCCGATTTTGAATCTTTTATTAAACCTATCGATACATGCCCACCCGATCCTAGCACGTCTTACACCAATAAATATCAGAAGCATACACCCAGCTCGTTTTGTTATCACATAAAATGCTACGACGACGGCGTTTATTCCCAAGAGCCAGTGAGGTTCACGGCTGAAAACGAAGACGACGATGTCGCTCAGATATTCGTAGATTCTCTTGTAGAAAATATAAAAGAAATATATAACCAGTTTAAATTCCCCAAGAATATGATATTCGGCAAAACCGATAAGAAATGTTTCGACGAAGCTACTAACTGTCATATATGTGGGGGAGAGTTAGGTAAAGATCGAGTTAGAGATCACTGTCATTTAAGCGGTAAATTCAGAGGCGCCGCACATAACATTTGTAATATGAACTATAAAATCCCCAAGTTTTTCCCTGTAGTATTCCATAATCTATCCGGATACGACAGCCATCTATTCGTGAAGAAACTGAGAGGTGAGAATGGTGAGAAAATTAACTGTATTCCTAATAACGAAGAGAAGTATATATCGTTTAGCCGAGAGATCGTAGTCGGTAACTTTGTAAATAAAGAGGGAAAAGAGATAACGGTCAAGCGTGAATTACGTTTTATCGACAGTTTTAGATTCATGCCTTCGAGTCTCGACGCGTTATCGAAGAACCTTAGTAAAGATCAGTGTAAGAATCTAGGCGATTTCTTTGAAGGCGAGAAGTTAGATCTTTTGCTCAGAAAAGGTGTTTACGCGTACGATTACGTTGACGGCATTGAAAGATTAAACGAGACCGAATTGCCTCCGAAGCATAAATTCTATTCTAAACTGAACGATTCAGACATCAGCGATGAAGATTACGAGCACGCCAAAAATGTATGGAAAGTATTTCGTTGTAAAACGTTAAGAGAATATCACGACTTGTATAATCTTTCGGATGTTTTATTATTAGCCGATGTATTCGAAAACTTTAGAGACGTGTGCATCGAAAATTATAGGCTCGATCCCGCGTGGTATTACACTTCACCCGGACTAGCTTGGGACGCAGCGTTAAAGTTGACCGGCGTAGAGTTGGAATTGTTGAGCGACTACGATATGTTACTGATGATCAAGCAGGGAATAAGAGGGGGAGTCAGCACGATTTCGAAACGATACGCGAAAGCGAACAACGAGTACATGGGAGAAGATTTTGATCGGAGCCAGCATTCGGTATTCATTCCTTACTTAGACGCGAATAACTTGTACGGATGGGCGATGAGCAAAGCTCTACCAACTCATGGGTTTAAATGGATGAACGATAACGAGCTGAATGATTGGAGAAGCGTTACCGAACGAGATGGGGTGGGGTGCGTGTTAGAAGTCGATCTTGAGTATCCTAAGGAATTACACCACCCGCATAACGATTACCCTCTAGCTCCTGAGAGTATAAAACCCGCAGGATCGGATGTAACGAAACTAATTCCGAATTTGAACGATAAAAAGAAGTACGTAGTTCATTACGGTAATCTAAAGTTGTACGAAAGTCTCGGTTTGAAGATAACGAAAATACATCGAGGGTTAATATTCGAAGAAAGCGCTTGGCTGAAAAAGTATATCGACTTGAATACGGAATTGAGAACGAGAGCTACTAACGATTTCGAGAAGGACTTTTTCAAGCTGATGAATAATAGCGTCTTCGGTAAGACTATGGAATGTATCGAGAATCGAGTTGATGTACGATTGGTGTGCGATGAGAAGGAAGCTACGAAGCTCGCGTCGAAACCTAATTACGACGGTCGAACCATTTTCGATGAAAATCTAATCGCCGTTCACATGAAAAAGACCAAGTTGTTCTATAACAAGCCTATATATCTAGGTATGTGTATTTTAGACTCGAGTAAGACTTTAGTCTACGATTTCCACTATAATTACATCAAGACTAAATACGGAGATAGGGCTAAGCTTTTATTCACCGATACGGATTCGTTGGCGTATGAAATAAAGACCGACGATTTTTACACCGATATCGCCGACGACGTTCGAAGTAGGTTCGATACGAGCGAGTATCCGAAAGATCATCCATCATGTATCGAAACCGGAGTTAATAAGAAAGTTATTGGTATGTTTAAAGATGAAGCGGCAGGAAAACAGATCGAAGAGTTCGTTGGATTGAGGTCGAAGTTGTACTCGTACAGGCTTTCTGGTGAAGATCATAAGAAATGTAAGGGTGTGAGGAAAAACGTGGTTAGTAAAACGATAACTCACGAAGATTACAAAGAGTGTGTGTTCACGAAAAGAGAACAGTTAAGGAAAATGAACGTTATTCGCTCGTATCATCACGACATTTACACCGAAGAAGTAAATAAAGTCGCGCTGTCGGCCGACGACGACAAACGAGTGATTCAGCAAGACGGTGTCCACACTTTAGCATATGGACATTATTCATTGAAAACTGCTTAAAGAATAAATATAATAACATAAAATGGAAGTCTCTAAAGTGTGTTCCAAATGTAAAATGGAAAAAAGCTTAATCGAATTTCATAAAGATAAATCTACTAAGAGCGGGTATTATCCTAGTTGTAAAACGTGTACATATATCAAAGCGAAGGAACTTAGACAAAAATACTCGAGACTAGAGACTAGGGAAATAAAAGATAAAAAAGTTTGCGGTCGATGTAAGAAAGAAAAGAACATATTAGAATATGTAAAAAAATAGATCTCGTAAAGATGGGATAGATAATACATGTAAGGAATGTAAATATAAATATAATAACGCGTATTCTGAAGCCCGAAGGCGATATGACTCAGGGTTTAAACTACTTAAAAATATGAGGAGAAGGCTTGGTCTCGCATTAAGAGGTAAGTCGAAATCACAAACGACGCGGCAACTTATCGGTGTTGACTTTGAAATATTTACTAAATGGATTGAATTTCAGTTAGAAGAAGGAATGACTATGGACAATTACGGCTCGGTTTGGCACCACGATCATGTTTTACCAATATCATCGTTCAACTTGCTAGATGAAGAAGAACTTCTTAAAGCTATGAATTGGAAGAATATACGCCCGTTGCTAGCGGTTAAAAATATCAAAAAATCAAATAAAATAGATCGCTGGCTATTGTGGAAGTCTTGGCCCTTCCACCCCCTTTCTTTCATTTTGGACTCGGCCGTCCGGCTACGATACATGCCTGCCTGCCTATGTCGATGCATGCCAGCCAGCCTCGGTGCCGGCCTGTGACGATACCTGCCAGCCAGCCTCGATACACGATACCCGCAGGTATCGATACACGATACACGATACACGATACACGATACCCGCAGGTATCGATACACGATACACGATACACGATACCCGCAGGTATCGATACACGATACACGATACTCGATACACGATACACGATACTCGATACACGATACCCTGTATCGATACACGATACACGATACACGATACCCGCAGGTATCGATACACGATACACGATACCCGCAGGTATCGATACACGATACACGATACTCGATACACGATACCCTGTATCGATACACGATACACGATACCCGCAGGTATCGATACACGATACACGATACTCGATACACGATACCCTGTATCGATACACGATACACGATACACGATACACGATACCCGCAGGTATCGATACACGATACACGATACACGATACTCGATACCCTGTATCGATACACGATACACGATACCCTGTATCGTTACACTATATAAGGAGAAGACAAGGACAGTCAGCACGCAGTCGACGCAGTCAAGAAGGGAGTCGGTCGGAGCACTGCGTCGGACGCAGTCGGAGTCAGTCAGTCAGTCAGTCGGAGAGGAGTCGGGACTCACTCACACGCGGACACGGTCGGAGGAAGGAGTCGTCGGAGTCACTTCGTCGGAGGAGAAGAAACAGTCGGCGCTCGACCGGAAAGGACACTCGAGCAGACGGGCGAACTTAGTCGTCGAGTAGCGAAGTTAGTCGTCGGCGGTGACAAGGGCGTGGCGCTTCGGAAGCGATTGCGAGCTGGACTGGGATCCACGTCGTCGCCTGGCGAACTTGGCGTCGCAAGCGTTGCGATACACGGACGGTAAAGCGTTGCGGTACATGAACTGTCAAGCGTTGCGATACACGGACTGTCAAGCGTGAGTAGCGGACGGTTTCATCTGCGAATTGTAGTGGCGGACAATCTTCTTCGGTAGAACTTGCGGTTTATTGTACATTGACGATTTGTAACTGTCATTTGATTCACCCGACGGGTAGTCGGTTTGTTTTACTTGAATAATACGATTGAACTGAACCAGAGTCTGAAGCCTTCAGCTTGACTAAGTGAAGCCGAACCACGGACATAGGAGTTGACACGCTGATACCTGGGAAGGGCCATCCTGGTCAGTAGCCTTGCCCCGGGTAGTTACGCTACAAAACTGGTACGCAGAAGTGGGGTGGACTTGGATTCATTGCGACTTCTGGTTCTGTTCGTCGAGTCAGGAATTTCCGGATTTTACTACGTTGATCTACGGACTTCGGAAAAATGGCTTTCGCTGATGAAGGGGAAACGGTACGAAATACGCTGCTCGATCTCGCTGATTCGTATACTGACTCTCCGTTTCGTTTGATGCCTGCGGTTAAAGATTCGAAGTCTGCGGGAAAGATTAAGCCTAATCGAAGTGGACTTTTCCAGAGTATCGACTTCGATGCGTTAGAACCTGCGGTTACTGCCGACAGTGGAAGAAAAGAAGCGTCGGTCGTGAAGGAGACCATATCGGACTCGCGATTGTTGGAGAACGTTGGAAACTTGTTCAGTCGTAAGATGACTTACATGAAGCCTGGAAAATTCGACGGGACCGGGTCCCTCGAATCGTTTCTAGCTCAGTTTGAAGTGTGTGCCAGGCACAACCAGTGGTCGAATGTGGACAAAGTGGATTTTCTTCGTTGTGCGTTGGACAAAGCAGCTACGCAGTTGTTGTGGGATTTCGGTGCCAAGTCCAATATCTCATACGAGCAACTCGTCGAAAGGTTACGCCAGAGATACGGAGCGGAAGGACAAGCTGAAACGTTTCGTGCTCAGCTTTATTACAGACGTCAACGCTCGGATGAAAGCCTGAGTGATTTGCTCCATGACATTCGTCGGTTAGTCGTGTTGGCTTACCCTGTACCGTCCAACGAGACAACAGAAATAGTTGCACGCGATGCTTTTCTGGAGGCGATCAGAGACAGGGAGTTATCGTTGAAAGTCAGGGAGAGGGAGCCTAAGTCGATTGACGAGGCTTATCGCATGGCGTTACGTCTCGGTGCTTATCAGCAGATGGCTGATGCGGATGAACGACGTCGGCCTCCCAACCGAGTCCGAGGAACTCAGGGCGTCGATGTGAATGAACAGCTTCGGATGCAACTGGATAGTTTCTTCGCAGCCCAGCGGAAGAGACAGGAAGAATTCGAGGAAAAGATTTCTCGTCAGTTGGAGGAGCTTCGGAAGTATCCTCCGGCATCCGTGGACGATGGTCAGGTCAATCGGAACGATGGAGTTTCAGTACGCCGTCAATCCTGCTTCAACTGTGGACGAGTCGGCCATTTTGCTCGGGAGTGCAGACAGCCACGTCGCTCTGGAGGTCAACGTCGGGACGGCGGGTCGACCAATTTCGAGGACCAGACCACGGAAGAGACCGTGGTTAGTAACCATACCACACGGGAACGACCTTTTACCTTGTCGAACAACGCTATCTACGTTCGGGCCACCATACATCGACGGTCTCGTCTCTGTCTCATTGATACTGGGTCGGAGGTAAGCATCGTGCCTTCTTCTGATGTTGAGGGGCTGGAGTTGCAACCTACAACGAGGGTTTTGCTGGCTGCAAATGGTAGTTCGATCCGAGTCCTTGGGGAAATTAGTATTCCACTTAAGATTTGGCGTGGTTTTGAGATTGTAACCAATTTTCTTGTATCGGATCAGGTCTTTGAGCCCATGCTGGGTATGAGTTGGTTGCGTGAGAATCGTTGTCGCTTGGGCTTTGGTAATGGTGCTCTTTTTGTTGGTCGGAGACGTATTCCATTGGTAAGAAGAGACGGTGCTTCTTGGTGTAGGCGCGTTGTTGTGGCCGAGGATGTGACTGTGCTCCCTCGTTCGCAAAGTAATGTTCTTGTTAAAACTGTGTATAGAGATTTGTCCGCAACGGCGCCGGCTTGGATGACGGAAGCGGCCGATATTATGCCAGAGGTCCATGTTGCACGGGTCGTGGTCGATGATAACATGGGGTCATCGCAAGTGCGGATGGTCAATTTAGGAAAGGAGCCTGCTATGTTAGCTAGGGACTTGTTAATAGGAGAGTTGCACCCTGTAGAGGTTGCAGATGAGATGGTGGACAAGAAAGAGAAAATGGTTGTATCGGATTCCCTTGTAATTGGTAAGTTGATGGGAGATATTTCGGAGGATGTGCCTTGGGAGGCAAAAGAAGAGTTGAGAAATCTTTCGGTGAATTATGATGATGTGTTTTCCTCATCAGAGATGGATTTAGGGAGGACGTCTATAGGCGAGCGTCATATTGAGACGGGAACAGCACAAGCCGTTAGACAACCTTTGAGGAGGAAACCTTTTTCTGGTCGAGTGACTGTCTATCGGGACGATGTTGTAATTTTTGGGATTTCCTATAGGATGGAAATGGTCCTCCGACGCTTACGTACCGCAAGTTTGAAGCTGAAGCCGGATACAGGTCATATTTTGCGGCGGACGATTTGTTTTCTTGGACATATTGTGTCGGCTTCAGGGGTCGTGTTGGACCCGACCAAGGTCCAAGAGGTGTTTTCTTGGCCTACTCCGCAGCGTCTGGGAGAGGTGAAGGCTTTCCTTGAGTTATGCGCTTATTATTGGAGATTTATTTCTGGATTTTCATGCCTTGTTGAGTCGCTGTTTGCTTTCGTTAAAAAGGGCAGAGCGTTTGTAGGCTGGTCCAAAGACGTGCAAAGTTTTTGCCAACGTTGTGAACCGTGCTGTCGCTATTGCCGTGGACAACCGCTTAAGCGTGGGCCGCTTAGGACGGCAGGGCGATGGAAGGAAGCAACGATGGATGAAGTAAAGCCAGTCTCTACCCCAATTGGGTTGAACCTCGCGAGTCAGCTGCATTGGCGGCGGAGGCGAATAGGCCGCGTGGTAGGGCTAAAATTAGGCCAGCCGAAGCTGGGTCCTTATTTACTAGTCCCGCCGAGCTTGGGGGTGATAGACCCCGGCGAGTCGTTCGGAGACCAGCTCGCTATCAGTCGTAGTGGAGGCGCAACATAGAATTGTTGATCGGACATTATGAGATAACGGTTGTCACATTTATTTTCTGGGGTCTCTTAGCCGAATTGCCTGCTGTGTTGGGGTGATCGTTGTCACAATTGTTTTCTGGGGTCTCTCAGCCGAATTGGCTGCTGTGTTGGGGTGATCGTTGTCACATTTATTATCTGGGGTCTCTCAGCTACATTTGCTGTCGTTTTGCAAGAAACGGAGGATATCTTGCGTGGCTGTTGTGGTTGCTCGGTTGTAGTGATGATGGTTGTCACGTCTTTTCTCTGAGTTGCATGTGTTGCCGTTCCTGTGTTGCACTGGTTGTCGTTGTAGCAGGAAACGGGAGATGTTTTCTCGCGCAATTGGGCGATGGTTGTCGTCGTTTTCTGGTGCCTTGGGCGTCGGGGAGCGTGTTGTCGGTATCCTGTTGTTCTTCGTTGTTGAGGTGGTGGTGGCAGTTTCTCTTGGACACACAAACGGAGGACTTTGTGTCTCATTTTGGCCGTGGGGGAGTGTGGAAGTCTTGGCCCTTCCACCCCCTTTCTTTCATTTTGGACTCGGCCGTCCGGCTACGATACATGCCTGCCTGCCTATGTCGATGCATGCCAGCCAGCCTCGGTGCCGGCCTGTGACGATACCTGCCAGCCAGCCTCGATACACGATACCCGCAGGTATCGATACACGATACACGATACACGATACACGATACCCGCAGGTATCGATACACGATACACGATACACGATACCCGCAGGTATCGATACACGATACACGATACTCGATACACGATACACGATACTCGATACACGATACCCTGTATCGATACACGATACACGATACACGATACCCGCAGGTATCGATACACGATACACGATACCCGCAGGTATCGATACACGATACACGATACTCGATACACGATACCCTGTATCGATACACGATACACGATACCCGCAGGTATCGATACACGATACACGATACTCGATACACGATACCCTGTATCGATACACGATACACGATACACGATACACGATACCCGCAGGTATCGATACACGATACACGATACTCGATACCCTGTATCGATACACGATACACGATACCCTGTATCGTTACACTATATAAGGAGAAGACAAGGACAGTCAGCACGCAGTCGACGCAGTCAAGAAGGGAGTCGGTCGGAGCACTGCGTCGGACGCAGTCGGAGTCAGTCAGTCAGTCAGTCGGAGAGGAGTCGGGACTCACTCACACGCGGACACGGTCGGAGGAAGGAGTCGTCGGAGTCACTTCGTCGGAGGAGAAGAAACAGTCGGCGCTCGACCGGAAAGGACACTCGAGCAGACGGGCGAACTTAGTCGTCGAGTAGCGAAGTTAGTCGTCGGCGGTGACAAGGGCGTGGCGCTTCGGAAGCGATTGCGAGCTGGACTGGGATCCACGTCGTCGCCTGGCGAACTTGGCGTCGCAAGCGTTGCGATACACGGACGGTAAAGCGTTGCGGTACATGAACTGTCAAGCGTTGCGATACACGGACTGTCAAGCGTGAGTAGCGGACGGTTTCATCTGCGAATTGTAGTGGCGGACAATCTTCTTCGGTAGAACTTGCGGTTTATTGTACATTGACGATTTGTAACTGTCATTTGATTCACCCGACGGGTAGTCGGTTTGTTTTACTTGAATAATACGATTGAACTGAACCAGAGTCTGAAGCCTTCAGCTTGACTAAGTGAAGCCGAACCACGGACATAGGAGTTGACACGCTGATACCTGGGAAGGGCCATCCTGGTCAGTAGCCTTGCCCCGGGTAGTTACGCTACACTATATGTAATGCAGGAAGTAAAAGCGTATTACTTTATAAAACATTTAGATGAAATATTAAAATGAGTTATGCAACTGTGAAAAACATAGATGTTGAAGGCGTAGTTCTTCCAAATCAACCGTTAACGAATTTTGAATTATTGGATGCCGCGAAGAAGCTGAATATTCCGAATTTTAGAGGTGTGTTCTTACGAGACGAGCTGCCGAAAATACCTAGACGGATTGAGTGCGGGATATTGAACCTAGACGATTCTAATGGGGGAGGCTCCCACTGGGTCAGTTTTTCAAAGAACGACAACGATAAGTTATATTTCGATAGTTACGGTCTTCCTCCTCCTACGGAACTGTTAAAGTATTTACGGCGCCCAGTGTTTTATAACAGCGAACGAATACAGCCTGGTAATGAAGTGTTTTGCGGTCATTTGTGTTTGTATGTACTGAAGAAAACGTGCAACGACGGATGCGAGTTTCAAGAAGTTATAAACGACTTGCATTAAAAAATTATTGTAAATATAAAATGCCTGTCGATAAATTTGGACATACCGATTCAGGATCTACGCAAAGAGTAATTGCAGGAGGTGTTACTCTTAGTCAAGTAAATGCTAGTTTCCTTCGAATGGATGGAGCAAACCCCGCGACTGGAAATCTAAATATGAGCGGTCACGCTATAAAAGGGCTACCTACAACGAACACTTCGGAAGCGGAAATGGATGAGGCTGTAAGTCGAGGACAAGCTATAGATTTGTTAACGAATCGTGGCGATTTACCGTCCAACGATAATCTAAAAGTGTCTAAAACCGGCGATACCATGACTGGCGACTTATTCTTAAGCATCGGCAGGGATCTTACGCGGAGGATGGGATGTAAGGATTTAGTTGGAAATAAAGCTCTTATTGTATTTTTAGGAAATACAACGAATAAAATAGAAGGTCGATTAAACCAACCGATTATATCGCAATCGACGAATGGATTTAGTTTTAGAATAAATAATGAAACCGTCTTAGAGATGGTTAAGTCAATGGATGGCACTCCTCCGTCTAAAATAAATGTGCATAAGCCCATCTTTATGCACGGCGCCCACATTACAGGCCTACGCGATCCCAGCGGTGATGGAGATGCAGCGACTAAAAAATATGTTGACCGCAGTCGGACCCGCGTTTAGCGTTTACACTATATCTCAACAAGCCATACTCGCTGCAACTCACACAATAGTTTCTTTCGATAGTGTAAGATTCAATACCGATAGTAGTGATAACAGTACAGGACCGACTCGTTTCACTCCTGGTAAAGCCGGATACTATATCCTTACGACGTACATAGAATTTTGTAGCGCGAGTAATACCGCTTTTGCTAACGTCTTCCTATATAAAAACGGGGTGTCGCACATGCAAATTGCGTGTATACAAACGATAGGTTTCTAAAAATGTAGAAATCTTATCATTGAGAAGACTCTTCGCTTGGGTGTGCAACTGCATCGATTGTTTCATCGTATGCTCTCGAAGTCTCTTTATCGATCTCACAGATTCCGTCGTACACCGTAATTTCGTATCTGTTTTTGTATACTTTTCCGTTATAATACAATATTAGTCGAGCGTTTTCTCTATGAGCTTTAGCCGCTTTGTGAATCGACGAATACTCGATGGTCTCACCCGTTTCCAAGTCAAAAATAACGACTCGTTTCGGGTTGTTTCTGATACCATTCAATCTATCGTATCTACCATCGTCATTATATTCTTTTCGACGATCTTTCCAATATTCTTTTTGATATTCTTTTAGATATTCTTTTCTCGTTAATTTCGGTTTACCTAACAGGGAGTTGTCCGCGGGAATCAATCCTTTCTCGATCAGCAGCTCTACCAATTCCGGTTTGTTGAGATGAGTGACACCTTTAATCTTATTCTCTTTCGCTAACTTGTGTAATTCTGGCAGCTTCATTTTATATATTACAAGAGTGTCTTTAAACATGAAGTACATTTTTCATACAGACGATTAGTACACCACGCTCATCTTCTGTCCATCTGACTGAAAGTTTAGCAACTTATCTGAAATTATAACCGCGTAACCTTGCGTATCGGCGGGGACTGCGGCGCTAAAAGTAGCTTTGATTTGGATATCGACGACCGACGATTTCAGTCTTTCCGATTGTTTACTAACATCGAAAACTATGAGCGGATATAGATCTTTGTAATCGGCCGGAGTGATGTTGCTTTGCGTAATCAACGGATCCATTCCGTAGAACTTTTCGCTGAACGACGCCGCGTCTCTATAAGCTCTCGAAAATTTCTGGTTGGGAAACGATAGATCGTAGTCGACCGCTGGATATCTCTCTTGATTCATCATCACGTACATGTTTTTGAGGTTGCAATGATCGAAAATCGATGGGTTATGTTCTTGGTTGCCGTCGCTTCGAGCGGTTTGAAATCCAACGACTATCCATCTAGGTTTTTCCGGAGCCGTCTTAACGCTAAGACGCCAGCTAAAAGTAGTCGATTGAGGAACTGATATAGTATCGCATTGTCGCGCTCGATATGCGACGGGTACTGATGCTTTCGATTCGATAGTTTTGTACAATTGCATCTTCTCCATATCCGCCGGAGTAACGTGCGGCATAAACCACGAGATTTTCACGACGTCGACTTTTCCTGCATCCGCAGTAGCGTGTCTAAAGATAGCGTCGTCGTCCGATTTGCGAACCATCGTTAGCGTGTGCTTAAAACCGTACACTATTTTATCGTAATCCTCGCAGAATCCGAAAATATGTTTAAGGGGCACGACGAAACTAAACGTTCCCCTAGTCGTTGGTTTTCGAATAAGATACGCCTGTCTGATCGCGAAACCCGCATTATCCGCTATAACCGCGGTTGCATCGGTATCTTTGCACCATAATTGGTTAAGACCTTGCGCTTTGGCGAAGTCGTCCGGATATTTAAGCAAACCCAACATCGTCGTTGCTTGTCCTGGGTGAAATACCGTTTCGATATCTTGATTCGATAGGGAATACGCGATTTGACTGAAAAGATGCAATAGTCCGTTATTAGCGAGGGCCGCGGCGTCACCATTAGCGTACGCCGTATTCATTCCATCTCCTTTAACCAACCTACCTTCGAAAAGCAGGTAAGATTCGGCGGGATGGCAAAATAGATCTTGAGTTTCGATATTTATACGAATCTCACCGGGCGTGTTAAAACTCGTTCTCGCTGCCGGTTCGTATTCGTGCCATTCGTATTTTTCGATTCCTTCGTCGACCTCTGTGGGTGCCGTAATGTTTAGAATATTCGATTGCATTTTAATTACTAAAGATTATTTATTTAAACTCACGCGAGTTTCAATCCCGCTCCGTTTTTGTTGAGACTACGCACGAGATCTCGAATGGACACGGCATTCGAAGAAAGTCCGTGACCGGCTAGTATCTTATTAATATCAGGTCCTGCCGCGTCGTTATCGATTAGCCGTGCTAAGATAGCCGCATTCTCTTGCGTAAGCGCTGGTATCGTTTCGACTGCGTGCGGCTTCGGAACCGACGATGTTAAGAGTTTAGCAGCAGCTTTATCCATCAAGCGTTTACCAACTTCTACGGTGGTATTCTTTCCAACTTCTAGCGCCTTTTTAGCCAACTCTCTCGCGGCGTCTTTACCAGCGCTAAGGGCGGACGATGCGACTCGTTTACCAACATCCGAAGTGAAGAGCTTCTTGAAAACTCCTGTAATAGTATCCATTATTCCCGCTCCTCCTATAACGTGTTTTCTCTTAATTCTTCTATTAGCGATGACGAGCATGTTTTATAATCGCAATATTAAGTTTTTATATCCAGTTCGCTGTTAGAATTACGAATGTTTATTTATATTCTCCCGTTACTATAAAAACAACACGAGAATATAAAATGGATTCCTACGAAGAATATGTTGAAAAATCGACCGGCTCATTTTTAAATCTGGCTTCTAATAACGCAAAGATTATATCCCTTTTTATTTCCGAAGTGAAAGACGCTTGTAGTGAATTCGTAACCGACGTTTTCGACCTAGTCGGAGACGCTTCTGAATGTAGTGAGTGTAGCGATAGCGAGTGTAGCGATAGCGAGTGTAGCGATAGTGAGTATAGCGATTGCCACTACATTAAAGTAGTCTCTAACGCGGAGAATAATACTGAAGAGATCTCGGATGAGCTTACCAAAAAGATCGTTGCTAATGAATTCGAGTTGATCATTCACGACCTTAAGAACAAGCTCAATAGCTTGGAAAAGAGGTATCTCACGGCGAAGGTTGCGTTTCATGAGCGTATGAACGACGAAATATGGGAGATGTTTACGACAACGTCAATTATGTAAACGATATTCTGTAACTAAAGCGAGTTACAGAATCACACGACCGTAACTCTTCAAAGTTTTTTTTATAATCGCAACATTAAGTTTTTATACCGTTCTTTGTCGATAACGTCTTGTTGTAATAATTCATCGCATATACCAACGATCTCGTTTCTCACTCCCGTATTACCCGCGCCGTAGCTAGCGAAACGCAGACTCAACATTTCTACTAAAGCATTCGGATCTTGTGGAATTACGACGACTCCTTTACCCGTCTTCGGCGTCTGTTTTCCAGACTTCATTTCCCATATCGGTTTAATGATGTTTCTATACTTAGAGCTTCTAGACGATTTTGGTTTACTCGGATTGTTAGGTTGCCTCATCGCATTCGTCGCGTCTAGAATCTCGACGTAATCGGACATATCGTTGTCGTCGTAAATCGAACTGTTCGGTTTAGCCATAGTCACTAGCTCCCAAAGTCCTGGAGTACCTGTATAAGTCTTCTCTCCGACTATTATATCGTCGTTCTGGAACGATACGCGTGTGTCTCCGATATAAAATTTCCCGTCTTTAGAATTTAGACCGAACGTCGTATCGGTAGACTTGGCTTTAGAGGTGTATTGACTTAGGTATTTCGTTGCCAGGTCCCCTAATTCTAACCTTCTAACGTCTTCTATAGGATCCTCGTAAGCCTCTATCGAGGGATACTGTGGAAGCTGTATGGCTTTTAACGACGACGATATCGACGCGGGAAGCGCTTTTAGAGCGTTAGACGTAGCTGCTGAATTTTCCTTAATAGTAGATAACAAAGCGTTTTGTTCTTTCGATATCGTCGATTGCGAGTCGACGATCGGCTTGTACAACTTTACTAATTCTCGCTGCAATCCTATATCGCCTAGTTTCTCTGATAAATAATCTCGTTGAATGTTTTTCTTCGTCTTGAGAAACTCTTCGACGATAAAGTCTCTTTTGGTGGGATCGTTAATCTTTAGAAATGACATTTTTTAAATAGGTGGTATAATGTTTTAAAGCGTTTTTGGAACACGCGTTAAAACATTGAAATGAAACGCGATAACGAACGTGATTTTACACACGTTTTACGTTCTACGTTTACGTTTATGTTTTACGTTTCACGTTCTACGTTTTCCTTCGATTTCGCAAACGCGTCCTTCAACGACTCGGCTATAGTTTCTCCGCTATTTCTCGATTTTCTGATTTCTTCTTTCATTTCGTTAAATTTCACGCGTTCGTTTAGAATTAACGAGTATTCCTCGTCTGAAATATTACCGTCTTCCAAAGCTTTCGAGATGTAGTGACTGATAGTGTTGAGTTTCGCTTCAGCCAATGTTTTAATATTTTCGTGCTTCTCCGCCTTTGGCGTGAGCTTTCTGTTGATCACGCGCCCGATCACGCTGAAAACACCCGCTCCAACCGCCAGTACTTGTAGACCTAACGCGATAGGTGCCGCGACTATCGTAGACAGAACCGTGATTGCCGAAGCAGTTGAGCCCAACGCGACTAGAGTCGATATACCGTCTACTACGTTGATAATCCTAACACCTTTACGATACTTTTTACCTAGAGTCTCTCTTTTTTTGAGTTCCCGCTCGAGCTCTTGTTGAATTTCAGTGATTTTCGAAAGTCGGAAAGCATGGGCGCTTCCATCGATTTTCAGTGGGATCTCCATTCTTTTTATAATAACGCGATATAATTTTTTAAACTGCGATATATTTTTGGTAATTAACGAAACATAACGAATCGCCTTCGATTATACTAACTACGGAATCGGAGTCGTTTTGAATAGTAATTTCGATGTCTTCTACTTGTCCGATAACGACTCCATCTCGTAGACTCGCTTCGATTTCCTGTCTAAGCGAAACTAAACACGATCCTTTCGTCATTCGAACACCTAGTCCTAGCGCCACCGTAGCTGTTTCTCTAGGTTGAATCGTTATCAGTTGTTGCGCAAAAATCTCCCATCTTAGTCCACCCAGTTGTCTGCAGGGTGTATGCGTCACTTTTTTCAACGTCCAACGCACCTCTTTCGGTTGGGTTCTAACTTCAACCCGTCGAGTGGGTCTCGTTATAAATTTATGAATAGGCCTGTTGAATCCCGACATTTTATTTATACGAGGATTATTTTTAAAGCAACATACCGAGAATCGGAATATTTTGGAAAGGTGAATTAGGACCTAGTAAAAGCCCGGAACCTGTTTTCATATACAACCCACTACCCGTTTTCATATACAACCCACTACCCGTTTTCATATACAATCCCATTCCCATCGTACTACCTTTCGACCATGGAGACAGATACAACCCATTTCCATCCGGTCTTACTTTACAAGCCGAAAGGTAGTACAAGTCTCTATTAACGTACACTACTCCCGATCCGCTTATTTTATCGATAATTTTCGAAGTAGCTGCTGAACCTAATCCGCTTAAAGCTCCAGTTGCAAGACTTGGCAGAACGCTAGAAAGAAGAAATTTTCCAGCTGTAGCTAGAAGTGGTAATAACGCTGGAAGGAACCCACCTTCGACTTTCATATTATGGTGTATTTGCGTTTTACTCATTTTGATCGTCGCGCCCTTTCCGTTCTGACAAGCTTTCTTCATTTTGTTAATTTGCGCTTTCGTAAAAGCTAAAACGTGGTCTCCATCCATATCATCGTGAGATAGTCTAATACTAACGCCATCGATTCCCGCTTCAAGCGCTCGTTTAATCTTGTCTTTTTGTCCTTCCGAAATATTAACACAGAAGTTTGTGTACTGAGTCATTTTATATATAACTAAGATAAAGTTTTAAGTCTTCACACTTCTCTAATATGAAACTTGATCGACATCGCTTCCCCTCTAATGTTAATTAGTTTTCCATTTTGGTCGGTAAGTCTCGTTTCCATCGATGAAATCGTATTCATCGTAATGGGGAGATAAATTAAGTTAGCTGGGATTTGGATGATCTTATAACCAGGTCCAACGGTAGGAAAAAACGAATATATCACGTTCGTCGTCGATCCATTCGAGTACGAACCCCCGATTATGTCGCTAGTTACTCGAAAGCTGTCTATATTCATTATGTTCACAATATTCTCCGATTCGTTATACCCAGCTATGTATAGACGACTTTCGAAACCTAGAACGGTTCTAATCGAGTTCGCGGTTCTAAAATCGACCTCGTAATTCGTAGCGATAGTCAACACCGCCTTCAACGTGTTGGTGTTTGCTTCTAACGTAATGTAATATTCTTCGTTTCCGGCATCGTAATGGCCGTTCTCTTTCATGATTTTCGTTTATATCCTCGAGCTCATAGGACCCTTCCGGAATATCTACGTCGAACCACGTCACGCCATGATCCGGCGAATACCGGAAGTTGTTGTTGCTCGCGTCTATGTTAGGAAACACGTAGTAAGTATACAAATCGACTAGAGCCATTTCATACTTTTTGGTTTTATCTAGTTCGATTACAGGATTGTTCCTCGTTATTATTCGTGCGGTTCTGTCCTTTTCGTTACCCACTAAAATGTAAAACGACGATTTAGGATTCGTGTTAGTCGCAGTCTGTGCTGTGTTCACCTGTATCTTCACGAGGAGTTCTTCCATTTTTACTAGTATATTTTATTTTAATTCAGGGATGTAAAATTCATCTAATCCACAACGGTATTTACCGCTGCTCCTTTCACTCGTTAAGTCGATAACTACGAATTGATGCGGTTGTTTCCACGACTCCACGCATAGTTTTTTAAATTCCTCTATAGACATGTCCGTACTTACATGATCGTTGTAGATATGGAAAACGTTCTTCATGTCTTGGGGAAATAAACAAATAAAGTTTGCGTTCTCTCTGATAGTCTGCCTAGGCAATTTAAAATAATTCTGGGCGAGGTACAAACAGTCGACGTTACTATGCCTGCCCCTAATATAATACGTTTCGCATTTGTTCTGCTTTTCTAATTGTAAATCATCAAAAATCATCAAGTTCTTCTTGTCACGGCTCAACTCTCTCGGATCCGGTACATCTTCCGCGGATTCGTAAAATCTGCATTCGATATCCGACTTGTCTCTTAAATTTTTCGCTATCTCTTCAACAACGCATGCTGGAGAAATATTAGACCTCATTATCTCATCTCGAATGTTAAACAGCTTGATGATCGTTTCTTTTGGTAGTTTTTCTTCGAATGCCTTCTTAAGAATTTTGTACTCCGGTTGAAATAGAGATTTTCCGAATACTTGCAAATTGTCATAGTCGAGCCATCCGGGTCTCAAAAGTAAGTTTAACAATAACGTCGTCTTACCACATCCCGATTTTCCTACTATTACACCCCTTATACTTTTAGGTAATAGGTTGATATTAAATCTTTTCAACGATAAATCGTTCCACGTTAAGTCTTTCACCTCCATTTTAAATATATAAAACTTCTATATTAAAACTGAAATGTATTGCGTAAAGTGTAAAAGACAGACTGAAACAAAAGATATACAAGATGTCGTGGCTAAGAATGGGAGACCCATGCAACGAGGTGTATGCGTTGTATGTGGGAAAACAAAAACTCAATTCGTAAAAGGAACCACTGCGAAAGGCGGAGATGTAGTTGGTTCGTTGAATGCAGCCACTAGTAAGATAAAGTTACCTTGGGCTAAATATCCAGGTGAGATGCATCTTCCAGGTCACTCGTTTACAGGACCCGGGACAAGACTAGATTTGAGACTGAATCCCGACGGCACTCCTAAAGATTGGAGTAACCCCATCAACAGAGTAGATAACGCGGCTTACCATCATGATTTGGCTTACGATCGACACCCCGATACGGCTTCTAGGAATGTTGCCGATAGAGCAATGATTAATGATTTGAATAATATTCCTAATCCTACTATCCGAGAGCGTATGGAGAGAGCGGTAGTTAAACCTATATTGTCTGTTAAATCGAGTCTCGGGTTAGGTTTAAAAAAAGCCCCGATCCGAAATGGACTGATCAATTAGCGGATGAATTGCATAAACCGGTAGTAAAACATTTTAGAAAGAGAAAAGTGTACGTTAGTGGGATAGATGAGATATGGGCTGCTGATTTAGTCGATATGCAAGCCTTCGCTAAAGAAAACGATGGTGTGAAATACCTATTAACCGTTATGGATGTGTTTTCAAAGTACGGATGGATCGTGCCATTGAACGATAAGAGTGGGAAATCTACAGCAAGCGGCTTCGTGAAGATACTCGAGAGTGGGCGAAAGCCTGTTAAATTATGGGTAGATAAGGGGAAAGAGTTTTATAACAAAGACGTTAAGAATTTGCTCGAGGTGTACTCTACGGAGAATGAAGAAAAATCTTGCGTTGTCGAGAGGTGGAACAGGACGATGAAAGATAAAATGTTTAAGTACTTTACAGCTAATTCGACGAGAAGATATATCGACGTTTTAGACGGAATGGTTAGTAATTACAACAATACAAGACATTCTTCCATTAAAATGACTCCCGCTAAGGCTAGTATGAAAACGAATGAAAAGACTGTATTTATGAATTTATACGGCGAAGAGGTCTCACAGCCTATTACACCTAGATTCTCGATCGGAGATAAAGTCAGGATAACTAAAAAGAAGAATATCTTTTCGAAAGGATATACACCCAGATGGACGGAGGAAGTTTTTATAGTATCCCAGGTTCAATACACGGATCCTCCAACTTATAAGATTAATGATTCTAATGGTGAGGAGATACAAGGCTCATTCTATGAACAGGGGCTACAGAAGACGACTCAAGAAATATATAGGATCGAAAAAGTGATTAGAAAACGTGGGAAGAAATCACTCGTTAAATGGTTAGGATATTCAGACTCGTTCAATTCTTGGGTCGATAACGAAGACTTGATTAATCTATAATCAGAAACTGCAAGAAATTATTCCCAGCCCGCGTAATCATCCCACGACTCATCAGAGCGCACAATCTGATCGAAACTGCGGGGATTTCCAATAGTTTCGATGACGTCATACGATGGTCGTGACGTCACATGGTTATTGCGTGGTTATTGGGTGGTTATTGCATTATGAACCTAGTTATTGGGTGGTTGTGCTGGGTGCCGCAATTTACAACTACTGGAATGAATGTCTATAATAAAATGGATACAAGAACTGATTTCAAGAAATCACTTAAAGGAATAAATGTCCTTAATAAAATGGACTACACGCTGAAGACTGTCAAAGAACTACGAAATATCGCTCGAGAGAAAGGTATGGTTGGTTATTCGAGACTGCGAAAAGCGGAATTGATCGAGACCATTCATGCTGCAGGTAACAACATCAATGATGTATATGGGGGAGCTGTGAAAAATGCAAATAATTTGCTCGACGCTCCGGTTCCGGACATTAAGGTTCCAACGCTTGTTCCAGGTAAGTATACGCCTCCGTCTGATATTTGGAAATCTTCTGTTAGTAATGTTTGGAATGAGATGAAGACTAAGGTTAGGTCTGTTATTAATTCTTTTGCGGATCGGTGGGTTAGTTCCATTCCTCCAAAGGAAAAGAAAACCGTGAATGAAAGATTGGAATCGTTGAAGACGAAGGTTTTGAGTATTTTTAGTCAAATCAATAAAAAGAAGTTCGAAATCCGAGAGACCGCGAAGGCTATTAAGGGTTTTACTAAGCGATACACGATCGATTCCACCAGTTCCATCGATGTCACATCTTTTCTCAACGCTGTAAGGCCCCAAGTAGTCAGTCTGTTAGCGAAAAATCGTGGGGTAAAAGTTCAATTCAATCTTAGTTGCGTAATGAAGAAAGTAGATATTAAATCCGGGGAAGAAGTCGAAGCCGAGCCTAATTTTAAATCAAAGACCGATATCATTTTAGAAGCAACCGACGTGAACGAAATATATAGCAACGCAGTGGATAAAGTTAAGGAGAGCATAGCAAGTTTTCAGATGAGAGGTAGTAATTGGCGGTTTAAAGCCGTTGTGAAGTTGGATATCGATACAGTGGTATATAAGCCATTGAAAGGTAGTTCTTATATTCCTCTTCCCGAGTATTTAGCTAATAAAACGGCTATTATTAACCTGAAAAACGACGACGAAGAATGTTTTAAATGGTGTATTACTAGAGCGCTGAATCTAACGGATAAAAACTCTCAAAGAATCACAAAAGATCTAAAAGAACAATCTAAGAAACTCGATTGGATTGGTATTGAATTCCCCGTCGCTGCCGACGCTAACATAATAAATAAGTTTGAGCGACGCAATAACATTAGCGTTAACGTATTCGGCTATGAAAAGGATGTATATCCATTATATATATCGAAGCACGAAAGCGATATCTGCGTAGATCTACTGCTTATTTCCGACGGAGAAAAGAAGCATTATTGCTGGATCAAGAACTTTAATAGATTGATGGCAGCACGAACAGAAAAATCTGTAAATTCGATGCACTATTGTAAAAGATGTTTAATCGGTTACAGAAGCGTAGAAGCGCTTACTAAGCATACCGAGTACTGTTCGAGGCAAGACGCCCAACGAATAGTTCTTCCCGAACCAGGAACCATGCTAAGTTTTAAACATTATTTTAAATCGATGAGAGTGCCGTTTATCGTTTACGCCGATTTCGAATCTTTTATTAAACCTATCGATACATGCCAACCCGATCCTAGCACGTCTTACACCAATAAATACCAGAAACATACTCCCAGCTCGTTTTGTTATCATATAAAATGCTATGACAATGGCGTTTATTCCCAAGAGCCACGGAGGTTTACGGCTGAAAACGAAGACGACGATGTCGCTCAGATATTCGTAGATTCTCTTGTAGAAAATATAAAAGAAATATATAACCAGTTTAAATTCCCCAAGAATATGATATTCGGCGAGACCGAGAAGAAATGTTTTGATGAAGCTACTAACTGTCATATATGCGGAGGAGAGTTAGGTAAAGATCGAGTTAGAGATCACTGTCATTTAAGCGGTAAATTCAGAGGCGCCGCACATAATATTTGTAATATGAACTACAAAATCCCCAAGTTTTTCCCGGTTGTATTCCATAATCTATCCGGATACGACAGCCATCTATTCGTGAAGAAATTGCGAGGTGAGAATGGTGAGAAAATTAACTGTATTCCTAATAACGAAGAAAAGTATATATCGTTTAGCTGAGAGATCGTAGTCGGTAACTTTGTAAATAAAGAGGGAAAAGAGATAACGGTCAAGCGTGAATTACGCTTCATCGATAGTTTTAGATTCATGCCTTCGAGTCTCGACGCGTTATCGAAGAACCTTCGTAAAGAACAATGTAAGAATTTAGGTGATTTCTTTGAAGGCGAGAAGTTAGATCTTTTGCTCAGAAAAGGTGTTTATGCGTACGATTACGTTGACGGCATTGAACGATTAAACGAGACCGAATTGCCTCCGAAGCATAAATTCTATTCTAAACTGAACGATTCAGACATCAGCGATGAAGATTACGAGCACGCCAAAAATGTATGGAAAGTATTTCGTTGTAAAACGTTAAGAGAATATCACGACTTGTATAATCTTTCGGACGTTCTATTATTAGCCGATGTATTCGAAAACTTTAGAGACGTGTGTATCGAACATTATAGGCTCGATCCCGCGTGGTATTACACTTCACCCGGACTAGCTTGGGACGCAGCGTTAAAGTTGACTGGCGTAGAGTTGGAATTGTTGAGCGACTACGATATGTTACTGATGATCAAGCAAGGAATAAGAGGGGGAGTCAGCACGATTTCGAAACGATACGCGAAAGCGAACAACGAGTACATGGGAGAAGATTTTGATCGGAGCCAGCATTCGGTATTCATTCCTTACTTAGACGCGAATAACTTGTACGGATGGGCGATGAGCAAAGCTCTACCAACTCATGGGTTTAAATGGATGAGCGATAACGAGCTGAACGATTGGAGAAGCGTTACCGAACGAGATGGGGTGGGGTGTGTGTTAGATGTCGATCTTGAGTATCCTAAGGAACTACACCACCTGCATAACGATTACCCTCTAGCTCCTGAGAGTATAAAACCTACAGGGTCGGATGTAACGAAACTAATTCCGAGTTTAAACGATAAAAAGAAGTACGTTGTTCATTACGGTAATTTAAAGTTGTACGAAAGTCTCGGTTTGAAAATCGTTAAAATTCATCGAGGGTTAATATTCGAAAAAAGCGCTTGGCTGAAAAAGTATATCAACCTGAATACGGAATTGCGAACGAGAGCTACTAACGATTTCGAGAAGGACTTTTTCAAGCTTATGAATAATAGCGTCTTCGGTAAGACTATGGAATGCATCGAGAATCGAGTTGACGTACGATTGGTGTGCGATGAGAAGGAAGCTACGAAGCTCGCGGCGAAACCAAATTACGACGGCCGAACTATTTTCGATGAAAATCTGATCGCCGTTCATATGAAAAAGACCAAGTTGTTCTATAACAAACCGATATATCTAGGTATGTGTATTTTAGACTCGAGTAAGACTTTAGTCTATGATTTCCACTATAATTACATCAAGACTAAATACGGAGATAGGGCTAAGCTTTTATTCACCGATACGGATTCGTTGGCGTACGAAATAAAGACCGACGATTTTTACACCGATATCGCCGACGATGTTCGAAGTAGGTTCGACACGAGCGAGTATCCGAAAGATCATCCATCATGTATCGAAACCGGAGTTAATAAGAAAGTTATTGGTATGTTTAAAGATGAAGCGGCAGGAAAACAGATCGAAGAGTTCGTTGGATTGAGGTCGAAGTTGTACTCGTACAGGCTTTCTGGTGAAGATCATAAGAAATGTAAGGGTGTGAGGAAAAACGTGGTTAGTAAAACGATAACTCACGAAGATTACAAAGAGTGTGTGTTCACGAAAAGAGAACAGTTAAGGAAAATGAACGTTATTCGCTCGTATCATCACGACATTTACACCGAAGAAGTAAATAAAGTCGCGCTGTCGGCCGACGACGACAAACGAGTGATTCAGCAAGACGGTGTCCACACTTTAGCATACGGACACTACTCGCTTCATCAATAAGAGTATTAGTTGAATATTAAAATGAGTTTTACAACTGTCAAAACATCGATGTCGAAGGCGTAGTTCTTCCAAATCAACCGCTAACGAATTTTGAATTATTGGATGCTGCGAAGAAGTTGAATATTCTGAATTTTAGAGGCGTGTTCTTACGAGACGAGCTGCCGAAGAAACCTAAACGGAACGAATGTGGGATATTAAACCTAGACGATTCTAATGGGGTAGGCTCTCACTGGGTCGGTTTTTTAAAGAACGGTAGCGATAAGTTATATTTCGATAGTTACGGTCTTCCTCCTCCTACCGAACTATTAAAGTATTTACGGCGCCCGGTGTTTTACAACAGCGAGCGAATACAGCCGGATAACGAAGTGTTTTGCGGTCATTTGTGTTTGTATGTACTGAAGAAAACGTGCAACAATGGTTGTAAATTTCAAGAAGTTATAAACGAATTATATTAAATAATATCGTCTATTAAAAAACAATGCCAGTAGATAAATTCGGACATACAGATTCAGGATCTACGCAAAGAATAATTGCTGGTGGTGTTACGCTTAGTCAAGTAAATGCTAGTTTCCTTCGAATGGATGGAGCAAACCCAGCGACTGGAAATCTAAAAATGGGTGGTCACGCGATAAAAGGTCTACCTACGACGAACGTTTCGGAAGCAGGAATGGATGAGGCTCTAAGTCGGGGGCAAGCCATAGATTTGATAACGAATCGCGCCGATGTACCGTCCAACGATAATCTAAAAGTGTCTAAAACCGGTGATACCATGACTGGCGACCTATTCTTAAGCATCGGTAGGGACCTTAAGCGGGCGATAGGATGTAAGGATTTAGTTGGAAATAAAGTTTTTAATATATTGTTAGGAAATACAACGAATAAAATAGAAGGTCGATTAAACCAACCAATTACATTACAATCAACGGATGGATTTCGTTTTGGAATAAATAATGAAACCGCCTTAGAGATGGTTAAGTCGACGGGTCAGTCTAAAATAAATGTGTATAAGCCCATCTTTATGCATGGTGCACACATTACGGGTCTACGCGATCCTAGCGGCGACGGCGATGCAGCGACTAAAAAATATGTTGATACGACTGCGGTCGGACCCATGTTTAGCGTTTACACTATATCTCAACAAGCCATAGTCGCTACAACTCACACAATAGTTTCTTTCGATAGAGTAAGATTCAATACCGATAGTAGTGATAACAGTACAGGACCGACTCGTTTCACTCCTGGTAAAGCCGGATACTATATCGTTACGACGTACATAGAATTTTGTAGCGCGAGTAATACCGCTTTTGCTAACGTCTTCCTGTATAAAAACGGGGTGTCGCACATGCAAATTGCAGGTGGAGGGGGTACGGGAATTGCGCATAACAATTCAACCGGTAGTACTATAGTTTTTCTAACCGGCACCGATTACCTCGAGATATTCGTTTATTCGTCCATCGCCACAAACATAATAGCTAGAGACTTTTCAGTGGCATTCTTGCGACCTTAGTGATATAAAAGAAATTTTAACCGGAGATACCTATCGTTCGAGTACACGCGATAGGTATCTGTAAGTTGCATTATTCAGAAGATGTCTTCAGCGTTTTCGTTTACATCGAAAACCGTAATTTCGTATCTGTTTTTATATACTTTCCCATTAAACATCGCTATTAAACCCGCGCTTTGGTTAAACGCTTTCGCGGCCTTATACATCGATGGGTATAAAACGATCGCGTCCGTTTCCTTATCCAAAATTTGTACGCGTTTAGGATGCGTTCTTATACGTTTCAACCTTTCTTTTTCATCCTTACTCGTCACTTTCAGCGGTTGTTTATCCAACTCCTCCTGAGTAAGCACTCCTTTCTCGATCAGCAACGCCGCTAGTTTTGGTTTGTTGAGAAAAGAATACCTACTAATCTTATTCTCCTTCGCTAACTTTTGCAATTCTGTCAGTTTCATTTTATATATTACAAGAGTTTCTTTAAACACAGACTGTATTTTCATACAGACGATTAGTACACCACGCTCATCTTCTGTCCATCTGACTGGAAGTTTAGCAACTTATCCGAAATTATAACCGCGTAACCTTGGGTATCAGCTGGAACCTGAGCGTTGAAAGTAGCTTTGATATGGATATCGACGACTGACGATTTCAGTCTTTCCGATTGTTTACTAACATCGAAAACTATGAGCGGATATAGATCTTTGTAATCGGCTGGAGTGATGTTGCTTTGCGTAATCAACGGATCCATTCCGTAGAACTTTTCGCTGAACGACGCCGCGTCTCTATAAGCTCTCGAAAATTTCTGGTTGGGAAACGATAGGTCGTAGTCGACTGCCGGATATCTCTCTTGATTCATCATCACGTACATGTTTTTGAGGTTGCAATGATCGAAAATCGATGGGTTATGTTCTTGGTTGCCGTCGCTTCGAGCGGTTTGAAATCCAACGACTATCCATCTAGGTTTTTCCGGAGCCGTCTTAACGCTAAGACGCCAGCTAAAAGTAGTCGATTGAGGAACTGATATAGTATCGCATTGTCGCGCTCGATATGCGACGGGTACTGATGCTTTCGATTCGATAGTTTTGTACAATTGCATCTTCTCCATATCCGCCGGAGTAACGTGCGGCATAAACCACGAGATTTTCTCGACGTCGACTTTCCCAGCATCCGCGGCAGCGAGTCTAAAAATAGCGTCGTTGTCCGATTTGCGAACCATCGTTAGCGTGTGCTTAAAACCGTACACTATTTTCTCGTAATCCTCGCAGAATCCGAAAATATGTTTAAGGGGCACGACGAAACTAAACGTTCCCTTAGCCGTTGGTTTTTGAATAAGATACCCTTGACGAGTCGCGAAACCCGCATTATCCGCCATAACCGCGGTTGTCGCAGTATCTTTACACCATAATTGATTAAGACCTTGCGCTTTGGCGAAGTCGTCTGGATATTTAAGCAAACCAAGCATCGTAGTTGCTTGTCCTGGGTGAAATACCGTTTCGATATCTTGATTCGATAGGGAATACGCGATTTGGCTGAAAAGATGCAAGAGTCCATTATTCGCGAGGGCTACTGCGTTAACATTAGCGTACGCTGTTCCATCCGCTTTGACTAGCCTACCTTCGAAAAGCAGGTAAGATTCGGCGGGATGGCAAAATAGATCTTGAGTTTCGATATTTATGCGAATCTCGCCGGGTGTGTTAAAAGTCGTTCTCGCTGCTGGTTCGTATTCATGCCATTCGTATTTTTCGATTCCTTCGTCGACCTCTGTGGGTTCTGTAATGTTTAGAATATTCGATTGCATTTTAATTACTAAAGATTATTTATTTAAACTCACGCGAGTTTCAATCCCGCTCCGTTTTTGTTGAGACCACGCACTAGATCTCGAATGGACACGGCATTCGAAGAAGGTCTGTTAAGTCCGTCACCGGCTAGTATCTTATTAATATCAGTAGTTCCTACATCGTTATCGATTAGCCGTGCTAAGATAGCTGCATTCTCTTGCGTAAGCGCTGGTATCGTTTCGACCTTTTGGTTTTTGACTACGTGAGGCGATAGTGCTAAGGAAGCTAAGAGTTTAGCTGCGGTTTTATCCATCAATCGCTTACCAACCTCTACGGTGGTATTCTTTCCAACTTCTAGCGCCTTTTTACCCAACTCTCTCGCGGCGTCTTTACCAGCGCTAAGGGCGGACGATGCGACTCGTTTACCGACATCCGAAGTGAAGAGCTTCTTGAGCCCTCCCGTAATAGTATCCATTATTCCCGCTCCTCCTATAACGTGTTTTCTCTTAATTCTTCTATTAGCGATGACGAGCATGTTTTATAATCGCAATATTAAGTTTTTATATCCAGAACTGGATTGTTCGATGTTAGAATTACGAATGTTTATTTATATTCTCCTGTTAATATAAAAACAACACGAGAATATAAAATGGATTCCTACGAAGAATATGTTGAAAAATCGGCCGGCTCATTTTTAACTCTGGCTTCTAATAACGCAAAGATTATATCCCTTTTTATTTCCGAAGTAAAAGACGCTTGTAGTGAATTCGTAACCGACGTTTTCGACCTAGTCGGAGACGCTTCAGAATGTAGCGAGTATAGCGACAGCGAGTGTAGCGACAGCGAGTGTAGCGACAGCGAGTATAGCGATTGCCACTACATTAAAGTAGTCTCTAACGCGGAGAATAATACTGAAGAGATCTCAGATTATAACTCGGATTACGACTCGGATTACGACTCGGATGAGCTTACCAAAAAGATCGTTGCTAATGAATTCGAGTTGATCATTCACGACCTTAAGAACAAGCTCAATAGCTTGGAAAAGAGGTATCTCACGGCGAAGGTTGCGTTTCATGAGCGTATGAACGACGAAATATGGGAGATGTTTACGACAACGTCAATTATGTAAACGATATTCTGTAACTAAAGCGAGTTACAGAATCACACGACCGTAACTCTTCAAAGTTTTTTTTATAATCGCAACATTAAGTTTTTATACCGTTCTTTGTCGATAACGTCTTGTTGTAATAATTCATCGCATATACCAACGATCTCGTTTCTCACTCCCGTATTACCCGCGCCGTAGCTAGCGAAACGCAGACTCAACATTTCTACTAAAGCATTCGGATCTTGTGGAATTACGACGACTCCTTTACCCGTCTTCGGCGTCTGTTTTCCAGACTTCATTTCCCATATCGGTTTAATGATGTTTCTATACTTAGAGCTTCTAGACGATTTTGGTTTACTCGGATTGTTAGGTTGCCTCATCGCATTCGTCGCGTCTAGAATCTCGACGTAATCGGACATATCGTTGTCGTCGTAAATCGAACTGTTCGGTTTAGCCATAGTCACTAGCTCCCAAAGTCCTGGAGTACCTGTATAAGTCTTCTCTCCGACTATTATATCGTCGTTCTGGAACGATACGCGTGTGTCTCCGATATAAAATTTCCCGTCTTTAGAATTTAGACCGAACGTCGTATCGGTAGACTTGGCTTTAGAGGTGTATTGACTTAGGTATTTCGTTGCCAGGTCCCCTAATTCTAACCTTCTAACGTCTTCTATAGGATCCTCGTAAGCCTCTATCGAGGGATACTGTGGAAGCTGTATGGCTTTTAACGACGACGATATCGACGCGGGAAGCGCTTTTAGAGCGTTAGACGTAGCTGCTGAATTTTCCTTAATAGTAGATAACAAAGCGTTTTGTTCTTTCGATATCGTCGATTGCGAGTCGACGATCGGCTTGTACAACTTTACTAATTCTCGCTGCAATCCTATATCGCCTAGTTTCTCTGATAAATAATCTCGTTGAATGTTTTTCTTCGTCTTGAGAAACTCTTCGACGATAAAGTCTCTTTTGGTGGGATCGTTAATCTTTAGAAATGACATTTTTTAAATAGGTGGTATAATGTTTTAAAGCGTTTTTGGAACACGCGTTAAAACATTGAAATGAAACGCGATAACGAACGTGATTTTACACACGTTTTACGTTCTACGTTTACGTTTATGTTTTACGTTTCACGTTCTACGTTTTCCTTCGATTTCGCAAACGCGTCCTTCAACGACTCGGCTATAGTTTCTCCGCTATTTCTCGATTTTCTGATTTCTTCTTTCATTTCGTTAAATTTCACGCGTTCGTTTAGAATTAACGAGTATTCCTCGTCTGAAATATTACCGTCTTCCAAAGCTTTCGAGATGTAGTGACTGATAGTGTTGAGTTTCGCTTCAGCCAATGTTTTAATATTTTCGTGCTTCTCCGCCTTTGGCGTGAGCTTTCTGTTGATCACGCGCCCGATCACGCTGAAAACACCCGCTCCAACCGCCAGTACTTGTAGACCTAACGCGATAGGTGCCGCGACTATCGTAGACAGAACCGTGATTGCCGAAGCAGTTGAGCCCAACGCGACTAGAGTCGATATACCGTCTACTACGTTGATAATCCTAACACCTTTACGATACTTTTTACCTAGAGTCTCTCTTTTTTTGAGTTCCCGCTCGAGCTCTTGTTGAATTTCAGTGATTTTCGAAAGTCGGAAAGCATGGGCGCTTCCATCGATTTTCAGTGGGATCTCCATTCTTTTTATAATAACGCGATATAATTTTTTAAACTGCGATATATTTTTGGTAATTAACGAAACATAACGAATCGCCTTCGATTATACTAACTACGGAATCGGAGTCGTTTTGAATAGTAATTTCGATGTCTTCTACTTGTCCGATAACGACTCCATCTCGTAGACTCGCTTCGATTTCCTGTCTAAGCGAAACTAAACACGATCCTTTCGTCATTCGAACACCTAGTCCTAGCGCCACCGTAGCTGTTTCTCTAGGTTGAATCGTTATCAGTTGGTGCGCAAAAATCTCCCATCTTAGTCCACCCAGTTGTCTGCAGGGTGTATGCGTCACTTTTTTCAACGTCCAACGCACCTCTTTCGGTTGGGTTCTAACTTCAACCCGTCGAGTGGGTCTCGTTATAAATTTATGAATAGGCCTGTTGAATCCCGACATTTTATTTATACGAGGATTATTTTTAAAGCAACATACCGAGAATCGGAATATTTTGGAAAGGTGAATTAGGACCTAGTAAAAGCCCGGAACCTGTTTTCATATACAACCCACTACCCGTTTTCATATACAACCCACTACCCGTTTTCATATACAATCCCATTCCCATCGTACTACCTTTCGACCATGGAGACAGATACAACCCATTTCCATCCGGTCTTACTTTACAAGCCGAAAGGTAGTACAAGTCTCTATTAACGTACACTACTCCCGATCCGCTTATTTTATCGATAATTTTCGAAGTAGCTGCTGAACCTAATCCGCTTAAAGCTCCAGTTGCAAGACTTGGCAGAACGCTAGAAAGAAGAAATTTTCCAGCTGTAGCTAGAAGTGGTAATAACGCTGGAAGGAACCCACCTTCGACTTTCATATTATGGTGTATTTGCGTTTTACTCATTTTGATCGTCGCGCCCTTTCCGTTCTGACAAGCTTTCTTCATTTTGTTAATTTGCGCTTTCGTAAAAGCTAAAACGTGGTCTCCATCCATATCATCGTGAGATAGTCTAATACTAACGCCATCGATTCCCGCTTCAAGCGCTCGTTTAATCTTGTCTTTTTGTCCTTCCGAAATATTAACACAGAAGTTTGTGTACTGAGTCATTTTATATATAACTAAGATAAAGTTTTAAGTCTTCACACTTCTCTAATATGAAACTTGATCGACATCGCTTCCCCTCTAATGTTAATTAGTTTTCCATTTTGATCGGTAAGTCTCGTTTCCATCGATGAAATCGTATTCATCGTAACGGGGAGATAAATTAAATTAGCCGGGATTTGGATGATCTTATAACCAGGTCCAACGGTAGGGAAAAACGAATATATCACGTTCGTCGTTGATCCATTCGAGTACGAACCCCCGATTATGTCGCTAGTTACTCTAAAGCTGTCTATGTTCATTATATTCACAATGTTCTCCGATTCGTTATACCCGGCTATGTATAGACGACTTTCGAAACCTAGAACGGTTCTAATCGAGTTCGCGGTTCTAAAATCGACCTCGTAATTCGTAGCGATAGTCAACACCGCCTTCAACGTGTTGGTGTTTGCTTCTAACGTAATGCTATGTTCTTCGTTTCCGACATCGTAATGGCCGTTCTCTTTCATGATTTTCTTCACATAGTTGTTTATATCCGTGAGTTCGTAGGACCCTTCTGGAATATCTACGTCAAACCACGTCACGCCATGATCCGGCGAATACCGGAAGTTGTTGTTGCTCGCGTCTATGTTAGGAAACACGTAGTAAGTATACAAATCGACTAGAGCCATTTCATACTTTTTGGTTTTATCTAGTTCGATTACAGGATTGTTCCTCGTTATTATTCGTGCGGTTCTGTCCTTTTCGTTACCCACTAAAATGTAAAACGACGATTTAGGATTCGTGTTAGTCGCAGTCTGTGCTGTGTTCACCTGTATCTTCACGAGGAGTTCTTCCATTTTTACTAGTATATTTTATTTTAATTCAGGGATGTAAAATTCATCTAATCCACAACGGTATTTACCGCTGCTCCTTTCACTCGTTAAGTCGATAACTACGAATTGATGCGGTTGTTTCCACGACTCCACGCATAGTTTTTTAAATTCCTCTATAGACATGTCCGTACTTACATGATCGTTGTAGATATGGAAAACGTTCTTCATGTCTTGGGGAAATAAACAAATAAAGTTTGCGTTCTCTCTGATAGTCTGCCTAGGCAATTTAAAATAATTCTGGGCGAGGTACAAACAGTCGACGTTACTATGCCTGCCCCTAATATAATACGTTTCGCATTTGTTCTGCTTTTCTAATTGTAAATCATCAAAAATCATCAAGTTCTTCTTGTCACGGCTCAACTCTCTCGGATCCGGTACATCTTCCGCGGATTCGTAAAATCTGCATTCGATATCCGACTTGTCTCTTAAATTTTTCGCTATCTCTTCAACAACGCATGCTGGAGAAATATTAGACCTCATTATCTCATCTCGAATGTTAAACAGCTTGATGATCGTTTCTTTTGGTAGTTTTTCTTCGAATGCCTTCTTAAGAATTTTGTACTCCGGTTGAAATAGAGATTTTCCGAATACTTGCAAATTGTCATAGTCGAGCCATCCGGGTCTCAAAAGTAAGTTTAACAATAACGTCGTCTTACCACATCCCGATTTTCCTACTATTACACCCCTTATACTTTTAGGTAATAGGTTGATATTAAATCTTTTCAACGATAAATCGTTCCACGTTAAGTCTTTCACCTCCATTTTAAATATATAAAACTTCTATATTAAAACTGAAATGTATTGCGTAAAGTGTAAAAGACAGACTGAAACAAAAGATATACAAGATGTCGTGGCTAAGAATGGGAGACCCATGCAACGAGGTGTATGCGTTGTATGTGGGAAAACAAAAACTCAATTCGTAAAAGGAACCACTGCGAAAGGCGGAGATGTAGTTGGTTCGTTGAATGCAGCCACTAGTAAGATAAAGTTACCTTGGGCTAAATATCCAGGTGAGATGCATCTTCCAGGTCACTCGTTTACAGGACCCGGGACAAGACTAGATTTGAGACTGAATCCCGACGGCACTCCTAAAGATTGGAGTAACCCCATCAACAGAGTAGATAACGCGGCTTACCATCATGATTTGGCTTACGATCGACACCCCGATACGGCTTCTAGGAATGTTGCCGATAGAGCAATGATTAATGATTTGAATAATATTCCTAATCCTACTATCCGAGAGCGTATGGAGAGAGCGGTAGTTAAACCTATATTGTCTGTTAAATCGAGTCTCGGGTTAGGTTTAAAAAAAGCCCCGATCCGAAATGGACTGATCAATTAGCGGATGAATTGCATAAACCGGTAGTAAAACATTTTAGAAAGAGAAAAGTGTACGTTAGTGGGATAGATGAGATATGGGCTGCTGATTTAGTCGATATGCAAGCCTTCGCTAAAGAAAACGATGGTGTGAAATACCTATTAACCGTTATAGATGTGTTTTCAAAGTACGGATGGATCGTGCCATTGAACGATAAGAGTGGGAAATCTACAGCAAGCGGCTTCGTGAAGATACTCGAGAGTGGGCGAAAGCCTGTTAAATTATGGGTAGATAAGGGGAAAGAGTTTTATAACAAAGACGTTAAGAATTTGCTCGAGGTGTACTCTACGGAGAATGAAGAAAAATCTTGCGTTGTCGAGAGGTGGAACAGGACGATGAAAGATAAAATGTTTAAGTACTTTACAGCTAATTCGACGAGAAGATATATCGACGTTTTAGACGGAATGGTTAGTAATTACAACAATACAAGACATTCTTCCATTAAAATGACTCCCGCTAAGGCTAGTATGAAAACGAATGAAAAGACTGTATTTATGAATTTATACGGCGAAGAGGTCTCACAGCCTATTACACCTAGATTCTCGATCGGAGATAAAGTCAGGATAACTAAAAAGAAGAATATCTTTTCGAAAGGATATACACCCAGATGGACGGAGGAAGTTTTTATAGTATCCCAGGTTCAATACACGGATCCTCCAACTTATAAGATTAATGATTCTAATGGTGAGGAGATACAAGGCTCATTCTATGAACAGGGGCTACAGAAGACGACTCAAGAAATATATAGGATCGAAAAAGTGATTAGAAAACGTGGGAAGAAATCACTCGTTAAATGGTTAGGATATTCAGACTCGTTCAATTCTTGGGTCGATAACGAAGACTTGATTAATCTATAATCAGAAACTGCAAGAAATTATTCCCAGCCCGCGTAATCATCCCACGACTCATCAGAGCGCACAATCTGATCGAAACTGCGGGGATTTCCAATAGTTTCGATGACGTCATACGATGGTCGTGACGTCACATGGTTATTGCGTGGTTATTGGGTGGTTATTGCATTATGAACCTAGTTATTGGGTGGTTGTGCTGGGTGCCGCAATTTACAACTACTGGAATGAATGTCTATAATAAAATGGATACAAGAACTGATTTCAAGAAATCACTTAAAGGAATAAATGTCCTTAATAAAATGGACTACACGCTGAAGACTGTCAAAGAACTACGAAATATCGCTCGAGAGAAAGGTATGGTTGGTTATTCGAGACTGCGAAAAGCGGAATTGATCGAGACCATTCATGCTGCAGGTAACAACATCAATGATGTATATGGGGGAGCTGTGAAAAATGCAAATAATTTGCTCGACGCTCCGGTTCCGGACATTAAGGTTCCAACGCTTGTTCCAGGTAAGTATACGCCTCCGTCTGATATTTGGAAATCTTCTGTTAGTAATGTTTGGAATGAGATGAAGACTAAGGTTAGGTCTGTTATTAATTCTTTTGCGGATCGGTGGGTTAGTTCCATTCCTCCAAAGGAAAAGAAAACCGTGAATGAAAGATTGGAATCGTTGAAGACGAAGGTTTTGAGTATTTTTAGTCAAATCAATAAAAAGAAGTTCGAAATCCGAGAGACCGCGAAGGCTATTAAGGGTTTTACTAAGCGATACACGATCGATTCCACCAGTTCCATCGATGTCACATCTTTTCTCAACGCTGTAAGGCCCCAAGTAGTCAGTCTGTTAGCGAAAAATCGTGGGGTAAAAGTTCAATTCAATCTTAGTTGCGTAATGAAGAAAGTAGATATTAAATCCGGGGAAGAAGTCGAAGCCGAGCCTAATTTTAAATCAAAGACCGATATCATTTTAGAAGCAACCGACGTGAACGAAATATATAGCAACGCAGTGGATAAAGTTAAGGAGAGCATAGCAAGTTTTCAGATGAGAGGTAGTAATTGGCGGTTTAAAGCCGTTGTGAAGTTGGATATCGATACAGTGGTATATAAGCCATTGAAAGGTAGTTCTTATATTCCTCTTCCCGAGTATTTAGCTAATAAAACGGCTATTATTAACCTGAAAAACGACGACGAAGAATGTTTTAAATGGTGTATTACTAGAGCGCTGAATCTAACGGATAAAAACTCTCAAAGAATCACAAAAGATCTAAAAGAACAATCTAAGAAACTCGATTGGATTGGTATTGAATTCCCCGTCGCTGCCGACGCTAACATAATAAATAAGTTTGAGCGACGCAATAACATTAGCGTTAACGTATTCGGCTATGAAAAGGATGTATATCCATTATATATATCGAAGCACGAAAGCGATATCTGCGTAGATCTACTGCTTATTTCCGACGGAGAAAAGAAGCATTATTGCTGGATCAAGAACTTTAATAGATTGATGGCAGCACGAACAGAAAAATCTGTAAATTCGATGCACTATTGTAAAAGATGTTTAATCGGTTACAGAAGCGTAGAAGCGCTTACTAAGCATACCGAGTACTGTTCGAGGCAAGACGCCCAACGAATAGTTCTTCCCGAACCAGGAACCATGCTAAGTTTTAAACATTATTTTAAATCGATGAGAGTGCCGTTTATCGTTTACGCCGATTTCGAATCTTTTGTTAAACCTATCGATACATGCCAACCCGATCCTAGCACGTCTTACACCAATAAATACCAGAAACATACTCCCAGCTCGTTTTGTTATCATATAAAATGCTATGACGATGGCGTTTATTCCCAAGAGCCACGGAGGTTTACGGCTGAAAACGAAGACGACGATGTCGCTCAGATATTCGTAGATTCTCTTGTAGAAAATATAAAAGAAATATATAACCAGTTTAAATTCCCCAAGAATATGATATTCGGCGAGACCGAGAAGAAATGTTTTGATGAAGCTACTAACTGTCATATATGCGGAGGAGAGTTAGGTAAAGATCGAGTTAGAGATCACTGTCATTTAAGCGGTAAATTCAGAGGCGCCGCACATAATATTTGTAATATGAACTACAAAATCCCCAAGTTTTTCCCGGTTGTATTCCATAATCTATCCGGATACGACAGCCATCTATTCGTGAAGAAATTGCGAGGTGAGAATGGTGAGAAAATTAACTGTATTCCTAATAACGAAGAAAAGTATATATCGTTTAGCCGAGAGATCGTAGTCGGTAACTTTGTAAATAAAGAGGGAAAAGAGATAACGGTCAAGCGTGAATTACGCTTCATCGATAGTTTTAGATTCATGCCTTCGAGTCTCGACGCGTTATCGAAGAACCTTCGTAAAGAACAATGTAAGAATTTAGGTGATTTCTTTGAAGGCGAGAAGTTAGATCTTTTGCTCAGAAAAGGTGTTTATGCGTACGATTACGTTGACGGCATTGAACGATTAAACGAGACCGAATTGCCTCCGAAGCATAAATTCTATTCTAAACTGAACGATTCAGACATCAGCGATGAAGATTACGAGCACGCCAAAAATGTATGGAAAGTATTTCGTTGTAAAACGTTAAGAGAATATCACGACTTGTATAATCTTTCGGACGTTCTATTATTAGCCGATGTATTCGAAAACTTTAGAGACGTGTGTATCGAACATTATAGGCTCGATCCCGCGTGGTATTACACTTCACCCGGACTAGCTTGGGACGCAGCGTTAAAGTTGACTGGCGTAGAGTTGGAATTGTTGAGCGACTACGATATGTTACTGATGATCAAGCAAGGAATAAGAGGGGGAGTCAGCACGATTTCGAAACGATACGCGAAAGCGAACAACGAGTACATGGGAGAAGATTTTGATCGGAGCCAGCATTCGGTATTCATTCCTTACTTAGACGCGAATAACTTGTACGGATGGGCGATGAGCAAAGCTCTACCAACTCATGGGTTTAAATGGATGAGCGATAACGAGCTGAACGATTGGAGAAGCGTTACCGAACGAGATGGGGTGGGGTGTGTGTTAGAAGTCGATCTTGAGTATCCTAAGGAACTACACCACCTGCATAACGATTACCCTCTAGCTCCTGAGAGTATAAAACCTACAGGATCGGATGTAACGAAACTAATTCCGAGTTTAAACGATAAAAAGAAGTACGTTGTTCATTACGGTAATTTAAAGTTGTACGAAAGTCTCGGTTTGAAAATCGTTAAAATTCATCGAGGGTTAATATTCGAAGAAAGCGCTTGGCTGAAAAAGTATATCAACCTGAATACGGAATTGCGAACGAGAGCTACTAACGATTTCGAGAAGGACTTTTTCAAGCTTATGAATAATAGCGTCTTCGGTAAGACTATGGAATGCATCGAGAATCGAGTTGACGTACGATTGGTGTGCGATGAGAAGGAAGCTACGAAGCTCGCGGCGAAACCAAATTACGACGGCCGAACTATTTTCGATGAAAATCTGATCGCCGTTCATATGAAAAAGACCAAGTTGTTCTATAACAAACCGATATATCTAGGTATGTGTATTTTAGACTCGAGTAAGACTTTAGTCTATGATTTCCACTATAATTACATCAAGACTAAATACGGAGATAGGGCTAAGCTTTTATTCACCGATACGGATTCGTTGGCGTACGAAATAAAGACCGACGATTTTTACACCGATATCGCCGACGATGTTCGAAGTAGGTTCGACACGAGCGAGTATCCGAAAGATCATCCATCATGTATCGAAACCGGAGTTAATAAGAAAGTTATTGGTATGTTTAAAGATGAAGCGGCAGGAAAACAGATCGAAGAGTTCGTTGGATTGAGGTCGAAGTTGTACTCGTACAGGCTTTCTGGTGAAGATCATAAGAAATGTAAGGGTGTGAGGAAAAACGTGGTTAGTAAAACGATAACTCACGAAGATTACAAAGAGTGTGTGTTCACGAAAAGAGAACAGTTAAGGAAAATGAACGTTATTCGCTCGTATCATCACGACATTTACACCGAAGAAGTAAATAAAGTCGCGCTGTCGGCCGACGACGACAAACGAGTGATTCAGCAAGACGGTGTCCACACTTTAGCATACGGACACTACTCGCTTCATCAATAAGAGTATTAGTTGAATATTAAAATGAGTTTTACAACTGTCAAAACATCGATGTCGAAGGCGTAGTTCTTCCAAATCAACCGCTAACGAATTTTGAATTATTGGATGCTGCGAAGAAGTTGAATATTCTGAATTTTAGAGGCGTGTTCTTACGAGACGAGCTGCCGAAGAAACCTAAACGGAACGAATGTGGGATATTAAACCTAGACGATTCTAATGGGGTAGGCTCTCACTGGGTCGGTTTTTTAAAGAACGGTAGCGATAAGTTATATTTCGATAGTTACGGTCTTCCTCCTCCTACCGAACTATTAAAGTATTTACGGCGCCCGGTGTTTTACAACAGCGAGCGAATACAGCCGGATAACGAAGTGTTTTGCGGTCATTTGTGTTTGTATGTACTGAAGAAAACGTGCAACAATGGTTGTAAATTTCAAGAAGTTATAAACGAATTATATTAAATAATATCGTCTATTAAAAAACAATGCCAGTAGATAAATTCGGACATACAGATTCAGGATCTACGCAAAGAATAATTGCTGGTGGTGTTACGCTTAGTCAAGTAAATGCTAGTTTCCTTCGAATGGATGGAGCAAACCCAGCGACTGGAAATCTAAAAATGGGTGGTCACGCGATAAAAGGTCTACCTACGACGAACGTTTCGGAAGCAGGAATGGATGAGGCTCTAAGTCGGGGGCAAGCCATAGATTTGATAACGAATCGCGCCGATGTACCGTCCAACGATAATCTAAAAGTGTCTAAAACCGGTGATACCATGACTGGCGACCTATTCTTAAGCATCGGTAGGGACCTTAAGCGGGCGATAGGATGTAAGGATTTAGTTGGAAATAAAGTTTTTAATATATTGTTAGGAAATACAACGAATAAAATAGAAGGTCGATTAAACCAACCAATTACATTACAATCAACGGATGGATTTCGTTTTGGAATAAATAATGAAACCGCCTTAGAGATGGTTAAGTCGACGGGTCAGTCTAAAATAAATGTGTATAAGCCCATCTTTATGCATGGTGCACACATTACGGGTCTACGCGATCCTAGCGGCGACGGCGATGCAGCGACTAAAAAATATGTTGATACGACTGCGGTCGGACCCATGTTTAGCGTTTACACTATATCTCAACAAGCCATAGTCGCTACAACTCACACAATAGTTTCTTTCGATAGAGTAAGATTCAATACCGATAGTAGTGATAACAGTACAGGACCGACTCGTTTCACTCCTGGTAAAGCCGGATACTATATCGTTACGACGTACATAGAATTTTGTAGCGCGAGTAATACCGCTTTTGCTAACGTCTTCCTGTATAAAAACGGGGTGTCGCACATGCAAATTGCAGGTGGAGGGGGTACGGGAATTGCGCATAACAATTCAACCGGTAGTACTATAGTTTTTCTAACCGGCACCGATTACCTCGAGATATTCGTTTATTCGTCCATCGCCACAAACATAATAGCTAGAGACTTTTCAGTGGCATTCTTGCGACCTTAGTGATATAAAAGAAATTTTAACCGGAGATACCTATCGTTCGAGTACACGCGATAGGTATCTGTAAGTTGCATTATTCAGAAGATGTCTTCAGCGTTTTCGTTTACATCGAAAACCGTAATTTCGTATCTGTTTTTATATACTTTCCCATTAAACATCGCTATTAAACCCGCGCTTTGGTTAAACGCTTTCGCGGCCTTATACATCGATGGGTATAAAACGATCGCGTCCGTTTCCTTATCCAAAATTTGTACGCGTTTAGGATGCGTTCTTATACGTTTCAACCTTTCTTTTTCATCCTTACTCGTCACTTTCAGCGGTTGTTTATCCAACTCCTCCTGAGTAAGCACTCCTTTCTCGATCAGCAACGCCGCTAGTTTTGGTTTGTTGAGAAAAGAATACCTACTAATCTTATTCTCCTTCGCTAACTTTTGCAATTCTGTCAGTTTCATTTTATATATTACAAGAGTTTCTTTAAACACAGACTGTATTTTCATACAGACGATTAGTACACCACGCTCATCTTCTGTCCATCTGACTGGAAGTTTAGCAACTTATCCGAAATTATAACCGCGTAACCTTGGGTATCAGCTGGAACCTGAGCGTTGAAAGTAGCTTTGATTTGGATATCGACGACTGACGATTTCAGTCTTTCCGATTGTTTACTAACATCGAAAACTATGAGCGGATATAGATCTTTGTAATCGGCTGGAGTGATGTTGCTTTGCGTAATCAACGGATCCATTCCGTAGAACTTTTCGCTGAACGACGCCGCGTCTCTATAAGCTCTCGAAAATTTCTGGTTGGGAAACGATAGGTCGTAGTCGACTGCCGGATATCTCTCTTGATTCATCATCACGTACATGTTTTTGAGGTTGCAATGATCGAAAATCGATGGGTTATGTTCTTGGTTGCCGTCGCTTCGAGCGGTTTGAAATCCAACGACTATCCATCTAGGTTTTTCCGGAGCCGTCTTAACGCTAAGACGCCAGCTAAAAGTAGTCGATTGAGGAACTGATATAGTATCGCATTGTCGCGCTCGATATGCGACGGGTACTGATGCTTTCGATTCGATAGTTTTGTACAATTGCATCTTCTCCATATCCGCCGGAGTAACGTGCGGCATAAACCACGAGATTTTCTCGACGTCGACTTTCCCAGCATCCGCGGCAGCGAGTCTAAAAATAGCGTCGTTGTCCGATTTGCGAACCATCGTTAGCGTGTGCTTAAAACCGTACACTATTTTCTCGTAATCCTCGCAGAATCCGAAAATATGTTTAAGGGGCACGACGAAACTAAACGTTCCCTTAGCCGTTGGTTTTTGAATAAGATACCCTTGACGAGTCGCGAAACCCGCATTATCCGCCATAACCGCGGTTGTCGCAGTATCTTTACACCATAATTGATTAAGACCTTGCGCTTTGGCGAAGTCGTCTGGATATTTAAGCAAACCAAGCATCGTAGTTGCTTGTCCTGGGTGAAATACCGTTTCGATATCTTGATTCGATAGGGAATACGCGATTTGGCTGAAAAGATGCAAGAGTCCATTATTCGCGAGGGCTACTGCGTTAACATTAGCGTACGCTGTTCCATCCGCTTTGACTAGCCTACCTTCGAAAAGCAGGTAAGATTCGGCGGGATGGCAAAATAGATCTTGAGTTTCGATATTTATGCGAATCTCGCCGGGTGTGTTAAAAGTCGTTCTCGCTGCTGGTTCGTATTCATGCCATTCGTATTTTTCGATTCCTTCGTCGACCTCTGTGGGTTCTGTAATGTTTAGAATATTCGATTGCATTTTAATTACTAAAGATTATTTATTTAAACTCACGCGAGTTTCAATCCCGCTCCGTTTTTGTTGAGACCACGCACTAGATCTCGAATGGACACGGCATTCGAAGAAGGTCTGTTAAGTCCGTCACCGGCTAGTATCTTATTAATATCAGTAGTTCCTACATCGTTATCGATTAGCCGTGCTAAGATAGCTGCATTCTCTTGCGTAAGCGCTGGTATCGTTTCGACCTTTTGGTTTTTGACTACGTGAGGCGATAGTGCTAAGGAAGCTAAGAGTTTAGCTGCGGTTTTATCCATCAATCGCTTACCAACCTCTACGGTGGTATTCTTTCCAACTTCTAGCGCCTTTTTACCCAACTCTCTCGCGGCGTCTTTACCAGCGCTAAGGGCGGACGATGCGACTCGTTTACCGACATCCGAAGTGAAGAGCTTCTTGAGCCCTCCCGTAATAGTATCCATTATTCCCGCTCCTCCTATAACGTGTTTTCTCTTAATTCTTCTATTAGCGATGACGAGCATGTTTTATAATCGCAATATTAAGTTTTTATATCCAGAACTGGATTGTTCGATGTTAGAATTACGAATGTTTATTTATATTCTCCTGTTAATATAAAAACAACACGAGAATATAAAATGGATTCCTACGAAGAATATGTTGAAAAATCGGCCGGCTCATTTTTAACTCTGGCTTCTAATAACGCAAAGATTATATCCCTTTTTATTTCCGAAGTAAAAGACGCTTGTAGTGAATTCGTAACCGACGTTTTCGACCTAGTCGGAGACGCTTCAGAATGTAGCGAGTATAGCGACAGCGAGTGTAGCGACAGCGAGTGTAGCGACAGCGAGTATAGCGATTGCCACTACATTAAAGTAGTCTCTAACGCGGAGAATAATACTGAAGAGATCTCAGATTATAACTCGGATTACGACTCGGATTACGACTCGGATGAGCTTACCAAAAAGATCGTTGCTAATGAATTCGAGTTGATCATTCACGACCTTAAGAACAAGCTCAATAGCTTGGAAAAGAGGTATCTCACGGCGAAGGTTGCGTTTCATGAGCGTATGAACGACGAAATATGGGAGATGTTTACGACAACGTCAATTATGTAAACGATATTCTGTAACTAAAGCGAGTTACAGAATCACACGACCGTAACTCTTCAAAGTTTTTTTTATAATCGCAACATTAAGTTTTTATACCGTTCTTTGTCGATAACGTCTTGTTGTAATAATTCATCGCATATACCAACGATCTCGTTTCTCACTCCCGTATTACCCGCGCCGTAGCTAGCGAAACGCAGACTCAACATTTCTACTAAAGCATTCGGATCTTGTGGAATTACGACGACTCCTTTACCCGTCTTCGGCGTCTGTTTTCCAGACTTCATTTCCCATATCGGTTTAATGATGTTTCTATACTTAGAGCTTCTAGACGATTTTGGTTTACTCGGATTGTTAGGTTGCCTCATCGCATTCGTCGCGTCTAGAATCTCGACGTAATCGGACATATCGTTGTCGTCGTAAATCGAACTGTTCGGTTTAGCCATAGTCACTAGCTCCCAAAGTCCTGGAGTACCTGTATAAGTCTTCTCTCCGACTATTATATCGTCGTTCTGGAACGATACGCGTGTGTCTCCGATATAAAATTTCCCGTCTTTAGAATTTAGACCGAACGTCGTATCGGTAGACTTGGCTTTAGAGGTGTATTGACTTAGGTATTTCGTTGCCAGGTCCCCTAATTCTAACCTTCTAACGTCTTCTATAGGATCCTCGTAAGCCTCTATCGAGGGATACTGTGGAAGCTGTATGGCTTTTAACGACGACGATATCGACGCGGGAAGCGCTTTTAGAGCGTTAGACGTAGCTGCTGAATTTTCCTTAATAGTAGATAACAAAGCGTTTTGTTCTTTCGATATCGTCGATTGCGAGTCGACGATCGGCTTGTACAACTTTACTAATTCTCGCTGCAATCCTATATCGCCTAGTTTCTCTGATAAATAATCTCGTTGAATGTTTTTCTTCGTCTTGAGAAACTCTTCGACGATAAAGTCTCTTTTGGTGGGATCGTTAATCTTTAGAAATGACATTTTTTAAATAGGTGGTATAATGTTTTAAAGCGTTTTTGGAACACGCGTTAAAACATTGAAATGAAACGCGATAACGAACGTGATTTTACACACGTTTTACGTTCTACGTTTACGTTTATGTTTTACGTTTCACGTTCTACGTTTTCCTTCGATTTCGCAAACGCGTCCTTCAACGACTCGGCTATAGTTTCTCCGCTATTTCTCGATTTTCTGATTTCTTCTTTCATTTCGTTAAATTTCACGCGTTCGTTTAGAATTAACGAGTATTCCTCGTCTGAAATATTACCGTCTTCCAAAGCTTTCGAGATGTAGTGACTGATAGTGTTGAGTTTCGCTTCAGCCAATGTTTTAATATTTTCGTGCTTCTCCGCCTTTGGCGTGAGCTTTCTGTTGATCACGCGCCCGATCACGCTGAAAACACCCGCTCCAACCGCCAGTACTTGTAGACCTAACGCGATAGGTGCCGCGACTATCGTAGACAGAACCGTGATTGCCGAAGCAGTTGAGCCCAACGCGACTAGAGTCGATATACCGTCTACTACGTTGATAATCCTAACACCTTTACGATACTTTTTACCTAGAGTCTCTCTTTTTTTGAGTTCCCGCTCGAGCTCTTGTTGAATTTCAGTGATTTTCGAAAGTCGGAAAGCATGGGCGCTTCCATCGATTTTCAGTGGGATCTCCATTCTTTTTATAATAACGCGATATAATTTTTTAAACTGCGATATATTTTTGGTAATTAACGAAACATAACGAATCGCCTTCGATTATACTAACTACGGAATCGGAGTCGTTTTGAATAGTAATTTCGATGTCTTCTACTTGTCCGATAACGACTCCATCTCGTAGACTCGCTTCGATTTCCTGTCTAAGCGAAACTAAACACGATCCTTTCGTCATTCGAACACCTAGTCCTAGCGCCACCGTAGCTGTTTCTCTAGGTTGAATCGTTATCAGTTGGTGCGCAAAAATCTCCCATCTTAGTCCACCCAGTTGTCTGCAGGGTGTATGCGTCACTTTTTTCAACGTCCAACGCACCTCTTTCGGTTGGGTTCTAACTTCAACCCGTCGAGTGGGTCTCGTTATAAATTTATGAATAGGCCTGTTGAATCCCGACATTTTATTTATACGAGGATTATTTTTAAAGCAACATACCGAGAATCGGAATATTTTGGAAAGGTGAATTAGGACCTAGTAAAAGCCCGGAACCTGTTTTCATATACAACCCACTACCCGTTTTCATATACAACCCACTACCCGTTTTCATATACAATCCCATTCCCATCGTACTACCTTTCGACCATGGAGACAGATACAACCCATTTCCATCCGGTCTTACTTTACAAGCCGAAAGGTAGTACAAGTCTCTATTAACGTACACTACTCCCGATCCGCTTATTTTATCGATAATTTTCGAAGTAGCTGCTGAACCTAATCCGCTTAAAGCTCCAGTTGCAAGACTTGGCAGAACGCTAGAAAGAAGAAATTTTCCAGCTGTAGCTAGAAGTGGTAATAACGCTGGAAGGAACCCACCTTCGACTTTCATATTATGGTGTATTTGCGTTTTACTCATTTTGATCGTCGCGCCCTTTCCGTTCTGACAAGCTTTCTTCATTTTGTTAATTTGCGCTTTCGTAAAAGCTAAAACGTGGTCTCCATCCATATCATCGTGAGATAGTCTAATACTAACGCCATCGATTCCCGCTTCAAGCGCTCGTTTAATCTTGTCTTTTTGTCCTTCCGAAATATTAACACAGAAGTTTGTGTACTGAGTCATTTTATATATAACTAAGATAAAGTTTTAAGTCTTCACACTTCTCTAATATGAAACTTGATCGACATCGCTTCCCCTCTAATGTTAATTAGTTTTCCATTTTGATCGGTAAGTCTCGTTTCCATCGATGAAATCGTATTCATCGTAACGGGGAGATAAATTAAATTAGCCGGGATTTGGATGATCTTATAACCAGGTCCAACGGTAGGGAAAAACGAATATATCACGTTCGTCGTTGATCCATTCGAGTACGAACCCCCGATTATGTCGCTAGTTACTCTAAAGCTGTCTATGTTCATTATATTCACAATGTTCTCCGATTCGTTATACCCGGCTATGTATAGACGACTTTCGAAACCTAGAACGGTTCTAATCGAGTTCGCGGTTCTAAAATCGACCTCGTAATTCGTAGCGATAGTCAACACCGCCTTCAACGTGTTGGTGTTTGCTTCTAACGTAATGCTATGTTCTTCGTTTCCGACATCGTAATGGCCGTTCTCTTTCATGATTTTCTTCACATAGTTGTTTATATCCGTGAGTTCGTAGGACCCTTCTGGAATATCTACGTCAAACCACGTCACGCCATGATCCGGCGAATACCGGAAGTTGTTGTTGCTCGCGTCTATGTTAGGAAACACGTAGTAAGTATACAAATCGACTAGAGCCATTTCATACTTTTTGGTTTTATCTAGTTCGATTACAGGATTGTTCCTCGTTATTATTCGTGCGGTTCTGTCCTTTTCGTTACCCACTAAAATGTAAAACGACGATTTAGGATTCGTGTTAGTCGCAGTCTGTGCTGTGTTCACCTGTATCTTCACGAGGAGTTCTTCCATTTTTACTAGTATATTTTATTTTAATTCAGGGATGTAAAATTCATCTAATCCACAACGGTATTTACCGCTGCTCCTTTCACTCGTTAAGTCGATAACTACGAATTGATGCGGTTGTTTCCACGACTCCACGCATAGTTTTTTAAATTCCTCTATAGACATGTCCGTACTTACATGATCGTTGTAGATATGGAAAACGTTCTTCATGTCTTGGGGAAATAAACAAATAAAGTTTGCGTTCTCTCTGATAGTCTGCCTAGGCAATTTAAAATAATTCTGGGCGAGGTACAAACAGTCGACGTTACTATGCCTGCCCCTAATATAATACGTTTCGCATTTGTTCTGCTTTTCTAATTGTAAATCATCAAAAATCATCAAGTTCTTCTTGTCACGGCTCAACTCTCTCGGATCCGGTACATCTTCCGCGGATTCGTAAAATCTGCATTCGATATCCGACTTGTCTCTTAAATTTTTCGCTATCTCTTCAACAACGCATGCTGGAGAAATATTAGACCTCATTATCTCATCTCGAATGTTAAACAGCTTGATGATCGTTTCTTTTGGTAGTTTTTCTTCGAATGCCTTCTTAAGAATTTTGTACTCCGGTTGAAATAGAGATTTTCCGAATACTTGCAAATTGTCATAGTCGAGCCATCCGGGTCTCAAAAGTAAGTTTAACAATAACGTCGTCTTACCACATCCCGATTTTCCTACTATTACACCCCTTATACTTTTAGGTAATAGGTTGATATTAAATCTTTTCAACGATAAATCGTTCCACGTTAAGTCTTTCACCTCCATTTTAAATATATAAAACTTCTATATTAAAACTGAAATGTATTGCGTAAAGTGTAAAAGACAGACTGAAACAAAAGATATACAAGATGTCGTGGCTAAGAATGGGAGACCCATGCAACGAGGTGTATGCGTTGTATGTGGGAAAACAAAAACTCAATTCGTAAAAGGAACCACTGCGAAAGGCGGAGATGTAGTTGGTTCGTTGAATGCAGCCACTAGTAAGATAAAGTTACCTTGGGCTAAATATCCAGGTGAGATGCATCTTCCAGGTCACTCGTTTACAGGACCCGGGACAAGACTAGATTTGAGACTGAATCCCGACGGCACTCCTAAAGATTGGAGTAACCCCATCAACAGAGTAGATAACGCGGCTTACCATCATGATTTGGCTTACGATCGACACCCCGATACGGCTTCTAGGAATGTTGCCGATAGAGCAATGATTAATGATTTGAATAATATTCCTAATCCTACTATCCGAGAGCGTATGGAGAGAGCGGTAGTTAAACCTATATTGTCTGTTAAATCGAGTCTCGGGTTAGGTTTAAAAAAAGCCCCGATCCGAAATGGACTGATCAATTAGCGGATGAATTGCATAAACCGGTAGTAAAACATTTTAGAAAGAGAAAAGTGTACGTTAGTGGGATAGATGAGATATGGGCTGCTGATTTAGTCGATATGCAAGCCTTCGCTAAAGAAAACGATGGTGTGAAATACCTATTAACCGTTATAGATGTGTTTTCAAAGTACGGATGGATCGTGCCATTGAACGATAAGAGTGGGAAATCTACAGCAAGCGGCTTCGTGAAGATACTCGAGAGTGGGCGAAAGCCTGTTAAATTATGGGTAGATAAGGGGAAAGAGTTTTATAACAAAGACGTTAAGAATTTGCTCGAGGTGTACTCTACGGAGAATGAAGAAAAATCTTGCGTTGTCGAGAGGTGGAACAGGACGATGAAAGATAAAATGTTTAAGTACTTTACAGCTAATTCGACGAGAAGATATATCGACGTTTTAGACGGAATGGTTAGTAATTACAACAATACAAGACATTCTTCCATTAAAATGACTCCCGCTAAGGCTAGTATGAAAACGAATGAAAAGACTGTATTTATGAATTTATACGGCGAAGAGGTCTCACAGCCTATTACACCTAGATTCTCGATCGGAGATAAAGTCAGGATAACTAAAAAGAAGAATATCTTTTCGAAAGGATATACACCCAGATGGACGGAGGAAGTTTTTATAGTATCCCAGGTTCAATACACGGATCCTCCAACTTATAAGATTAATGATTCTAATGGTGAGGAGATACAAGGCTCATTCTATGAACAGGGGCTACAGAAGACGACTCAAGAAATATATAGGATCGAAAAAGTGATTAGAAAACGTGGGAAGAAATCACTCGTTAAATGGTTAGGATATTCAGACTCGTTCAATTCTTGGGTCGATAACGATAACTTGATGACGTTGTGAAACGATTATTCAAAATGCTATTTCGACTTAAAGAAAATAATTTTCATATAATAAAGAGATACTATGGCAATCACATGGAAAAACTTTGATATTAATAATGTTATTTTCGAAGACGTTACAAAAAGGTCTACTCCCGCTGAAACTAAATTTCAACGCATATTTCTAAAGTACAAATACGAGGATGGGACAATCGACAAAATATCTATAAAAACTCCTCCGCTGTATTCTTATGGGATTCAAGAAAATCAAGCTTCGCAAACGGGTCTGTTAGACTCGTATTCTTTACCATTAAACATGTACGATAGAATGGTTGGTGAAACCGAAGACGAAGCGAAAACGATTGAAATTTTTGAATCGTGTTTAAAACTAGTAAAAGAACATCTTAAAAAATCTGATGTGAAAGACGCGCTTAATAAATACGAAATGAATGCGGATGTTGATCAAATGGATATGTTTTACAGAAAGAAAGAGAAAGGTAAAATCCTTCCCGATATACCCCCTACTCTATATCCGAAACTTTTAACTTCCTATGAAAAATCACGAAATCCGGATGTACCACCTAATATAACTACAGGATTTTACGATTTAAACAATGAACCGATAGATCCTAAAACTCTCATAAATACGCGTTGTAAGGTTGTTTGCGATATTCGCATCGATAATATCTATATCGGGGCTAAACCGTCTATTCAAGTAAAAGTAAACGACGTCATAGTCCTCGATCGATTCGTTAGACAAAGGCGTCTTTTCTACGCACATGAATAAGATGAATAGCTTTTATAACTGCTGGTTATAAAAACCAACGTAATCACCTGATGACTCATAGGTGAGTCATCGAAACTGCGGGAATTTCCAACAGTTTCGATGACTCATACGATGGTCGTGACGTCACATGGTTATTGCGTGGTTATTGGGTGGTTATTGCATTATGAACCTAGTTATTGGGTGGTTGTGCTGGAGTAGTCTAAATACAACTACTAACAACATCTCTTTTTTCCAGATCTGAATCTAAACTACTATTAATGTAACATGTGCAATTGAATTGTAATTAGCTTTGTTACTGGGTTGTCATTTGATGCAATAAACACATTGATTGATTGATTGATTGATTGATTGATTGATTGATTGATTGATTGATTGATTGATTATTGATTGAATAGGTTTAAATTACTTATAAATTTTACACTTTCAATTTTTGCATTAGTAGGCTATCTATGACAGATTGGTTTTAGGCCTAGGGGCCTAGGCTACTGACTTTAGATATATAGGCCTAAGGGTCACTGTCAGTGGGTTCCAGTTTCAGTCTAGGACTTTTATTCTGCAGCGCTGTGGCTGGCATAGAAGTTACCTCTTGATCCGGAGCTATGGTGAAAGACCTTGTGACCAATCTTTGACAGTCGTGTTATAATCAGCTGCGCCAGCAACGAGGAATTCGATAGCCGCTAACCCTTACAGCGAAATAGAGCCTAGTTAAAGCCTTCATAAGCAGTTGTATTAACTGCTCTCTGAACGTCTGAAACAAGCTGTTGTTTGGTGTTTAGGAAAGGCTCTTGAAGAAACTTCAATCTAGCGCAAGGAAATTCGATCACACTACACCTGTGCTCAGAAGTCAGGACTGGCTGTCAACACGTAAGGAGTTCGTCGTAAAGTTGGCCGCGCTGGTTTATAAGTGTCTGATTGGAACTTGCACGTCCGTACTTGGCGGATGATTTTGCTGGCATCATCGGTGACGGTCACAACTGCGTGCTGCCACGAATAATGAAATTGTATGAAGGGGAAGCTTGTGGGTCGAGAGCATGAACATTAGCCGTATTTGGCCTAATGGTGTTGAATGCTGTAATATCTGCTGCGTTTGGGGATCCTGAGAAATGGTTACATTATCTTGTACGTTATAAATTGGCTTAAAATTATAAAAGGAATAACTAATGTTCCATTAAAGAGGAGGCCAGTGAAGTTCAAGAAGGCGACCTACTGCAGTTAATTAAGTTAGGGCATAAACACTCTGCTCCCTTACAAACTGTCAATAGAAAAATGATGGTGGAGGTGTTGGTGGCAAAACAAAGCAATTGGGTAATGATAAAACCTCTTTACGGTAAAGAAATTTTTCTAGCTATTAAACATATCAGAGCAGAATTTTAAAAGTAAAATGCACAAAACAAGGAAACACAAATTGCTTTATAATTATTACTTGATTGGTGTAAACGAATCCTCAACGTCCGTCTAAAAGGGAAGTTTTCTCAACACGCGTTTTAAATTACATGCAGTAGTAGCTACGATAAGACAGTAACTACACAAAATGTCGATACAATTTATTTGAGATGTCCCCGTCGCTAACGTTCTTTAAAGTGGTTTTATTCTTCATTGAAGCGGAAAATGGTTAGAATTCCTGTATCAGAATTAACAGCACAAAGACTCACTACCTCATTCCTCTCTCTATTGTAGTGCAAACCATAGTCAATATTGACGCCACCCTTATTCGGCTGCGGACCATTAAACTCCAAGGGATTAAACTTAGTATCTAACAGCTCGATTCCATTTTCCGGATCATTTATCAGAATTCTACCAGAGGCATCAGCAAACTTCACACCTCTTCCTCCACTAAGTGATGATTTGTATTGCCGTTGAATAATTCCATCCGTATTGATCTCCGTTAACACCGTCCGACACTTTTCGCCAGAAGAAGCTAATACAAGGTTTCCATTTGACTTTTGAAGTACACTTTCAATATATCTGAACTTATAGATATCTGGAGACAACATTACTTGATGATGCAAGGAACCATTCGGATTATATATGCTTACTGCGTCATAATCTAGTCCTTCCGGTTTTGAAACGATTATTAGGCTGCCTTTAACAGATACTGACATAGCAGAAATTGAAAAACTTAGATCACTAATCCATGGTTGAATCTGGTGTTCTCCATCTCTCTTAATGCGAAAGATTGAAGAGCAACACCATTCCCTGTCTTGATGTTGTACATACACGCAGTTTGACACGTTGCAAGCTGCTATGTCTGCCGGACGTATTCCTGGTAGTGCGATGACATCTTTCACCTCTGCCATATTGTTGCGGTCGTAAACTCTAATATTGTAGATTAAAGATATCACGTTGTATTGATGACGTTGTGCGCAGAATATAAGTATTTCGTCTTTCATTGTAGTAACTTCGAGTACGAAACAGTGGATCCGTGATTGATGCAATATTTCCAAACGAATCGTCTTCTGAGCTAAAAGATTAACTCCGTTATATAAATTACGCAAACGAAATGACATGATTGTGTCAAACAAATAGGGCCTATTCTGATTAGGTGACGTACATTTTTCAAACACACGCGAACTTAGAGAATTGACTGTATTACATAATCACTTCAGAAGCGAAGTACAATAATTTTAGAACCTTAAGCAACCCGAACGGAACCGCTGTGCTTGAGGAGCTAAATTAGACCACTCTTAAAATATAGTAATAAGTTTAATAACATACTGATTTAGTCGCAAAAAGACCGACCTATATAAATACAAGCATGATTACAATATTGCACTGATGAAATCTTTCCGTAGAGAATTCAACGAAAATGACGAAGACGACGAAATGGTCGTGGTGGTAAAAGAAGATGTGTGCAATGATAAAATCCTTCTTACGCTAAAGTAGGTTCTAGCTGTTAGGCCTAAACAGATCTGTGTATGACTTGTATGTGTTTATGCATAAGCAATTTAACATTTTTAATTACCTCACAAAGGATGCGCCTCATTTAGTCTAAATGGTGCACAGTTTAATTTTAAAAACCCTTCTATCTGTGAGCATTAAAGCTCAGGTTACTGAGCGGACTCTCGCATGTACGCAGTTCCTAAGCAACAGTTGACAGTTCACAACTTGTTCAGATTTCGGCAATAAACGGGTTAGAAATTATTGACTACTTTTAACGCACAGACTTTTGCTTGTGAACTTGGACATTTAGGAAGATCGGCAGAGCAAAGATGTTAGCGCTAGAGAAACATTTCATGACAAAAGACGTTGCAAATAAGTTGAGCACAAAAATCACGAAACTGTAAGTTAGACAACCTAACCTAAGTGATCATTGCGCTCCTTGTCATATAAACAGAAATTTCAGACTGCCCATATTTGCGATAATGTGTCTGTATTGTAAAGTAAGTCCTACAGAAGGCCAGTGACCATTCACCATTAACCGACTGACCCAGAGTGAAAGATAGAGGCCTACAACATTCCACAGGCAGTCTCACCAAAAGCAGCAGCTCAAACATTAGCTGAATCACCATCAACTTGCCAGTAATCTTGCTTAGCAGCTTAAGCAGCAGTAGACACTGCTGCCATGATGGTTGCTAAGCTTTGAGAACATTCCTAGCCGTAACAGACGGAGCTTTAGATGAACAACATAAACACTGCGGGATACCAGCTTATTTGATGATTACGTTGTATCGGATATTGCATGGAACATTTTATATTGTGTTGTATTGTATTGTATTGTATTTGGATATTTGTATTGTATTGGGTATTTGAAAGCGCTCCCAGTGCGAGAGACCCCGAGAGAAAAAGCAAGTTTTAAGACAGGTAAAAGAGGAAGAGACGTTACCTGAGAGAATAGAAGAACGAACGAACGGAGGAAGCTCATTCCAAAGAGCAGGGCCAATGGAGGCAAAAGACCTAGATTGAGCCAGAGAAGTCCTGACACGGGGAACGAGGAGGTCCAAACGGTCAGATGAACGAAGAGGCCGAAGAGAGGCAGCAGAGTGAGGGCGATGTATTAAGTCACATAAATATTTTGGAGCGAAACCAAGTTGAGCCTTAGAGACAAGGATGAGGACCTTAAATTGGATGCGGGCAGAAAGCGGGAGCCAGTGGAGTTCTTCTGTCTTAAAGGTGGTGATATGAGAGAATCGCATTTATCGTTTATAATCGCATATACGTAGAGAGCGCAGATTTGCAGGCTTGCCTCAGTTATAAGAACCATTTCATGTCTAGGCAATTCATGTAATTGTAGTCGTAGGCCTATTCGTAAATAACAAATTTCTAAGGCTCTAGTCTAAAGCCAGCCGCAGGGCACCAGCTTGTTCACGAGCGCTGTAACATTGTAATATTTATATCACGTAATAATTATTGGTAGTATGTTGAATCGCTATAGTCATGTGATGATCGTGCTGAATTTGTAAATCGAGAATTTGAGGTTCAGCCTCGACCATGGAAGAAAGGCTAATTTTTTTGTTCCTTCTACAGAATACAGCCTTGGAGAAAGCACTTACCTTGCGCTGTGAGCGAGAAGATCAGGCGGTAAGGCAGTTGTTTGGTCAACAGCCATAACATCCCGAGGTAAAGAGAAACAATAGTAAGAAATATGACTGACTTACACATTTACCGTAATCCAATTTGTGGTCTAGTTATTCGTACGTACAAAATAGAGCTAACTTATTTATTTAATGAATTAACCAATACCGTCTAAAGCTCTGTGAAGTTCATTTCGAAAGAAGTTGCTCGTAAGTGTGCTGTTCCACTGCGAGCAGACAGTTCTAAGTCTGCTTATCACAAGATCAGCTTCTTCCTTCCACGCGCTTTTGGGCAGCTTCATATCCTTCACTTCCATAGCAACGGCTTTAACGAGGATACATTCAAGCATCTCGATCGGGAGATCTTGGAGCTACAGGTAACGTTAGAACATATCATAATCTGTTTACACTTTTGTAGAACTCTTCAGTGGACAGATAATTTACTCGAAGAATTAAAATAATAGGCCTAGTCAAGATCAAATAAAAGTAAAAGAAGCTGTACGCAATGTATGTCATACATTTCTTTCCGATTTTCTACTGTTTGCATTGTATTGTATCTAAACATTTATAAAGCGCCTCTCACTGTATTCGCTAATCAGAGGCGCTTCCAGTGCGAAAGACCCAGTGAATAGAAAGTGGTTTTAAGATAAGACAGCGGAACGAGACACTTGGGCCACCAGCTAATAAAGAGATACGTGTCAATGGAGGGAGTTGATTCCATAGAGCAGGAACAACGCAATAAAAGGCTCGAGTTTTGGCCAAAGTGGTCCTGGCTCGTGGTACAAGAAGATCGTGGCGATTAATCGATCGCAATGGACGAATGGAAGTAGCTGAAACTGGCAGACGAACAATGTCACAGAGGTACTTGGGTGCTAAGCCTGTATAGGACCGAAGAACTAAAGTGAGAACCTTAAGCTGAATCCAACCAGTACGGGGGAGCCAAAAAAGATGATCGAGCGTGAAAGTGGAAATATATGAGACCAACAAGGAAGTCGGACTATTAATCTGGCCGCAGCATTTAAAACAGTCTGGAGAGAGGAAAGACGGACTTTTGGCAGCCCAATCAAAAGAGAATTACAGTAGTCAATTCCGGAGCAGGTGAAGGCGTGGATGAGTGGTAAACACGGAGGAGGGGACAGAGCGTAGGATTGCTCTAAGCCGTCTCAGGTGAAAGTAAGAAGAACGTGTAAGATTAGCAATTTGTTCAGAAAAGGTCAGCGTACTGCCAAGGACAAAACCAAGGTCACGGGCACTAGAAAGAAAAGTGAATGACGGGAGTTTCTCAGCAAGAAGTGGAACGTCTAGTTTGAGGAGCTGTTGACGAGTACCAAACCATATAAGCTGCGTCTTAGCTGGGTTAAAAGACAGACGATTAGAAGACAGTTAAAGGTGTAAATCACGTGATAGAGCATCAATACGTCCAGTTAATGCAAGCTGTGCAGAGGGAGTGCCATGAACGAGCGCTTGGGCGTCGTCTGCATAAAGATGACCAGCTGACAAGTGCTTAGCAAATATTGCGGAAATGTCAGCCATGCATAGGAGGTAAAGGAGAGGGCCTAAGACAGAGCACTGTGGCACCACAAATTTAACTCTGACCCAATGGGTTCTGGAGTCTCCCCAGATAAGCATTTGTGTACGATCAGCGAGGAAGACCGGAACCAAAGAAATGTGAGGCCATGGATGCCACGTGATGTTTCAAGTCGCTGCAGTAAGATGTCATGATCTACCATGTCAAATGCAGCAGAGACATCAAAAAAGGCTAACATAGAGAGTTCCGATCTATCAATAGCAGAATATATGTAAGAAAGTATGGAGAGCAAGACCGTTTTCAGTGGAATGATGAGCCCTGTAACCTGATTGACTGCTTTTTTGTGTCGAATATTAAGAACTAACTTTTTATTTTGTTACATTACATCTTGCGTTTAACACAAACAATAACACAACATGAATAAAAAAAACATAACATTTCCTCTTTTTTATTCAGATATTTCAGTTTTTATTAATAATTTCCCAATAATTTGTTTTCATGCTAATTTTGAGAGAATTTTGACAGAAGATGCAATAGTTAGCGAGAAAGCAGATTTCGCTCAGCATGTTGTAAAGAACTATCGCATTGATTACATGGCAGTAATCGGCGGTTAAGGAAAATAACGAGGAAACACTGAAGTACCGTATCAATCAGATGTCTCCAGAAAGAAGCTCAACTTCGGCTGAAAAACCAGTGACACTTAGACAATTTGGTCTCTTCGCGTAAAACTTGAGAACGATTAATTGTTAATGAAACTAAAGTTAAGGCATATGAAATGTCGGTCTACAAATCACACTACTAAGATAATTCACAATATACAAACAAGAATAATTATAGTGCCTTGCATTTCAATATCGTGTACCATACCGTTGTGTCGCTGAATGAGGCGAGTTTTCCACGTTTAGCGCTGCCTACTTCCAGGAATACTGCTATAAAAGAAAGGCGTACAATAATACCCCGTTACAGTTATTGTCTTCAATAATAATTGTTTATTATACTTTAGTATTAGGAATCTTCAGTATTTAACAGTCTTGCAGGCGTTGGTAATCTGGTGTGTTTGTGTGTACGTTACTGATTCTGATTAAATAAAATGCTTTAGCTAAGGTTTGGTTCGATGATTGCTAGCATACGGAGTGTTCTTCATGGGAAACTGATAGGAGATTTCAAATAGCAATGAACTATGGAGCATAATAATTAAAGACTTCTATGCTTTAACTTGCCATCTGAGTCTTCGGTCGTTTGCTCATCATTACTGGATTCAGCTGATGTTCGTTTCCTCGACATGACGTACATGTATGGGATGCGCAAGAAATCTGCAGAGAAACAAATTTCGCCTCAACGTCAATTAGGCCTATATTGCAAGAAACACCAAACGATGTCCGAAAAAATCGAACGAGAATAACAAAATTGATTTAGATTGCAAAAGTCAACCGCCTAAGTCAACAGTTTTAAACTGATAACAGCAAATAAACTCACTAAAAATTCTATTCATATTGAAGTATGTTTCGATGCGAGCTAATCACTGAAACTGATAATGGAGTCTTGAACCCATATAATTAACTCACTAAATATTTTATTCATATTGAAGTATATTTCGATGCGAGCTAATCACTTAAACTGGGGGGGCCCGGTAGCGCATTGGTTTAGATCTGGCGTAGAGTGCGAGAGGTACAGAGATCGAGTCCCGTAGGCGGACAGCTTTGTAGGCTGCAATTTGCGCCGTGTAAAATACACTGCTGTCTGTTCTGTTAGTAGTTAAGATTTATCGCATAACATGTACTTGTACAGCGCAGTGCGTTTGCAGGCGCTTAATTAAAGAAAAAATATTATTATTTATTATTATTATTATAATGGCCTCTTGAATCCATAAAATTCATCATGACGTCACACAATGACGCAATGTCTTACACTTCTCAATCGATGCAAAAGTCAACAGTTTTAAACTGATAACAGCAAATAAACTCACTAAAAATTCTATTCATATTGAAGTATGTTTCGATGCGAGCTAATCACTGAAACTGATAATGGAGTCTTGAACCCATATAATTAACTCACTAAATATTTTATTCATATTGAAGTATATTTTTATTCATATTGAAGTATATTTCGATGCGAGCTAATCACTTAAACGGATAATGGCCTCTTGAATCCATAAAATTCATCATGACGTCACACAATGACGCAATGTCTTACACTTCTCAATCGATGCAAAAGTCAACCGCCTAAGTCAACAGTTTTAAACTGATAACAGCAAATAAACTCACTAAAAATTCTATTCATATTGAAGTATGTTTCGATGCGAGCTAATCACTGAAACTGATAATGGAGTCTTGAACCCATATAATTAACTCACTAAATATTTTATTCATATTGAAGTATATTTCGATGCGAGCTAATCACTTAAACGGATAATGGCCTCTTGAATCCATATAATTCATTATGACGTCACACAATGACGCAATGTCTTACACTTCTCAATCATCGATATCTATATTTAGACCTGAATATAGATATCGATGTTCTCAATTAAGGATGCTATTATTGATGTAGTTTTTAAATATCATGACATAATAATAGTAATAGCCTATTATAATAAAAGATATGGTTCGTAAATATAATTATGACAGTTAATAATATCACCCTCTCTTTTATTCTGCATAATGATTGCTATAATTATTTATATTGTTCTTCTTGTTCTTGTTCTTATTATTATTATTATTATTATTATTATTATTATTATTATTATTATTATTATTATTATTATTATTATTATTATTATTATTATTATTATTATTATTATTATTATTATTATTATTATTATTATTATTATTAGTGGTAGTGGTAGTGGTAGTGGTAGTGGTTGTGGTAGTGGTAGTGGTAGTGGCAGTGGCAGTGGCAGTGGCAGTAGCAGTAGCAGTAGCAGTTGCAGTAGCAGTAGCAGTAGCAGTTGCAGTAGCAGTAGCAGTAGCAGTAGCAGTAGCAGTAGTAGTAGTAAGAAAGGGCCTTCTAATTTAGGCGAAAAAAATTTATTACCCAAAGAAAAGAGAGCTTTTTGCTCACAGAAAACTCCGGACAGATGGTAACAGTAGGAAAGCGTAGGGGTCGGTTATAAGCCACACGATAGTTGACGATGGTTGGATATGTCAGATAGTAAGATATGCAATCGTAAATTTGGTAAACCATGAAACCTGTTCCGAAGAGTAGAAGCATTGTCCATGTGACCTTACGGATATTGGAACCGACTTTATAGGATGATGGTTTGAACAAGTAAGATAAACCCGCAATGGATACTTCTTTTGCAAAGATTTCCATCCTGCGTCTCATGGCCGTTCTCAGGATCTTGAAGAAACTCACTCTTTCATTATCTGTAACTGTTATATTTATCTCCCCTTTTATGTCTTCCATGGCGTGAAGGTCTTCTCCAACTGGATCGGTCTGAGATCCGTCACTTGGCGAATTACTTTCACGCATCATCGTATTCGGTCTTAAGGTGATTTGACCTTTGTCCGCCATTGTCTCTTCTTGAATTTCTTGCAGTTTTGCACCAACTGCATCGAACTGAGTTGACGACATTTCGCCTTCTTGCATGTATTCGATTGTGAATGGATGGTGGCTCATCTTCGAGTGTTTCTGCAGATTAAACGAGAGCGTTGCCTTAACTATATTATGTGAAAGAATGCATCAGTTTGATCTGAGAGTCGGATATATATATATATATATATATATATATATATATATATATATATATATATATATATATATATACACATATATATATATGCGAACCAGAGGCGCGTTTACACGTAGGCGCACTAGGCGCGCGCCTAGGGCCCCAAAATCTCGGAGGGCCCCCAAACGAATGAAAATATTTCTTCAATTATGAAATATAACATTAAACCAAATATTGTTCCGTTCCTTGAAATAGCTTCTATAAGTAATCATACTTACAGGGTGAATAATACTCACAAAACGGCTTCAAGTTCAACTTCGTGGGTTTTTAAACGATTGGCGAAACATTAGCAGGGTTTGAGACTCTCAGTCTACACGTTCAGAAGGGCCCCAAAAACGTTTGCGCCTATTATAGGGCCCGATTTTCTGTAAACGCGCCTCTGATGCGCACAGGCTGAGGGCATACATGCATAGTGAAAGCGAATTTGGGTTGATGGCATAATCCATAATTAGTGCAGCTTTAGTGTATGGCATGAAAGATTATATGTGTAGAATTTGTATGGTTTTTCTGAGTGGAGCGTCAGTGGCGGCGCCAGACAAATTTTGTAACTAGGGCAAAGCCAGGGCAGTCATACAAGTAACCAGTGCAGAGGGCGATTTATGCCCTGAACAAATCATGGGCAGGGTAAAAAATTCTGGCACAACAACGACCAGGGCAAAGGCTTTTTACCAGGGCATTTGCCCTGGCTCGCCCTGGTGTAACGCCGCCTCTGTGGAGCGTCTATGTTTTTGCAAATTTAAATCCTCATTGTCCGCCTTTGAAGCAAAGTAGGCCTAAACCAATAATAAATCATTATCTTTTTGTCATGTCCAATTACTCTGCCAACGTCAAATAAACTACACTTTAGGTGCTATCTCAGTAAATCTGGCTTGGGCACCGTATACCTGGATCTAAATTGGCCTGTTAAAAAGTTACTAAATTCCTAGCTTTGTCTAATGACCACTGCCAGTTAAAAAAATTCTGAGTATTCTTGTTTTATTTATTGGTCTTTCGGATACTGTAACCCATGGACCCCCTGATATTAGGACAATATGTCGTATTAACTTTCCCCGCCATGTGGTCAGCCTTATACCCCCGATTTCTCGGGTCAGCAGTGTCAAACTACGGCCTTCTAAATAGAGCCATCTAGAAGGCCGTGGTCAAACTGACCGTCATTAGAAAAAGAAGTCTTCGAATAAGACCTAAATAACGATTCAGGTGAGGACTATGAGAATATTTTTTAAATTTTAGAAGTAACATTTACAATTAAAGTCTTAGATGTCATCATCAGGATGAGGAAATGGGCAGACATTATGTCGCGGCCATTTCACTGATATCGGTCAACGACTAATTTATGACAAAGCTATTCTATCGTCATCATCATCAGCAGCAGCATCAGCATCAGCATCATCACCAGCATCATCATAATCAGCATCATAATCATGATCATCATCATCATCATCATCATCATCATCATCATCATCATCATCATCATCATCATCATCATCATCATCATCATCATCATCATCATCATCATCATCATCATCATCATCAGCATCAGCATCAGCATCAGCATCAGCATCAGCATCAGCATCATCAGCAGCATCAGCGTTATCAGCATCTGCATCGACATCAGCATCATCATCATTAGTATCATCACCAGTATACCCCGTGATCGATCGAGTCAGTCGATCAAGTCGATCGAAACTCGGCCAAGTCGAGTCGGTCGAAAAAACTTCGACTCGATCGACTTGCAAGTCGATCGAGTCATATGCTTTGACAAGTCGAGTCGATCGTTGTTTCCTCGACTTGACTCGACTTTGAAATATTTCTTACTATTTTTTGCTGCTACTTCACAAAATGACTCACATGTTGTGATTACGTAATGCTTTGTAAGCGCACAACTACCGTATTAACCTGATTTGAAATTCAGTGCAAACTATGGGCCTCTTGGTGATATCGTATAGTGGAAGCTGCAGATACTTTTTTCACAGTTTTACGGTGAAAATGGAAAGATTAAGATGCATTAAAAATGCGCTAGTTTAAGGAAATTTCAGCTCTGTAGTCAGCATGATGTAAAAATAGTTGTTATTTTTACATCATAGTATTCAGTAACGACGATCTCAAAACGTTCGAATGTCTGTATGTTAGGACGGGACTGGCCAAGAGCAGTGCTTAATAGTTGCGTGAGCTAACCTGAGGCAAAGTACAGACCTAAGATGGATAGAATTATACATTATATCCGCTATAAGAATATTTTGTCATTTTTTACAGTCAGTGGAAAAGTTTATTATACTAGGCCTACATATTCATGAAATGAAACGCGTCTATAGCACAGTAAGTCAATAACTACTTTAGCAAGCATCAAATACAAAGCGCCAGCCAAAAGTTGTGTGAGCATGCTTGTGCCTCGGCGCTACAGAGCCAAAACTTGTATGAGAATTGGCACCTTTGGCGCCATGGCTCCCGGGCCCTTGGCCCAGAGATACAGTCCAAGTCGACAAAGTCGACCAAGTCGATCGTTTATTTACCAAGTCGATCGAGTCGACGAGAGGTCGACTAGTCGACAAAGTCGATCGAGTCGATCGTCGGCCGAGCCAAGTCGATCGTAGCAGTTCGACTCGATCGATCACGGGGTATAATCACCAGCATCATCAGCATCAGCATAGTCATCAGCATCAGCATCATCGTCATCATCATCATCATCATCATCATCATCATCATCATCATCATCATCATCATCATCATCATCATCATCATCATCATCATCATCATCATCATCATCAGCAGCAGCAGCAGCAGCAGCAGCAGCAGCATCAGCATCAGCATCATCATCATCATCAGCATCATTTTCAGCATCATGATGATCATAATCATCAGCATCAGCATCGTCATCATCATTTTAACCCTCATAATAAAACAACATATTTTAAATACGTTGTTTACCGATGGGGCCATAAATAACCCCATGTAGAAGAACGTGAACTGGCTCATGATTTTAGGTCTCATTGTAACAATGTAGTTGCAATAATAAAATAAATATGGCATACTGTCTATAAAATATTGCAATGATTGTGCAATATGCATAGCTGTTTGCATTTATTTGACATTTCAGGATAGCTACTTAAAGCGGAAATGCAAAAGTGTTATACTAAACCGTTCAATATAACGTCAATGAATTCTTTTCAGGTGCTTCATTCCTTTAACAGTATGACATTAAGTAACAAACTTCAACACTAGTCGTAAGTACCAGCTAGTTAAAAAAAAGTAGATACAGATCGTGCTCATTGCCACTATGTATACACAAGAATGAAGCACGAGAAACTCTTATCTTCATTTTGTGAACTAAGATAATACCTGCGTATCTTTGTTGCTGCTGCCACGAAACTCAGTGGCGACACTCAGCAACCCTTATCCCAAACATGTTCATTGCATCTGTGACATGCAGATGCCCGCAGCATTGGAAGAGATGACCCGATCTCATTGTGCAGCTCGACCAGTGTGTATTCAAGTTCCTAAGCAACTTTTGACCCTCGATCCACATATGTGCCAACTCAGAAGGACTTGCCTTGTCACTGGATGCGAGGTAGTAGCACAACAGCATCACCAGATCTTTAGCCCATATATTAAGCTGGGTTTAACGGTATGTCTGAAACAGCACTCCCCTTTCTACTGTTGGCTTCTTGATTTGCCTGAAGAACACTGTTTGAAATCCATTTAGTTGTGATAAAGCATTGAAAAGCAACCAAAATATTATTCTGACTCATCCTGTATTTACTTGCACTGAGCCAAACTGGTAGTAAATGACCAAACTTTATCACAGGCTACGTACATACTAGCCTTATCGGCTGGATATACATCCTGTGAACCTCTTACGGTTAGAATAATTGTTGCTCCAACATAAACCCTATTACAAAATGAAAAGCAATGGCAGTATAGCATACTTACGTTTATGAGAAGTAACAAAGAGTATTAAAAGATTGGCCACGATCAAATACAGCAGTCCTTAATGAGTGCTCGGTTGTCTCTTTAAGAAGTGCTCATTTGTGACCCCAATCTTACCAGAAAATAAATTCATTAAACAATCAAATATAAACAAACAACTTTAATTATACATTAAATTGATGGAACTGTTAGAAACAGACTCCTAAAAACTCAGTTTCTAATTCCCAATAGCGTTTAAGTAACCCAGGTGAATATACTGTATATCTGGGGTCAAAATTACCTCAGCTGGTAGGATTAAGGGCTAATCATCATCATCATCAGTTCCTGACGCCATCCATTTTTGGTGGCTATTGGTACGAATAAATTATCTTCTTTGTCCTCGGTCGTTTCTTAAGTCCAGTCAGGCTATTCTTTATCAAGTGCAAAATCTAACTTTAATCAACTTACATAATAACCGTTGTACGTCTGTCTGTCTGTCTGTCTGTCTGTCTGTCCCGCAAACAAACACTATTGTGACGTCACTATATTGCCGCCTTGGCGACGGTTGTCTTGACGACGGCTATAGGCCTATAATATGACGTTATTGTTATCACTGCAATAATAATTGTTTTTTATATGCCGTGATTTTTCACGGGTTAGGACAGCTAGTATTCTTATTATCTTCTGTAATTTAAGAAGAAAGTATCCCAGATTTCAGAACGCGGGCCATGACATAGAGAAAGGACATTGTCGCTGCTAGTTCTTGATAACTTTCGAACACTTATTTTGGGGACATAGATGACACATAATTATTGGCCGCTTAACATACATTGGCGGTGAAGGATCTCACCCGATCAAATCATTGAAAATGAGCATGGTCGAGGCCATATACGGTCGCTAAAGAAAATCGCGTACATTTACATTTACATTTACATTTACATTGGCTTTGTGTAAAACAATTGCGTAACATCGTAACGTCGTCGTTCTTGCTTGGCTTTTCATTTTAGCGATGGCACATTGGTGTCATTTTAGCGATGGCACATTTGTGGCATTTTATTGATGGCACATTTGTGTCAGTTAGCCATAGCACAATTATACTCCGTCATGAGACGTTGTTTTATTGCGGCAAATTTCAAATTCATACATAATTACCATGCATTCGGCCATTCGTTCTACTTCATTATGCATCGCTTTGCTAAGTGTTCAGTGTTTCAGTGTTCGTGATGATTTTTAACATCAAATATAATAATTATAATTATATTCTTTATTATTTAAAACCGACAGACGCAGTAAGATTACATTGAAACAGGAAAGTACAATCAATATCTTAATTAAACACACGGTTTGGCAGCCATGCAAGGCGCCGCCCTAGAGGGGGGGGGTTACGGGAGTCGATCCGCGTACCTTATGCTCTCCTGGCCATGAGTGTTACCACTACTCTATCCCCCTCCCCACAGGCTCCTTCCTATTGGTTGGTGGCTTTATTATGTATGTTCCATTATTTGACAATCGTTGTAGTAATAGTATTCGTAAGCTTCAAATTTCTAAAGTGCTTCTCTAAAGCTAACCGCAGTGCACAGGCTTATTCACGAGCGTTGAGTCCTGTCAGAAGGGTTGTTCAACCATGTGAAGTATAGATCCGAGTCCGGTTGCCAGGGAGACAAGAGCAACGACGGGGACGAATTGCTAAGGCGGGTTTTGTTGGACGGGAATGATTGACAGGCGAGGCATTGGAAGGAACAGGGAATGAATCGTTGAATAGGTAGACTTGAATCTGACGTGGACAGATCGATATGTAGAGGGGCCTGAAACAGGTAACGGTGGATCAGCGCCGGTATCGGTGGGGGACCGAGAATTTGCTGAATTCAGGAAGTATCGCTCCAGAGTAGAGTGCAGTGTTGTATATCGATGAGTTGGCAGAGGCGTCTATTCCCCCTAAGTCACTGGAGCGACGTCCCTTTTCCCCTCTTCTTCCCCCTCCCCGTTCTTCCCCCCCCCAAATGATGGCGCACACACTGACAAATCTCCCCCCTATTTCTTAGATGGAGCATTTGCTCCAAGGTTTCTATGGTGTAGACGCCCCTGTCGGTTGGAGAACTTGATGGGCGACAACAGGTTGTGAAGAAATTCCGATAGAATAATAGCGAATGCGCACAAGCCAGCCTGCAGGGTATAAGCGAGTGAGCAATAATAATGGAGACACGTCGAGGCTAGCGAACCGAGTTGAAAGAAATATGTTTGAATGGACGGACAAAAGGATCATGGTCGTAAACTCTTTCTCCGACTGGGGACTCAATCGTCTGTTAATCGTATAACTGTCTGCCTACTTCGGCCGATTTTATTACCTATTAGGCCTACGTCTAAAAGTATGTGCCAGTGTATGCATGCATGAACGCATGCATTTATATATATATATATATATATATATATATATATATACCCATACGAGACCGATAAGCCAGACTCAGTTGTGAACCCGGTTTATCCAGACATCGCCATTTTCCACGGAAATCGCGCAAAAAATTTTGAGCACACGTTCTGGCTATAGTAGACTCTAGATACACGCTGAATTCATTTTCTAGGAGGCGTTTTATATGTACAGTATGGGTTTACCACCATGGATAGCAAGACATGTAGGCCTACAGTTTATGATGGGCGCAGTGGTAGGAAAGATATATACAGTTCATGACTGTGCATGGGTAGTCCAGACTTATACACGTAAGTCACAGACGTGTGTAAATGTAATGTAAATGTAAATGTACGCGATTTTCTATAGCGACCGTATATGGCCTCGACCCTGCTCATTTTTCAATGAATTGATCGGGTGAGATCCTTCACCACCGCTGCCCGTTTGAATGGGTGCCACGCCATTTAAGGTCCCCGTGTGGGACCGTGCTAGCCCGGGATTTAAATCTCTGAAATAAGCTACCTTCGGGAAGCGAACCGCGGTCCGCATGCGCTGTAACACAGAGTCGCATGAGACGCACAGCCAACGTTCTTACCGATGTAGCTAACTGCCAGACACGAAGCAGGTTTGTCCCCATTCTTCGCCAGACACAATAGCTATACGTGCATGTTTACTTATATTGTTCCGGAATTCAGTTAATTTAGAACAATCTTATAAGATTTGATTATTATTGTTGCATGTACGTTCACAGGTTTTTAGCATATTGATCTTGCATTTTTATAGTGGTGATGTCATAAAAATTGAGAAAGTAGCTTAAGCTATACATTTTATTATTTGATTCTACTGCTTAGATTTGATATCTATGTATGTGTTGATTTACACGTATGTATGCTGTAGCCATTTGTACTTAGTTGTGTTTATCTGGTAATAAGTAACAAATTTATGCAAGTGAAATTGCTTTAACATTTGCTCTGTTAAACCCAGTGTTATTGTTTGTGCAGTAAAAGTAACCTAAACTATACTTTCGATTATTATTTTTTACTTTATTGATTAGATTTGTTAATTGTAACTGTTAATTTTAATTAGTAACTTCTAATGCACGATGCTTGTGTCTAATGCACCTAAACCAAGCCATAAATCAGGTCAATATTCAGAAAATTTCCTTCTGAAGTAACTGTAATTTCTTGCCCACACTTTTTTAAACCCATTCTTACTCTTTGTTTATAATTTAATTATAAAATAAGTAAATCCTTGAACATGTGCCCTATTCATTTATCATTAAAGAAAATATAATCAATTAATGTCAGTTTCTTGCCTTATTAATGCATAGGTCTATTACAATATAAGAAATTGGCTACGTCAATTTCATTATAATTATTGTAATATACATTAACAATTGAGATATAATACCCAGTTTTGTAGTATATTACCAATTATAAGTATGTTACACTGTGAAGCCAAGTACCAGTGCTCGAGTGCATGGTAATGGCACTCAATAACTGAAACACAAATACTTACACTATTTTAGCAAATAGTGTGCACTATCGAACATCATTCAGAACCAAGCTCAAAAGTCATTTGTTCCAGCTTCCTCACCATCAGTATCTTGACTTCTGGTTTCTCTGAAATATCAACCTGGCTTCTCTTTAACTAATATTTTACTTGAAGCATCCATCGATTAATACTTTATGCATTATGACAAGGGCATTATAGAACTCATTAGTTTAGACTTCTCAACTACACTGGATTTTCGATCAACAAAATAGGAAACACGTCAAATGTACCACTTAGACTGTTACAAAGACAATTTATATGACCACATAAGCACATCTTTCATCATATGATCACATAACTTGCTGCATAAGAAGTCAAGTAGAGTGTGAAGACCACCCTTCTAGAAAAACTCTCAATGCTTTTAGTATTTCCCAATGGCAGCTGCTTAGAATTAGTGTTAAACACAAAATTAAAATAGAACAACAAACTCAGAAAGCAACAGCATGCTATTGAAGGTCAGTCTTTGTCAGTTGGAAGTTATGTAATGTGCAGATATTCCGAATTACTTCTTCAGTACAAGAGCCCAGGCACGAGTTTTAATTTGAGCTTCTGTGCGATTCCTTAAAACTGGAAATTCCGCTTGCAGTTGGCGGATAGCACCGAAAGAAGGTGGTCTTTCGACTCCTTCAAAATGACGCCTGATGATCTTCAGCTCATCCTCACTCCAAGCATTGTTTCTCCCTGTAAATCAGAAAGCAAAACAACTTGCTATACTATGAAGGGTGAAGTGGGATACCTACAGGCTCAATAAGGTTACAAGCTTTGATACCCCTGCATTTTAGATTTTGAATCTCTAATTTTCTATCAGAAATATTACACAACACATTAAAGGTGGTACAACTTCAGCTCCTGATATAACCAATACAAATAATAATTGTATTCTCCCTCTGCACTCTAACCTTTGGCTTAAAACATAATTGTTTAGTGACATTTTGCCTGAGGGATTGGATCATATCAACTAGGTATATAAAACAATGGTACTAGGCTATTGCCAGAACTATTACAAAGAATAATTTTCTATAATACATGAAACAATAATAAAATATTTATGTCCTCTTGAGATAACATGCTAAGTACACACAATTACAGAAAACATCCCAAATATATAAAACTTGGTGATATATTATATTTATTATTTAGCCTCTAAAGATGACCATGACCTTAAAAATGATGCTAATGTCATTAAGTGCTTACAGAAGCAAGTATATTCTTAATTAACCAATTGTTTATCACAATTTGCTGTACAAACATCTTCTAAGCACAATTAGAAATTATATACTATGCTAACAATGAAAAGGGTATTCTTTATCCTTATTAACATCACCATAATCATCATGATTATCATCATCCATGACATTGCTATCATCACAAAACCAATGCCATTATTGGTAAAAATGTACATACTAGATGCTTGATGTTGAATATGTGCTTTTTTCAAAGGATCTTCTGTTTCTGCTCTCCAATGTTTTTGAATGTGTGCTTTTTTCAGAGGATCTTCTGTTTCTGCTCTCCAATGTTTTTGAATGTGTGCTTTAATCATAGGATCTTCTGTTTCTGCTCTCCAATGATTTTGAATGTGTGCTTTTTTCAGAGGATCTTCTGTTTCTGCTCTACAATGTTTTTGAATGTGTGTTTTTTCAGAGGATCTTCTGTTTCTGCTCTACAATGTTTTTGAATGTGTGCTTTTTTCAGAGGATCTTCTGTTTCTGCTCTCCAATGTTTTTGAATGTGTGCTTTTTTCAAAGGATCTTCTGTTTCTGCTCTCCAATGTTTTTGAATGTGTGCTTTTTTCAGCGGAACTTCTCTTTCTGCTCTTAAAGTTTTAACGGGTTGTTGCACTGTTTTGCCTTTTCTTCCACTTGCACCCTTTTCTTTTTCAGCTGATTCGACACCCAGTAGTGCAGAGTTCCTTTCTAGGGTCACAGATTGTATGGTCATTAACTCGCTTTCTGATTTTGAATTGCTCTCTTCATCAGATTCGATGCGTGGCAACTTTGATTTTCGTGGTTCGTTCACAGACTTGAGATTGTCTTCACTGACAGAACATCTGTTAGGCTCTGGAATATACAAATACAATGCTTGTATAACAACAGTTCATCACAGTCAAACTAGTTTTTACAAGAAGTTTCTTTTCAATATATTTTATTTATGGCATCTGTTAAGCAAATAACATTAGTAAATCTGAATCTGAAGACGTTTCCATGGTTGTTACTTGGAGTCCGCTCAGCATACCCGCAATAGTTGGACTGCCACACAAACGACTTTTCCACAAATTACTGCAACTAATTTCACATTTAGTGCATTGCTAAACAAATTTTACAACTGAGATAATTAAAATGCAACAGCTAAAAACTGCAATCAAATTATTCTACTCTATTTGATTTATTTCTTTGCTGGGGACTGCACACCTGTATTAAAAGCAGAGTCTTACTCTTGAAAGATGGTTAGATAGACCTCAAATGAAAACTAAGTCACTAACAAACCTTCCACTGGAAGTGAATCCAACTTCTTTCCTTTGAATGAGGTCATTTCCAATGAATCCAGAGCCATAAGTATTCTCCCAACTTTAGTTATCTCAATGGCAGGTGTGTGAAGGCGATATGCGGATTTGTGGATGTCTATGTTATGTCCCAAGTGATTTGACAACCACTCCAGCTCTCCAGGCAGCATCTCGATCAACTGAATAATAAGAATAAGTAAATACGATAAAGTAGTTGATATAAAGAAGTCTTTAAATTCATGCTTGTAAACAAGTATTTTAAATGAATTGGCCTGCTATTACTAATAAGCAGTTAAAACAGGAGTTGTTCATACCTCTGAGTTCATTTCTTATTTTGCCTCCACCAAATCATGGCCCTGTCATGTATGTTAGTCCGCAAACGAAAATAATCGGCTTTTATTCCTCCTCAAAGCAATCTTTACTTAACAAAAATGATCGAAACTTTTACTTTGACTTGTTTTCACACGCTTTAATGTACTTTTTGCGCCAAAATGACTTTCTCGTCTCGCTTCCCATGAGGTGTCAATAAGCCACAATATATTATCCCGGGTACACAGAATTTATCCGCCGTCAATCATCACAATCGCAATATTCCTTATTCTAAATGCTTAAGCAACGAAGTCGCTGGAACCAGTTTCTTCATATAAATATGCTTTTACTTTAACTTTTGTTACTGGCATTACCTAGCAACTTCTAGCTTACAGTATTTAATAAATGCTTTTACTTCATTTACTACTGAGCTAGTCTGAGCATGGTCAAGGCCATACCACAGTATAAATAATACGGTCGACATTGGAAGACAACTCGACATTGGAAAACGTGTACAGTTGTACATTGACATTTACTGCATTTTCCATCAAGAAAGCTACAGCATAATATTATTATAATTCCTTTTACTATTGCGTACTGTACTGTAATATAAATCGAAAAAGTTGTTGATTACTAAATTATCTGACAGATCTAGGAATTGTTTGATACTTCAGACGAGGGATGAGAATTCCGTGAATCCAATGTAGGCCTACGCTTCGGAGTAGGTATCTTGAAGGGGCGCTAGGGCCTATATTACATTTTGATTAATTATTACGTGGGTAGCCTTGCAGTTGGAAAGGTGTATGGTTGTACAAGCTTTGTGGCAATATCTGACTGAGAAGCGTATTTTTTTGTGGGGGAAACATTCACAAGGCTGTAAAGCAATGAGTTTGCTCTAATTTAGTAGGGCCTACAGCGTAAAAGTAAATTTTTTAAACTCGAAGTAAACTTAGGACACAAACTTGTTTGAGCTTGTCTAATATTCTTAGAATTCTCCAGTTGTATTGCTTTAGCTCATGTTGCTTACAGCTTCCCTTGAAAGCATGTAACGAGTTATGGCTCGTCAATAAATGAAGTCACACTATTTTGGCACAAAATTGACCCCGATTCCCTTCTCGTCACATTTCGCATGAACTTCTATATACATTAAGCATAGAAGTTCATGCATAGCGTCAGACAAGTCTAACCACCTCCCGCACTTGGGACGTGACGTCATTTATGGAGAGCCCCTTATGTATATAAAAATTGTGAAAGCACTACTGAATAAAAACCGTACGAATGCAATACTCAGAGAAACCTAAAACAATGCATAATTGTTTGTAATCACAAAATCATGAAATCATGTTCTTCTCAGAACACAAGTCAACGATGAAGACCTTCAGATAGGGTGGTGACAATTCCTCGACTTTCATGAAGTATATAATTATTCAGAAAGGAAGTGACCAATTGTACCATAACAGAAATCCGGTAGTGTATCAAGTATATCTGTAACACGCATAATTGTATATATACTCATTGCTATACTCATGCAATACTCATACTGTAATGCATCAAACATTTAGCTGTGCAATTAACAATATTCTCTCATTTTGTATTATGTACCAAATTAGAGAATGCATACTCGTGTATTTAATATGTCAATATATCAACAGTTTGTAGCATTCTGTCAATATGGTGACATGATGAAGAATTTAACCAAGTTAGAGACAATTCCATGAATTTTATGTACTACAGGAAAAGGAACGATGCTACCAACCACTACTGACTGCATTGTAATAGTTAGAACTACACATACTCGTGTATTTAATATGTCAATATATCAACAGTTTGTAGCATTTCTGTCAATATGGTGACATGATGAAGAATTTAACCAAGTTAGAGACAATTCCATGAATTTTATGTGCTACAGGAAGAGGAAAGATGCTACCAACCACAATGTAATAGAGTTAGGCTACCTAGTGTAATTAGAATTCTTCTAACACACATTACTATATATTACTATATATACATGTTGTTTAGGATGGGTAAATGGGTAATCCAGACTTTTAGGTTACAGACCGTTATTACCCAGACCTGAAATAGGTTTATGGCTGTTGTAATCCCGACCTATATAAAATATATGAAGTAATGTATGCTAGAATAAACTTGGAATTGTTCTCATTGCTATACTCATATCTATTTAGTGCATAAAACATTTGGCTATGCAGTTAACAATTTGCTCTCTTTTTGTATTATGTACCAAATTAGAGAATGCTTCGGTCTCAAAGAGCATTGATACTTCTGAAGTAACTTCTTTAAAATGTAACCAAACGTGAGTTCATAATTAAATGATATAGGATGAACACTGAACAATTATAGTTCAATGTTAGTCTTATACCGTTTACATTCTTTACTTCTGGTTAAATGTTTAGCATATTACATGCAGTGAAACACATATCAAGGTTCTGAAGCACTACTGACTGCAATGTGTATTTAATATGTCAATATATCAACAGTTTGTAGCATTCTGTCAATATGGTGACATGATGAAGAATTTAACCAAGTTAGAGACAATTCCATGAATTTTATGTACTACAGGAAGAGGAACGATGCTACCAACCACAATGTAACAGAGTTACCTAGTGTAATTAGAATTCTTCTAATACACATTACTATATATTACTATATATACATGTTGTTTAGGATGGGTAAATGGGTAATCCAGACTTTTAGGTTACTGACTGTTATTACCCAGCCCTGAAATAGGTAGATGGCCGTTGTAAGCCCGACCAATATAAAATTTATGAAGCAATATGCTAGAATTAGAACTTAGAATTATTCCCATTGCTACACTATTATATCAACTTAGTGTATCAAATATTTGGCTGTGCAGTTAACAATTTGCAAAATCTCTTATTTATATAATATACTGAATTAGAAATTGGCTGGGTCTCAAGGAACAATGATAATACTAAACTGCTCTATTCTCATCTTATACCATTTACATTATTTACTTATGTTTGGTTACAAGTTTAACATGTTTAAATGCAGTGAAACATATATAAACGTTCTGAAGCACTACTGGCTGCAATGTTATAGTTAGAACAACACATACTCTCATGCAATATGTAATATGTCAATATATCTATAGTTTGAGGGCATTCTTGTAATATGATGCTAAGATAAATGTTTTAACCAAGGCAGTGACAACTCCATTAATCTTATGTACTCCGAGAAGAGGAAAGAAGCTACCAACCGCAATGTTACAGAATTACCTATTGTAACTAGAATTTTTTAAGACACATTAGTATATATATATATATATATATATATATATATATAAATATAAATAGGCTCTTTAGGATGGGTGAATGGTTAGTCCAGACATTATAGGTTACAGACCGATATAACCCAGACCTGAAATAGGTAGAAGACCTTATTAAGCCAGACGCATATATACAATCTATGAAAAAAAACGCTAGAATGAATTTTGCCTTAATCTCATTGCAATGCAATAATGCCTGTTTTGTGTAGCAGTCATATGGCCGTGAGGAACATAACTTTCTTTATATTGGTATCAAGGTACCAATTCAAAACTGCGTAGATCTCAAGGATCTAGGATCAGAAAGGAAGTGACCAATTGTAACTTAACAGAAATCCCTAGTGTGACAAGTACACTTGTAACCCATATAATTGTATATACAGACTGTTTAGGATGGGTCAATGGGTAGTCCAGACTTTTAGGTTACTGACTGTTATTACCCAGACCTGAAATAGGTAGATGGCCGTTGTAAGCCCGACCAATATAAAATTTATGAAGCAATATGCTAGAATTAGAACTTAGAATTATTCCCATTGCTACACAATTATATCAACTTAGTGTATCAAATATTTGGCTGTGCAGTTAACAATTTGCAAAATCTCTTATTTATATAATATACTGAATTAGAAATTGGCTGGGTCTCAAGGAACAATGATAATACTAAACTGCTCTATTCTCATCTTATACCATTTACATTATTTACTTATGTTTGGTTACAAGTTTAACATGTTTAAATGCAGCGAAACATATATAAACGTTCTGAAGCACTACTGGCTGCAATGTTATAGTTAGAACAACACATACTCTCATGCAATATGTAATATGTCAATATATCAATAGTTTGAGGGCATTCTTGTAATATGATGTCAAGATAAAATGTTTTAACCAAGGCAGTGACAACTCCATTAATCTTATGTACTCCAAGAAGAGGAAAGAAGCTACCAACCGCAATGTAACAGAATTACCCATTGTAACTAGAATTTTTTAAGACACATTAGTATATATATATATATAGGCTCTTTAGGATGGGTGAATGGTTAGTCCAGACATTATAGGTTACAGACCGATATAACCCAGACCTGAAATAGGTAGAAGACCTTATTAAGCCAGACGCATATATATACAATCTATGAAGAAGAAAAAACGCCAGAATGAATTTTGCCTTAATCTCATTGCAATGCACTAATGCCTGTTTTGTGTAGCAGTCATATGGCCGTGAGGAACATAACTTTCTTTATATTGGTATCAAGGTACCAATTCAAAACTGCGTAGATCTCAAGGTACGCCAAAAATACTAAATTGTTCTAGGTAAGTCTAATACCATCTATAACAAAATATTATAGTTTAACTATTGCAGACAGTGTATTTATAAATGTGTATTTTCGTGTACAAAAATTGTCCTTAGGATGACTGATGTCAAAACATGTTTGAATTATCAGTATTATTCAAAGTGAAAACTTGGTTAGCAATATCATGCTTTGAAATGTTAATGTTGAAGTTTTAAAGAACAATCCCACTATCAAACTTTTAATGACTTTATTAAGACTGCCAATCTGATGCTGTGTGACAACAGGGTTGTATGCCCCACTGAGTCACATGCGTATCTGGTTCTCACAATTCTACATCATTCAGTGTTAACTTTTTCATGAGTGATGCCTTGTCGAATAAGGTGGAGTAATCCTAGGTGTTATCCTAGATAGAGTTATAAATCTCTAAGATCACCTACCACTGGTGCTACACCTTTCTGACTGCCTACCGGTTTAAAAAGTGACTGTGATAGGCAATGCTCGTAAAACATAGGCAGAAATGGTTGAGATAGGATAAAGCTGACCTTATCTCATACTATCATGCTACAAATGTGTATCTATCTGATATCAGTTACCTTAATATGTGCACAAACTGTGCAGTGGGTTGCACCTGTGAATGTGGTAATGATATAAATGCGTTCAATACAAAATAGTTTAGGAATTGTGTTGGGCTGCACACAAGCACTGCCTCCTGACTTCTGCTCTTTACTCTAAACATTACTGGGATGATCAACTCACTGATCTCAAGCACAAAGTCTATAGCAGTCCATGATGAAACAGTTGGTAGGCCCAGGCAAAGACCAATATATGAAGCCAAAAGATATGCAAAGGCTCAATATAGGTTGCTAGGAGAAACACGCAAGCAGCAGAGGATAAGCACATCTCCAATGACTTGCAAAAGTATCTTCTACTGCATTCTGAAAATAATAATAATAATAATAATATTTATTCTTTAATTAAGCGCCTGCAAACGCACTGCGCTGTACATGTACATGTTATGCGATAAATCTTAACTACTAACAGAACAGACAGCTCAACCAATAATGAAAATTAAAACCAAAAACTCAAAATTAATATAAATGGTATAAGATAAACATTGAACAAAACACAGGAAAGCAAGTTTAAAATAAACACAAACTTTCTCTGTTGGTGGTGGTGGCTTTACTGAATCCAGTAAACTTGCCAATGCCTTTGCCATCAGTTTTAAAAATGCAAGCTCAACCAATAATGAAAATTAAAACCAAGAACTCAAAATTAATATAAATGGTATAAGATAAACATTGAACAATTTAGTATTATCAATGTTCTTTGAGACCCAGGAATTCTCTAATTCAGTGCATTATATAAAAAGAGAGCTTGCAAATTGTTAACTGCACAGCCAAAAAGTTGATACACTAAATAGATATAAGTGTGTAGCAATGGGAATAATTTCAAGTTTATTCTAGCATACTGCTTCATAAAATTTATATAGGTCGGGCTTACAACGGCCATCTACCTATATCAGGTCTGGGTAATAACAGTCATAAACCTAAAAGTCTGGACTACCCATTGACCCATCCTAAACAGCCTGTATATACAATTATATGTGTAAGAAGTATACTTGTTGCACTAGGAATTTCTATTAAGTCACAATTGGTCACTTCCTTTCTGATCCTAGACTTAGTCAAATTCAAGGAATTGTCAGTAACTAACATGAATATCTTTATCTTTGACTTGTGTTGAGAAAAGACTACAAAAAATTAAATATCGCTTTAAGTTTCTCTCAGTATTGCATGTGTCGAGTTTTTATCCCGTAGTACTTTCAGAATTTTTATGTACATAATTTATAACACACCTTTACATGATGCTGTAAGCAACATGAGCTCAAGCAATACCACTGGACATTTTTCAGAACATTAGACAAGCTCTAAAGTGTCTCTCAGTATTGCATGTGTCCAGTTTTTATCCAGTAGTCCTTTCAGAATTTTTATGTACATAATTTATAGCACACCTTTACATGATGCTATAAGCAACATGAGCTCAAGCAATACCACTGGACATTTTTCAGAACATTAGACAAGCTCTTAAGTTTCTCTCAGTATTGCATGTGTCGAGTTTTTATCCCGTAGTACTTTCAGAATTTTTATGTACATAATTTATAACACACCTTTACATGATGCTGTAAGCAACATGAGCTCAAGCAATACCACTGGACATTTTTCAGAACATTAGACAAGCTCTTAAGTGTCTCTCAGTATTGCATGTGTCCAGTTTTTATCCAGTAGTCCTTTCAGAATTTTTATGTACATAATTTATAACACACCTTTACATGATGCTGTAAGCAACTTGAGCTCAAGCAATACCACTGGACATTTTTCAGAACATTAGACAAGCTCTTAAGTGTCTCTCAGTATTGCATGTGTCCAGTTTTTATCCAGTAGTCCTTTCAGAATTTTTATGTACATAATTTATAACACACCTTTACATGATGCTGTAAGCAACATGAGCTCAAGCAATACCACTGGACATTTTTCAGAACATTAGACAAGCTCTTAAGTGTCTCTCAGTATTGCATGTGTCCAGTTTTTATCCAGTAGTCCTTTCAGAATTTTTATGTACATAATTTATAACACACCTTTACATGATGCTGTAAGCAACATGAGCTCAAGCAATACCACTGGACATTTTTCAGAACATTAGACAAGCTCTTAAGTGTCTCTCAGTATTGCATGTGTCCAGTTTTTATCCAGTAGTCCTTTCAGAATTTTTATGTACATAATTTATAACACACCTTTACATGATGCTATAAGCAACATGAGCTCAAGCAATACCACTGGACATTTTTCAGAACATTAGACAAGCTCTTAAGTGTCTCTCAGTATTGCATGTGTCCAGTTTTTATCCAGTAGTCCTTTCAGAATTTTTATGTACATAATTTATAACACACCTTTACATGATGCTATAAGCAACATGAGCTCAAGTAATACCACTGGATATTTTTCAGAATATTAGACAAGCTCAAAGAATTTCATGTCATCAATTTGCTTCGACTTGAAAACAATTAAGATTTTTACACAATACTAAATTAGAGCAAAATCACTGCTTTACAGCCTTGTGAATGCTACTCCAAAAAGAAATATGCTGTTCAGTTAGAGTTTGTCACACAGCATGTCCTTATACAATCGACCAATTGTAACTTAATAGAACTCTCTTGAGTCACATTATAAATGCATGTACAATTGTTAGGCATGGCCATAGTATTTGTAGCAGTGCATACAATTATAATGTGCTACAGTAGCACATTATAATTGCATGCACAATTCATTGCCAACAATATTCCATGCCAAAGTAGGTCGAATTCTTCAGAATACTGATGAAACTGAATTGTCTTAGCTCGTCTAAAACTATTCATTTAGTTCTATATCCTTAAAGTTTTATTATAGACTGTGAGTGTATAATTCTGCTGCTGCAGATTATACTATGTGTATTAAGACGCCCTTGTAACGGCATGTACTGTGTTATGGCGCCCTAGTAATGGTCGTTATTAGTATTATTAAGAATCATACAGCTGCGTAGCAGACATTTTTCTATGTGTTTGTCTATAGAAATAGAATTTGTTTCTGCCTTTACTGCTTGCATTGATGTCTCACACTAACTGGCAAGGTCAACTGTATATTCTGCCTCCTCTTTCATCCCTAACATTCTAGATTCATAAGTCTGGCTGAACCCATGCTTTTCTTGCAGGACAGCTTGATATTCAATCATTCAAAGCAGTTATATAGTATCCTTTTAAAATCTAAACTGTGACCATGCCCCAGCTACATATAATTATGGTGTGGCATAGGCCTAACACTGCAATATTCCGTTTTGATCTGGGATACCATCGTGTACCGATACAACATATTATATATATATAAAAGTAGTAGTAGTTGACTACGAGAGGCGCTATAGAAATATCTGGAATAAAGTAAAAATAAATAAAATATTTATATATGCAGTTACATGTGCAGCATGGCATAAATTAATACTTTCGACTGCGATGTGTTTTAATTTATTATATTGCCGTGTTCAAAGTTTGAAATTTATTCCATATACTGGGAAAAAAATTTGTCTTTGTTTTGGAACCTTACTCTGTTACAATATTGGTGTAAAACGATTAATATAGTTCGAAGCGAGCGTGATCAAAATTCTTTCCGAATGTAAACAACGTATTATTAATGACGTAATGGGAATACCATCGCCATAAATAGAACAGAGCCGTAGGTCGTATCGCGTTTGCGGTTTTCTGCTTAAAAATCGCTAGAAATTCTTATGCAAAACAATCTATCCTGTTTAAAAAAATTAAACTAATTAATTATAATTAATTATAGAAGATATATTATCCGTATCGACGGCTTTTAGTTACCTTTCGAAGATATATCGTACGTCTTGATGAAACATGGAGTCAACAACTTCAGCCAATCAGAGAAGCGGAAATTTTGTCGCCAGATGGCTAAATATACAAAATTGTTGTAACGGAAAGGCCAGACCAGGGCAGAAATTGCGGTCGACGCGGCAGGTATTCCAATGCATTTGGAGCGGTCGGGGCTATTTAAGTGAGGGTCACACTCGACTGGTCTGGATTACCAAAAGTGTGTTTGCATACGTTTCAAGGCTTTTTAAGGCATTTGAGCCCTATTGGGTAACCCAGACCGAAACCGGTCTGGGTTACCCAAATCGGTCTGGTTCGCACGGGTGATATTCCCATCATGTCTGGCTTATCGGTCTGGTATGAGAGTATATATATATATATATATATATATATATATATATATATATATATATATATATATATATATATCAGTAGTCAGGCAACGTCGAGCCTTCTCGACCGTTGACCCATGCATTAATATATATATATATATATATATATATATATATATATATATATATATATATATATATATATATATATATATATATATTAGGGTGTTTTTATGATGCACATGATTTTTTTAACTCAAAGATCTTTTAACGGCCAGGTCGAATTATCATGCCAATTAGCGTATAAACGCCATATCCGAAATTATATCGCGATAGCTGAACATTTAGGACTGGCGCAAGGCGACCGAAATTAGGAACCCGGTGACCTGTCTCGGTTTGGCCAAAATTTTAGACGTTACGATGTCTGTTCTTCGTGTTTTCAATCTTCAACATAATTATAGTAATTAATTAAGCTATTGTGGTTTTCTAGAGGAGACACCTGGTGCTACATCAATAGCATGGTATTTAACGCGAGTGGCTGTCTCCCTTGGTAAGAGTATGTGTTTGATCCCCAATGACTTTTAGCCAATCAGATAATGTCGTGGTTTCCGATCGGAGCAATCTGTCTACAACAATAATTCCCTCGCCCATGACGATATTGTGCAAGCATGGCGGTAGCGACGGAGGTTTCTCTGTTGGCAACATCATCTGAGGAAGAGGCGTCATCAAATAGCTCAGGAAGAGAACCAGAACCTTCAACATCAGCTGGACCACCAAAGCTGTGAAAGGGAACAATCTCTGTAGTTACCTGTGATGTTGCAGCAGCTCTGGATCGTACCAAAACCAGCAGCAGGAATGCCTCTCACATTTTCTCTGCTCTCGCTGCATCCAATCTATATGCAGCACCAGCTGGTGGGCTGATCATCAGTCCTTCTGCTATCCATCGAGCAAGGAAGGATAACCGTGCAGCCCTAGCAGCTGAGATTCGTGAATATTTCGATCCGAAGGTTCCCCTTACTATCCACTGGGACGGCAAGATCATGCCCGATTTTACAGAAATGTGCGTTGATCGTCTTCCAATAATGGTATCTGGTAAGGATGTGACCAAACTATTGGCCATCCCCAAACTTCAATCCGGGGCTCCTGCCTTCATGGCAGATGCGTGTTTGGCCGAGATCAGAAGTTGGGGATTGGAAGACAGAATCGTGGCCATGTGTTTCGACACAACGGCGAGTAACACGGGTTGCAAGGGCGGCGTGTGCATCAAGCTGGAAAAGGGAATTAGGAAGAGACCTCTTGAACCTTGCCTGTCGACATCATGTTTCTGAAATTGTTCTGGAAAAGGTATTTTCACTGCATGATTCTGTAAGGTCTCCAAAATTGGAACTCTTCAGTCATTTCCGTGACTTCTGGCCGCAAATCGATCAGACCAAGTATCGCACAGCAATGGAGGATAAAGACGCAGCACAAAGAGTCAAAGAAATTCGAGAGAATGTCATCACCTTCGCACTGCAGCAACTGAATGCTGAATACCACAGAGACGACTACGAAGAGCTACTAGAACTAACAGTCATTTTCCTAGGAGGAATTCCACCGAAAGGAATAAAGTTCAGGTACCCAGAGGCATTTCACCGCGCGCGTTGGATGGCACGTGCGGTTTATGCAATCAAGTTGTGGCTTTTCAGAGAGCAGTTTCCCATTCAACAACACCAGAGGGCATCTCGACAATCTTACTCTCAAAAGATGTGGAATCATCTACTTCGAGTTTCACTCTTTGTGGCCACAACCTACGTGGAGTACTGGCTCTCCTGTACATCACCCAATGAAGCCCTAAGGAACGATCTTCAATTCTTGAAGGCAATCCATACTTACCCAGACAAGGAAGTCTCACAGGTCGACCATCGAAATAGATTCCCAAAAGCACTAAAGGGACTAAGTAATGACAAATAACTGAAGGTTCTTGGTTTACTTTTGCCTTATTTTTTATGTTAAAGTGTTGAAATTGTTTGGATCTTCGAGAATTACAATGTATGACATTGTTTTCTAAGTGGTAATTTTTCCCGGGCTCTGCGCCAGTTCTAAATCTCTTTTGATTTTCATCTAATTTGGCAAATGTTAATGTTTCTCAAGGTGGAACACAAAAACAACCTGGCCGATATTAATTTTGAAACTTCAAATTATAGACACACCCTAATATATATATATATATATATATATATATATATATATATATATATATATATATATATATATATTAATGCATGCATGAACGCATGCATTAATATACACGGATACATATGGATGCAGATTAATGAACAAACATACAGCAATTCAAACACACATGGACGTGTTTAGTTTCATGCGTGGGTTTGTTCCTCCTCCTACCTGTCTGAACTCTGTCGCCCTATTCTGACTTAGGGGGAGATTTTGTTCCCTCGAGCCCGCTCAGTAGTCAGGCAACGTCGAGCCTTCTCGACCGTTGACCCATCTACCTGGAATGGGCTTCTGATCGCCTTCAGCTGCTTCCACCGGAATAACTCGTCTGCGTTCTTCCGACTCCTAAGTCCTCTCTCTTTAGGCGTGGCTGGGCTGGGAGCGCCTCTGAGTAGGTCTCTTGAAGAGGCGCTATATAAATTTCCAGAATGAATTAATCATATGCTTTTAGGGGTGACCCGTCAAGAGCGCCGTGGACAAAAGCGCCCCGACAAAAGCGCCCCGACAAATGCGCCCCGACAAATGCGCCACAGAAAAACCGACAATAACGCCGAAAAATCACCGACAAATGCGCCCCGACATTTGCGCCACATAATAACATTATTTGCTGTATGAATTCGATCTGAAACAGCTGAAAAGCATACGTAATTGCATCTGAAAGTTACTTGTCGGAAGTAAAACCATATAATAAATTTGTTCATCTGTTAAAAAAGATAAATTTAGTGATATTTGTAAAGCCGGAATTTAATTAGAATTCTTTAAGGATTTAAAGAAGCGGGATCAGCGATGAAAACATTAGGCCTACTAAACGAAGCTGAATCAACGACTAAAATATAACTAAAACTAGAAGCGGGATCAGCGATTAAAATATTGCTAAAACTAGAGGCGGGATCAGCGATGATAATATAAGTAAAACTGGAAGCTGGATCAATAATTAAAATATAACTAAAACTAGAAGCGGGATCAGCGATTTAAATATAACTAAAACTAAAACCTGGATCAACGAATAAAATATAACTGAAACTAGAACCCGGATCAACGAATAAAATATAACTAAAACTAGAACCTGGATCAACGAATAAAATATAACTAAAACTAGAAGCTGGATCAACGATTAAAATATAACTAAAACTAGAAGCGGGATCAGCGATTTAAATATTACTAAAACTAAAAGCGGGATCAGCGATATAAATATAACTTAAACTATGAGCTAAAATTACACGTTTGTGGCGCATTTGTCGGGGCGCATTTGTCGGGCGCAAATGACGGGGTGCATCTGTCGGGGCGCATTTGTCGGGGCGCTTTTGTCCACGGCGCTTTTGACGGGGTGCCGCTTTTAGGTACTTACTAACTTCTAGGATGCCGGTGTCTAATAAGCAAGGCATCAAGTCACAATGAGGTCAGTATCAAGAAGAATATTCCAGTAGGCTAAAAGATAAAGAGTCTGCCAAATAGTGTGTAAGCAATTTGAAGACGGTAAGTTTTTGAGAAGGAATGGGTACCAGTGAGGGGCAGAACGAACGAATAAAGAGAGGGAGAGGATTGGAGGGAAGGTGGGAAAGAGAGGTTTTGAGAGAGTGTTATCTCGAGAATTTCCTCAATTTTCCTGTGTTTAGACTTCCTCTATGGTAGATTTTGAGCTTTACAGTTATTTCGTCCATATTTTGTTCATTGTCCAGTTTCTAATTGCACAGTATCAAAAACTGACCACCAATATGAGTCAGACCATTTTGGTGGACCTTTGTGAACTTTTACGTTTGACTTTAATGCACTTTACTAGTTAGTTTCTGCAAATGATTAAATTCAGCAGAGTGTAATTTATGCGTCTATCAATAATGAGCTAGGCAGTGTTAATTCGAATGATTCGCGTGGCGTTCATGTAGAAATAGAGGAGCTATATAAAATGCCATGCGACGACGTTTAGCTAGAAGACAAATTAAAGGTCCAGTAATTGGAACATCAGCCGTAAAATGTAATTAACTTAGTGCATAGTAACTGAAACATTCTAAACAATGCTACCAACGTGACCAGAATAACAACGTATGTTCAGAGAATGGACCGATGCTTTATATAAAAGCAACTTTAATTCAATGCTAATGGACTTGTCTATCCGCCGTCGTCTGTTTTGCCGTCAGATGTCACTCCATTAAATTAATTGAAGCAATTACCTCTTGGCATAGAACGTGAACATGCATGTGATCTCGTTGCCTGTTGCCGAACGCTGCAAAGAGAACTTAGTTTTAGATTGACTGCTGCGGCCGTTAGTCGCTTTAGGAGAGCAGAGCAATTATTCCGATCCTGGTCGCTTCGTAGAAACGTTGAGACGATTAGGAACACTTAGGTTCGAAGACTAGAGTGAAATGAATAAAGTAACTCAGTCTTAAGACTAGTAGTAACAGCAACAGTCAGTTGTTTGAAAGAGTGTTTTTGAGGCGAGTGAAATTTGTTCGATACTGGGATCGGCCAGTCAACGTTGTACTTTGAACATCGTACTTCACACAAAGTTGGTCGTTGAACTCTCGAAGTGTGAAATAGTCGAAGAGAATCGTTGAAAAACCACAAATTCAAAAGGAAGAGGAGAAAATCTTCACAGCAAGCGCATCAAAGAGGAAGTCGAAGACCAAAGAATTCTGAAGAGAGGAGGTAAACATTTTGCTGTAAAAATATACTATTTAAATAATAAGATGCTGGTTTAGGTAAAGCTAGATCTACTAGTACACTATTTTTTACATTTAAAGATTCTATGCTATCATAACACGACTGTGAGCTGGCGTTCTGTTAATACGTATTTATGAAATATTTCAAACAGCAAAAACTGAATGAAACAAACGAGCTAAACAGTCATTGCATTCATTCTAAAACACTCATTGCAATGCTTATTGCTGCGTTGTTTCATAGCATAGAATCTTTAAATGTAAAAAATAGTGTACTAGTAGATCTAGCTTCAGATCCCACGCCAGTTCGTTACACAGTCATCTCTAGAAATCTTTGACACTTTGACACGATGCACCAGTAGATGTTAACATTTCAGTAACTGTAAAGACAACTGTAGACTTAGCTCCGGCTTAGATCAGGAAAATGATTGTTGATGTTAATATTCTATGACAAGAAATAGGCTATTGCTGCTTTCAAAACAGTACTGAACTCCAGTGGTTCTATTATTACTGTCAGTAAACCACATACATTCGATCGTAATGGTTTCCGTCTGAAAAATGGATAGGTTGCGTAATAATTTATTCATCGGAATTCTAGCAATGAACATAACATGAAAACAATATGTGCGACTATCGAGCATACATGACGTTTAAACTTGCTTGGTGTTGATTGCTTTTAGTATTTAATAATTTATTAATTAGACCTACGTGCTTTGACTGCAACAGTATGATCACAGAAACATAATATTAGAACGCAAAATGTGGAGTTGCTTTCCACCAGTGTTTAATCTAGACGTCTTTGGGGGAGGGGAATGTTCCCCAGCATTTGTGTTTCCCCCAAAGGCCAGCAATATTATAATGTAGAGACCTTTTGGGGAGGGAAATTCCCCCCAGGATGCATGGTTTTCCCCTCCCGAGAGGTGAGCAATATACTTTCTGAGAGACGAATTCCTTAAAAAGTCATCAACGGTTTTTGAGAGAAAAAAAATAGGTTGGTCCCCCAGAAACCTTGTTTCCCCTCCCAGAAGAGGGGGACTAGATTAAACACTGGCTTTCCACTGATGGTTTAAAAAACAAGGTTAAGTATACATAGTCTTTGCACACGTTAACTACTTGAATCACTCTTCAAACTGAACAGGTAAATGTAAGTAATCCTCTATTTGCAATAATCGAGAGAACACATAGGCTGAACAATTCAACTGTAAACTATTTTTTCATATTGGTCTCACAGCATGAACTGCTGAAAGAAAATTGGAGATAGCCCAACTTTTTAATATTTGGTAAAAGATGTCAGGATATTTTATTAGCGCATCCTTGTTTAAGAAATACTAACATCAATAGTTTTTGGAGCATCCGATTATTTCACGCTGTTCGGAGATTACCTCTGACTGTTACTGTTTAATTGTATTGTGTTTTAATAAACGGATTTGATTTGATTTACTACTGTGCAGTGATATTTTACTCCTAAAAATGATTCCTAATTCAGTTTTTATTCAGTCCTGTGCGCTTGAATTTAACTTCTAATTCTAATTTTACTTCACAAATAATTTTACTTATCGTTCCTATTTTAGTTCTCAAATAATTTTACTTCTTATTTTAGTTTTCCAAATAATTATTAATTTCCGCGTTGTAAAAGTACACAACGCTTGCATTGAGAAGCACATCAAACTTGTCTCGAGAAAGAAAGAAAAACTTAAGTAAAACAAGGGTGAAACGTTAGTCTAACAATGCAGCATCATATGGGCTATCGCAGAGAGCTGCTCCTAAGTAGGCAACCTTGAAGAGGCGCTATATAGCAGTATAAAATAAATAAACACAAACAAACTACCTGGTAATTTGAATTTTGAGTCAATTGTGGTTATCATTTTACGAAACGAAGAATTATCTAGTATCAGCGTAACCGGGTACTGTATAGACAACCATTTACAAAACGCTGTCCAGTCGCTGATGTAGGCCTAATTCATTCAAGTCGGTCGACCATGTGACGATTCAATGTTGAAAACAATCCCCATCACTTCAAACCCATGGCTGCCCTTCAACGCTACCTTAGTGAACTGCGGTTCTTCTATTCGTCTAATAGCTAACGGATAGCAAAAGCTTCCGTGTCTCCGGAATTATTTTAGTCGAATATTATACGAGAGACCATTGTGACGGAAAGTTATTAAGCAATTAGGTAGAGTCTTCTAAGGACAAGGCGATAAGCACAATTAGGTTATAGACGCATCTGTCTATCCGGGTTATTAGGCGAAAGGGAACATACGCCCGATCGTCGGCTACAGAGGAATTATAGACATATAACGGTGTAGAGGGAGGGTCGAGACGTACGGCTATTAGAAAGCAGACAGCCAAATAATTACCTTACGATCAGAATACATTTACGACTTTCGGGAATTCGACGGATAGACGATTATTATAGTCAATCAATCCATCAGAACAGAGCTTAGGAAGACTTGAAAGAAGCGAATAGGCTGAAGCAACCTAAACGTACCAATTATACGAGTAGTTAGTATTAGGTGGTTATTGGAGCAGTCGTTCAAACGCATAGGTGGCTTCTGGAGCAATCGTTTATGGGTGGCTATTATAGCAGTCGTTCAAACCCATAGGTGGCTATTAGAGCAGTAATTATGAATTATGAATTATTAATTATGAAAGACTTCAGTTTCATCACACACACACACACACACACACACACACACACACACACACACACACACACACACACACACACACACACACACACACACACACACACACACACACACACACACACACACACACACACACACACACACACATCAAACCAAATACACACACACACACACATCAAGCCAAATACACACACACACACACACACACACACATCAAGCCAAATACACACGCACAAGCAAACATCAAACCAAACACACAAACACATCAAACCAAACACACACACACATCAAACCAAATACACACACACACACACACACACACACACACACACACACACACACACAAACACCAAACCAAACACACACACACACATAATTAGAAAAAGACATGTAGAACATGATTGAATAAAGTTTATTAAATTGAACACATCTTCTTTATTTGTAAGTTTTACAAACATAGGTATGAACCAGATAATCATTTAGTCCTGTGTCCGACGTTAGCAAATTAGTAATAGCGTTAACATTCCCAGCTAACACACCCACACGGGACCCAGACGGGTCCCATACGGGTTGCCATACGGGACCCGTACGGGATACCCGGCGGGATCCCGCCGGTTTTTGTCCGCGGTTTCCGTACGGGACCCATACGGGATATCCCGCCGGGCATCCCAGTTCATTCCCAGTTCATTCCCAGATGACTAAAAAGTGATACCCAGTTTAGCACAGTTAATGGGCGGCGATCCCGGGGTCGAGGGGGACAAGACCCCTTTTAACAGTGGGGAGGACACACCATACATCTGCCCCCCCAATTTTGAAGAAACACCAAAGAAGTCAACCCAGTTTCTTAATCTCTTTTTGAGCAGATCAGTTCAAAACTCTTTTTGACCAGATCAGTTCAAAAGGGACAAGACCCCCTTGAACAGTAGGGGCACACACCATACATCTGCCCCCCACCCCCAAATTTTTAGGAAACAGCAAAAAAGTCACCCCAGTTTTTTATACCTCTTTTGAGCAGATCAGTTCAAAACTCTTTTTTTTACCTGATCAGTTCAAAAACGTCGCCCCCCACCTGTCAAACAAGAACTCTGCCAGTGGCACAGTTTACAGTATAGTATGCAAACTGTACTGTAAACTGTGCTATATAGTTAAAGCAATAAATAATCAACAAAAGCGTTAAATGACACATCAATTTAATAAAGTCAATTTAATAAAGTAAAGTAATCATGCAGTCGATCTGCTCTGTAATTTCATTTAACAATAATGTCATCAGTATTGGTGAACTCCTGATCAACACTGATCGACTCTGACTCGGTCTCTTTGAATGGCGCCGATTTCAATAGTTGGTGGCCTCCAGTGCCATGATCCCTAGCATTACCAAACCAAATGGCCAACTCGTCTTCAACCATTTTCCTCGTGCTGTCCTTGGTAGCAATATTATGTTTTACCGAACCTGAAATTTCAAACATGCAACATTTAGATTAAAAATAACAAGTTACAAAGAACAAGAATTAAGAATTTGATGTGCTCTGATTTGTATTGTAAAATGGTATTATTCCAATAACTCTTTCTGTTATTAAATGACAATATTTAGAGACACTGCCTGCACAATGTTGACTAATGTAACATAATAAAACAAAATGTAATCATTACACCCGTCAATCACACAGGCTGCTACCAAGCTACTAAGAACTAGTGAATGCAAAGCTTAAGAGTGAATCATTCATATAAAAGTAACTAAGAAACCATTTCATTCTACAGAATCATGGCCTTTTTAATATGTTTGTTCAACACGTACTTCCGTTTAAAATATTCTAATTGCACCTTGTTTTCGATCAGTTCATTAAGGATTGCAGAGATATTATAACTACATCACAAAGACAATTAAATGGTTGTGTACTTTAAAATTTCTCAGACTAGTCTTCAACGTTGTCGACTCTTGTTGCATGAAGCCCTGCAATATCGTCATTCTCATCTTCACAGAGTGCAGTACTTATTGATCTCGACAACTATCCAGTTTTGATGGTCACGGCAGCTGCAATGTTTAATTCAGCAGCAATTACGCTAGTTTTCAAGTTTATTGTAAACGTTCAACAATGTATAAGCTAAATTTAAAGGATACTATGTTCAAATGAAACTTTAAGCTAAATTTATAGGAAGTTTAAGCTAAACGTTCAAGTATAATCTATGAAACTTTAAGCTACATTTATTGGATAAATGTTCAAAATTTTTAAATGAAACTTTAATGCGACTTAACTGAGAGATGTCAACATCTAACACGGATAAACTTGAAAACTAGCGTCATTGCTGCTGAATATTTGTCGATGTGCTTTCATTTAAATAGCCTTATTGGTGTCTGGGCGCTAACTAGTGTTGAGGTGCGACCTCTTGTCACACAGTAATACATAGCCCCTTGAATTTGGGTCAGACCATAACATTAGGACCCTCATAGCGCAAGTTTACCGTACAGTCCATAACCCTAACCAGGGCTGTAGTCGAGGGTATACGCGGGTATACACTATACAGTGTGTACTCACCTCTAGAGACCGTATAGGCCTACTCACCTCCCAAATAGTTATATTTATTTATATTAAAATACTGTAGCGTAGACTCACCTATAATTTGTTTCGGAAAACTAACCCGTAGCGTGTACTCACCTCTAATATTACCACTACAGCCCTGACCCTAACCCACTGCAATCTCCGTTTCGTCTATCCCGACCACAATTAAATAGGCCTACAGCATTTACATAAACTATTAAGGTAATCCTGGGTTTTAGCGTCCGAAACTATTTTCATTGAAACGTTCTAATACAATATACAATAAATAATCATCGTTCATCCAACTTCTAGTTTCAGTTATATTTTAATCGATTATCCAGCTTCTACTTTCGTGAATATTTCATCAATCTTCCAACTTCTAGTTCGAGTTTTACTATAAAATATTTTCATCGGTCAAACACGGGAATGATATCTGCACTAAAACGATATATTTTCATCGCAATTCCAACTTCTAGTTTGACTTTTATTATGTAATATTTTAATCGATCATCCGGCTTCTAGTTTCATTGATATTTTCGTCAATCTTCCAACTTCTTGTTTGAGTTTAGCCTAACTGTGAAACGTTTTCATCGCTCATGCAATGTAAATAGTTTCGGACGCTAAAACCCAGGATTACCACTATTAATATACGCAGATATAGGTTCATTAGTAGGCCTATAATAAATATAACGTAATCTTACTTTTCACAGAAACACATCGCGATCTGTCAAATATGTGTACATTCGAAACGGCAGGCACACAAAATGGCGGACCGGCGGTAGAAATACGAATACCGGTAGGAGGCGCCACCGACGCGGGCTGGACCGTAAGGGTCCCTTACGCAAACCCTGGTCAAAAACCGCGAGAATCCCGTACCGTCAAACCGGATGAAACCCACAAGGGACCCTTGCGGGTGTGTTTGCTGGGTTTTTATTTCTACATCTATGTAAGCAGTAAAATATGCAATAATGTCCACAATAACGACTAATAGCACTTTGTAAATGTCTCTCGTTAAATATCCAGTTTACACAATGACGATTCAAAAATGTACTAAATGGTGCATGTGGAGGTCAAATACTAATACTAACTACTTATACGTATAGGCAGACATAGCCATGGATACATATGGCGTACATGCACACACATCAAAATTAAACCTTGCAACATAGACACTTTAGACTTCGAGAATAAATCAATTAATATTTTGCTTTTGAGTTTTATTTAGTTCATCTCCATCTTTGATCTAGTACAGTCTCGTGTCACCATGCCACACGATTTAGTGATTTGATCCTTACGAATGCATGGAGAAAATGCGTGGAGCGAATGCATGGAGGGAATGCATGGAGGAAATGCGTGGAGCCAATGCATGGAGCAATGCATTGAAGCTAATGCATTGGAGCGAATGCATGAAGCGATTGAATGGAGCCAATGCATGGAGTGAATGCATGGAGTGAATGCATAGGGCTTTCGCTAGTCTTGCTACAATTATACACCTATACTACGCGTGCTTCTGATTTTCTCAAGCTGTATGCAATATTTTAATCGCCAGAAAATGCAAAATGGTAATTTACTGGCTATAGCTCAGTTTGAAACTCTGTCGTTAGTAATCTAGACACTTAAAATAGTGCCTCTTAAATGGGATACGGAAGTTTCGCCCCCGGAAGATTCGCCCCCGGAAGATTCGCCCCCGACATTTCGCCCCCGGGAAGTTTCGCCTCCGGGATCCATGACGAAAATGTAACTAAGACTAGAAGCTGGATTAGCGATGAAAATGTAACTAGAAGACTAGAAACTGGATCTATGATGAAAATGTAACTAAGATTAGAAGCTGGATCGACGGGGGCGAAACTTCCGGGGGGCGAAATGTCGGGGGCGAATCTTCCGGGGGCGAATCTTCCGGGGGCGAAAAGTCCTAGAACCCTCTTAAATACCCCACAGAAAGTTCTGCGCTCGCTGCTGAAAAATGGTAATAAAGTGCATTAAGAAAAATAAGTACACCAGCTAACGAACAATGCTCAGGCAAGTTCAACAATTGCAAAGGAAGTTATAGTGATTGTGTATAACAGACTTTTACATTGAGTTATCTGTGGAATTTGCTCTCTAGTAGTTTTCTGCTGGGATTCTTGTTGGTGAACGAGCTTTTCGGTTGCTGGACCTAGGCCTTGTTGGAACTCTCTCCCTGTGTCTGTACGCTCAGTCGCCTATGTCATTTCGTTCTCATTTTTGTCTTACGGACTGGCGTTCTGGGCATTCACCTGATTACGGCTTGGTTTTGGTATGCCAGCGGTTAATGCCTTGTGCATTATACACCAGCGTAATGGAAGCTACTAATTACAATTATAATATTCTATATAATTCAACCACTGAATCGATATGACCAAGACGATGTTAATTTTAAAATTAATCTATGTAATTATGTTAATTTGTGTAAACGCTTAGCGTTTACATACAATGTAAGCAGCTCTAGACAAAATACAGCTACGACGTTTGTAGGCAGGACTGCAGGTGCAAGTCCCGCAATTTGAACACCAGTCATAAATATTTAATTAGGATGCGCATCGTAAAAATTAAACGTAAACAGTGTCCTAGCGCTTGGTACGTGACCCAGTGTACGGTCAAAAGAATGGATCTATGTTGGCTGGGTTTAACATAAGCGTGGGTTTACATGCATACATGCACACATGTTGTCATTCCATTGGGCAGAACACGTGAACATTTTTGAATGACTCTTCGATGATTATATTATTTAGACCTATCAGCGTCATCATCATTATCATAATCATTATCGTCGTTGTCGTCTGCGTTGTCGTCGTCATATATGTGTTGTGTGGCCCTCTATGGATTGTTTTTGCGTTTTACAACTGGACGCCAGTCGTCTCTATTCTGTGCTGATATCCAGGCCATGCGTAGTTCGATGTGAGGAAGCAAATGTTAGATGAAACTGCTCATGTTTCATTCCTTACTCACGAACTAAGAACATTTCAAATACTCTGACTTTAAACTTCATTAATCTACTGTTAAAATTTTAATCAATTAGTAACTTACGACCTAAATAACATGAATTCATTCTGACATAAAAAAAGTACATGAATGTAAGCAGAGAGAGAATAAATTACTAAGGATAGTGTAATAGAACATTTCAATGAGCATGACATTATTAAAAAGGACAATGAACACGAAATAGCACCTATAATTATTATAGTTCTACTTGGTGTGGCACAGCAGCCGACTCCATGGAGCGTTCGGCCTGTAACGCGCAGATGATCAGAGATGGGCACTAAACTATTTTTTAGTTAAACTAAAACTATTTTCCAACTAATAAAATAGTTTAACTAAAGTTGGCAACTGATTTTGGAAATTAGTTAACTAAACTAAAAAAGTAGTTAAAATTTTTCCAACTTTTTTCCAACTTTTTACGACAAACGTTTTCACAACAAAAGACGCTAAGTGAACTATAATAATGCAAAGCGTCAATGGCAATTTCACCTTCAAACCATGCAATGTGTACTGTTCTGGCATACAATTACATGTGTACTGTAACTAGTGTATGAATTTGAAAACACAGGCTGTTAATGCTAAAACCATGCAGTGTTAAAATGTTTTTTGCTGACAGTGTTCAATGTTCCCTGTGGAAAACTAGTTGCATATTGCTGATTTTGTTTAGTTAAACTTTTTAGTTAGCAACTAAATTTTTTTAGTTAAACTATGGTTTTAACTAAACAATTTTTTAACTTAAACTTCATCCTTAACTAAATTTGTTTAGTTAAACTAAAAGTTAGCAACCTTTTAGTTTAACTATTGCCCATCACTGGAGATGATGATGATGATGATGATGATGATGATGATGATGATGATGATGATGATGATGATGATGATGATGAATACGAAGATTTCTACAGCGCCGTAACACGACAAGCCGTTACAAGGGCGCTTTTACAAGTTCATCAAGGTCCATAAGTCAGCTTGAAGTAGTGTGTCTTGAGTCTGGTCTTAAATGACTCCAGTGAAGTTGAGCGGAGAGTACGGGATCAAGCTTCTGCCAAGGCAATTACTGTGTAATTTAACAAACTGACACATATGCACTTGCAATGCATTAATGCAATACTCAATATCTGAGACTGCGAGATTGAGGCGGAAATCGGGTTTCTTTTAAGGTTAGTTAGGGTTTGTGGACTTTGTGCGGATTGTGCCTAGGGCCCCCAAACTCCTTAAAACGGCTCTGAATGTACACGTATTTCTTTAGCGAGGGCATTCTACCTAATTCGCAAAAGCGATCTCTTGTGTTTCCAGCCCTCAAACACGATGAACCGGATCCGTCTGACCTGATTTCTAATGTTTCGTTTATTTGAAAGACTATTGAATAAACTGCGGCTAGTCTATCAACTTCTACCTTAAAGTCAATGGTTTATCACCTGTCTCGCAATCTGGCTTCCTCCGTAAGGACCAATCAACGCAGCCCCTTCTGGTCCCTCTGGTTTCGGACATCTACATTGCCATGGACCGCTACCAGGTCACCCTCTTAGCCTCATTCGATGTCAGCGCGGCCTTTTACTCGGTGGACCACGACATTCTCTTAACCCGCCTTTCTACCTCATTTGGCCTCGCTGGGAACCCCTTGACACGCTGCGTTCCTTCCTCTGTGATCGCACTTTCTCGACAAGGTCCCGATGGGCTCCTACCACGTTTGGGTTGCCTCAAGGCTCTGCCTTTGGTTCTGTTTTATACATCCTCTATAACTCGGAAATTATCCTCGTTCTACTCTTCAATTTCGTTTTGCATGTGTAGATTCTTACCTATTTTGGCCGAGCCTATCACCCAAAACTGTATCGTATTAGCCTTTTTTCTAGTTATTAATTTGTCACTGTGGTATAATGTGGTGCGATTTCAATTCATAGACTCGGGTAACCTTTCGACAAAACGTCTTTCATTTCTGTTATACACTTCAAGCGATCATACATCACATCAATTTCCCATGAAGACTCTAACTCAACACACGACTTCTAATATCAGCGTCTGTCTCCTCTCCTAAAGATTGCCATCTGCGCGATCTGTATCGTCAGCGTTCCTAATTAGTTATTTATGCATAGTGTAATGCGCAACATTGTCTAATAGCCATGCCAATCATATGGTATGCGGACGTTTGGTCAAAGGACGGTTGGTCAACGGACGGTTGATCACGGACGATTGGTCAATGGACGATTGGTCAAGAGGACTGTTGATCAAGGATCCTTTCGTAAAGAGGACGGTTGATCAAAATATCGTCCGTTGACCAATCGTCCATTATAAAAGCAATCAAAGCCTAGTAGAGTTGGTCTTTTTTTATTATTACTTAATACTCATATAATTAACTTGCAACTTTGCAACTTAGGCCTATAATATAAATTTCTAGTAGTATTTAATTTTAATATAATAACTGCCTGGTACCTAACGTCGGAAAGCCAACTCACTTCATAAATCCTTGTTTATAATAGTCTTCATTGCTGTGCATGTAAAGAGGCCTGGTTTTGTAATGGCTCAATTGTCTAGGGATACTTAGTGGTCGCCGATTTCAAAGGGTTATCGTATATCTGTGCCAGTGCAGTTGTTTGCATTGATAAGAGAACTGACATATTTTAAAAACGTCTCCAATATCTAAAAATTAAAATTTCTGATCAACCGTCCTGTTGACGAAAGGACCCTTGATCAACAGTCCCCTTGACGAACAGTCTGCTTGACCAATCGTCCGTTGACCAATCGTCCGTTGACCAATCGTCCTAGAACCAATCATATATATATATATATATATATATATATATATATATATATATATATATATATATATATATATATGTTTCAGGTAGTGGCTTGATTAAGCTACTGTTAGGGAGGCAACTGTACAATGCCTTTATTGTATTTGCAAATTCACGTATTGGGCATCCCTGGTCAGCGGTACCTAGGTCCTTTAGGGGCGCCCATTACCTCTTATGACTCAAAGAACTCGCTTACTTTCAATCTCACCTGACTCCACCCCAAATTCATTCTATTCCTTTCATCCTAGTCGAGTGAGAATATTAATCTAACTATCCAATAATCACGTATGGTTTGAATTTCCAGAATCTGCACTATTTTATATCAATTTGTTTCGATGGAAATGATTGGTAATGTTGTCATTTGAAGCAATAAAGAAAGATGTTAAGATGCTATGTTATATATATATATATATATATATATATATATATATATATATATATATATATATATATATATATATATATATATATATATATATTAGGGTGTTTTTATGATGCACATGATTTTTTAAACTCAAAGATCTTTTAACGGCCAGGTCGAATTATCATGCCAATAAGCGTATAAACGCCATATCCGAAATTATATCGCGATAGCTGAACATTTAGGACTGGCGCAAGGCGACCGAAATTAGGAACCCGGTCACCTGTCTCGGTTTGGCTAAAATTTTAGACGTTACGATGTCTGTTCTTCGTGTTTTCGATCTTCAACATAATTATAGTAATTAATTAAGCTATTGTGGTTTTCTAGAGGAGACACCTGGTGCTACATCAATAGCATGGTACTTAAGGCGAGTTGCTGTCTCCCTTGGTAAGAGTATGTGTTTGATCCCCGAATGAGTTTGTGTCAATCAGATAATGTCATGGTTTCCGATCGGAGCAATCTGTCTACAACAATCAATGCAGGATCTCTTTGATATTGCACATCAAGATGCCATGACTATAATCAAGATAGAAGAGGATCGGCAGTTTTTGAAAGCACAGCGTGAGAAAGGACGACGTGGTTCTATGGCAGGCATTGAAGTCAAACTTGCAAAGCAAGAAGAGAGAGAGCGGGCAAGATCAGCAGCAGTTGCAGAGCGTGAGGAACGATATCGTGCAAGCATGGCGGTAGCGACGGAGGTTTCTCTGTTGGCAACATCATCTGAGGAAGAGGCGTCATCTAATAGCTCAGAAAGAGAACCAGAACCTTCAACGTCAGCTGGACCACCAAAGCGGCGAAAGGGAACAATCTCTGTAGTTGCCCGTGATGTTGCAGCAGCTCTAGATCGTACCAAAACCAGCAGCAGGAATGGCTCTCCCATTTTCTCTGCTCTCGTTGCATCCAATCTCTGTAGTTACCCGTGATGTTGCAGCAGCTCTATATCGTACCAAAACCAGCAGCAGGAATGGCTCTCCCATTTTCTCTGCTCTCGTTGCATCCAATCTATATGCAGCACCAGCTGGTGAGCTGATCATCAGTCCTTCTGCTATCCATCGAGCAAGGAAGGATAACCGTGCAGCCCTAGCAGCTGAGATTCGTGAATCTTTCGATCCGAAGGTTCCCCTTACTATCCACTGGGACGGCAAGATCATGCCAGATTTTACAGAAACTGGACGAGTGTGCGTTGATCGTCTTCCAATAATGGTATCTGGTAAGGATGTGACCAAACTATTGGCCATCCCCAAACTCCAATCCTGGACTGCTGCCTTCATGGCAGATGCGTGTTTGGCCGAGATCAGAAGTTTGGGATTGGAAGACAGAATCGTGGCCATGTGTTTCGACACAACGGCGAGTAACACGGGTTGCAAGGGCGGCGTGTGCATCAAGCTGGAAAAGGGAATTAGGAAGAGACCTCTTGAACCTTGCCTATCGACATCATGTTTCTGAAATTGTTCTGGAAAAGGTATTTTCACTGCATGATTCTGTAAGGTCTCCAAATTTGGAACTCTTCAGTCATTTCCGTGACTTCTGGCCGCAGATCGATCAGACCAAGTATCGCACAGCAATGGAGGATAAAGACGCAGCACAAAGAGTCAAAGAAATTCGAGAGAATGTCATCACCTTCGCACTGCAGCAACTGAATGCTGAATACCACAGAGACGACTACGAAGAGCTACTAGAACTAACAGTCATTTTCCTAGGAGGAATTCCACCGAAAGGAATAAAGTTCAGGTACCCAGGGGCATTTCACCGCGTGCGTTGGATGACACGTGCGGTTTATGCAATCAAAATGTGGCTTTTCAGAGAGCAGTTTCCCAATCAACAACACCAGAGGGCATCTCGACAATCTTACTCTCAAAAGATGTGGAATCGTCTACTTCGAGTTTCAGTTTTTGTGACCACAACCTACGTGGAGTACTGGTTCACCTGCACATCACCCAATGAAGCCCCAAGGAACGATCTTCAATTCTTGAAGGCAATCCATACTTACCGAGACAAGGAAGTCTCACAGGTCGCCCTAACAGCATTTTCCCGACACCTTTGGTATTTGTCGGAGACCTTGGTTGGCCTCAGCCTTTTTGACGATTCAGTCACCTTCGACGAAAAACAGCGCATGGTCTATAACATGCGCAACAATCATGGATCCGACGAACCTCCAAAGAGGCTTCCTCCCATACATGATCCATCTACAAAAGCGCTATCTAATTTTTTTACCACTTCTACCATCAAACTTTTCCAGCTCCTCAAATTCGATTACGCTATTCTTGATCGAGATCCGCAACAATGGGAGTCAGAGCATTAGTTCAATGAGGCTAAAGACATCATATCCGCCCTAAGAGTGACGAACGATTTAGCGGAGAGGAGTGGCTCTAATGCAGTCCTTCAATGAAGCCCTGGTTCGAAATGAGGAAGAGAAACAATTTGTTCTTCAAATGGTTGAATACCATCGAAATAGATTCCCAAAAGCACTAAAGGGACTAAGTAATGACAAATAACTGAAGGTTCTTGGTTTGCTTTTGCCTTATTTCTTATGTTTAAGTGTTGAAATTGTTTGGATCTTCGAGAATTACAATGTATGACATTGTTTTCTAAGTGGCAATTTTTCCCGGGCTTTGCGCCAGTTCTAAATCTCTTTTGATTTTCACCTAATTTGGCAAATGTTAATGTTTCTCAATGTGGAACACAAAAACAAACTGGCCGATATTAATTTTGAAACTTCAAAATATAGACACACCCTAATATATATATATATATATATATATATATATATATATATATATATATATATATATATATATATATATATATAAGTAATGACAAATAACTGAAGGTTCTTGGTTTGCTTTTGCCTTATTTCTTATGTTTAAGTGTTGAAATTGTTTGGATCTTCGAGAATTACAATGTATGACATTGTTTTCTAAGTGGCAATTTTTCCCGGGCTTTGCGCCAGTTCTAAATCTCTTTTGATTTTCACCTAATTTGGCAAATGTTAATGTTTCTCAATGTGGAACACAAAAACAAACTGGCCGATATTAATTTTGAAACTTCAAAATATAGACACACCCTAATATATATATATATATATATATATATATATATATATATATATATATATATACTACATTACTATTAATGGTGCTCTAGAGGAGATACATGGGCAGAGGTAGGAGAGAAGGAGGATGATGTTGGAGATGTGCCTCACTGACGAGATTGATCACAGTTAATCGTGTTGCCAACAGCTGATCCGATGGGAAAGACTGACAGGTGTCTCTTCTAGAACACCATTATAGCACTGTTAGGCAATTGCTTCAAACGGAAATTAACAGCTCGAGTCTTCGTACCGTGCACAGATTTCTGCTGAAACATAGTTTATGAGATTTACCTAGATCTTAGTTTTTGACTTAACTATAGCTACTAGAATAACTTTAAGGTCAAAATTCTGCGTTCTTTAACACAACGGTGAAAGCAAGCCTTTTGTTGAATTTGTAGAAAAAGTCAAAGATGAGCCATCATCCATTCACGCTCGAGTACATGCAGGAAGGCAAAACGACTTCAAATAAGATCGACACAGATGTTAGAAAACTGAGAGGAAACCAAAATGAGTCAACTGCGAATAAAAGGCAGATCAACTCAAGACCGAGGCCGAGAATTTGTGAAAGTGAGTCAGTCAATGACGGATGCCAGTCCGATCAAGATGAAGAAAATCCAGGTGGCGACATGGATGGGATAAGAGAGGAGATGCATATAACCATCACCGATAATGAAGGAATGAGTTTCTTCAAGATCTTGAAAATGGCCACGAGACGTCGGATGGAAATCTTTGCCAATGAAGTATCCATTATGGGTTTGTCTTACTTGGTCAAACCATCAAACCACAAAATCGGTTCCATTATCCGTAAGATGATATGGACAATGCTTCTCCTGTTCGGAACAGGTTTCATGGTTTTCCAGATTTACGATCGAACATCTTATTATCTGACATATCCAACCAATGTCAACTATCGCGTGGCTTACAACCGCTCTCTACGCTTTCCGACGGTGACCATCTGTCCCGAAAATTTTATCAGCAGAAAAGCAATCCTGTCGTTGGGTAACTGAATCAGTTTTATTTTGTTTTAATTCATATTTAATAGAATTTGTCCTTAAGTTTATTATTGTTGAAGGTTATTCTTCACGTTCAAGTTTTTTCATTAATTTTTCGTCTTTGCGGTTTCACTTGAAGCCCCGATCGACAGATGCCTTAGACATTTTGAAAACGGCGCTTAAGAAGTCAATTGACTAGATTAATTAACGCGTGTATACTTGCCTAGCACCTTATAGGCTTATTATTCTTCGTTTTCTTTTGTTTCTTGTTCTTCCTGCTCTCTTCTTTCTCCTTTTCCTTCTCCTTCCCTCTTCGATTCTCCTTGCTCTTATTCTTATTCTTGTCATTTTTATCGGTCCTCTAAATAATAATAATAGCAATTTTTCGCATATTTCAATATTATAATATTTCTTGAATGAAGTACTGTCTGAGTTCTGCTGAGATGGCGCTTCAGACAATAATAATGATAGCATTCACAATAATAGTATCAACCACAATAATAATAATAATAATAATAATAATAATAATAATAATAATAATAATAATAATAATAATAATAATAATAATAATAATAATAATATAATAATAATAAAACAATAATAATAATAATAATAATAATAATAATAATAATAATAATAATAATAATAATAATAATAATAATAATAATAATAATAATAATAATAATAATAATAATAATAATAATAATAATAATAATAATAATAATAATGTGGTGCCATAGTAGAATCCAATGGTCATCACGAATTCTCTTGCATCAAAGGAGCGGGAAGGCAACAACGGCAAGGCATAATCAATGACGTGCTTTGGAGGGCTTTCACCAGAGCCAAAATACCGGCCATCAAAGAGCCCAATGGCCTTTCCAGATCTGACGGCAAAAGGTCTGATGGAGTCACAATAATACCTTGGTCCAGAGGTCGTTGATTGGCGTGGGATCTCACGGTGCCGGATACATTCGCAGCATCATATGAACAATCAGAGGCGCGTTTACAGAAAACGGGGCCCTATAGGCGCAAACATTTTAGGGGCCAATCTTAACTTGTGTAGGCCTACTGGGTCTGAAGTTGAACTTGAAGCAGTTTTGTGACATTGGCACTGTAATTATGATTAGTCATAGAAGCTATTTTCAAAGAATGTGAATTAAAAGTTATACGATTTAATGATTTTAATATAAAAAAACTGATATCGGGTGTTGAATCAGCAATCAACGCGAAATTTGAGGCCATTTTTACTTCTTTAATAAATTGAGCTCTTAAATTGTCTCCATTATTCTGATAAATTCATCACAAATTGTATTGGATGAATTCTATAATTCGAAAAAATATTTTCCATCGTTTGGGGGCCCTCCGAGATTTGGGGCCCTAGGCGCGCGCCTAGTGCGCCTACGTGTAAACGCGCCTCTGTGAACAATTAATATCGCAAAACGCAGGAGCCGCAGCGGAAAATGCAGCCCATAATAAGGAAAGCAAATATGCTGCAATCTCACAGTCGCACCATTTCATCCCTGTTGCAGTCAACACCGCAGGAAGCTGGCGCACCGAGTTAGTGGATTTTCTTAAAGAACTGGGAGGCAAAATAAAAGCAGTGATAGGTGACCAACGTGAGACCAGCCATCTGCTCCAACGTTTATCAGTCGTCCTTCAAACTGGAAACTCCCTCTCTGTTTTAGGCACCTCGGATTGGAACAGACAAGACTGAATGACGGTCTTCGGATACAGTGACTGCAAACAGTAAACATAATTCGCCTGCATATGAGTTAGTTGGTTGTATGAAGAATTTATCTGTAATAAAATAATAATAATAATAATAATAATAATAATAATAATAATAATAATAATAATAATAATAATAATAATAATAATAATAATAATAATAATAATAATAATAATAATAATAATAATAATAATAATAATAATAATAATAATAATAATAATAATAATAATAATAATAATAATAATAAAAACGACCAAGTGGCTTCAGCTGCGACCACCCTTGAACTCCAGTCTGCCATTCTCAGTCAGTGCCAGGTGATTGCGATTTCATAATGTGGCCTGTGCTTGAGCAATGAGACAGTGCGAGTGACAGTTGGTCACCGATCGGGCGTCGATCTCTGCTCAACGGTGTAGCTGTGGAGATTTGGTTGGTGCCAATGGCCATCATGGCTTCGTTTGTAAAATGGCCTTCATGCGATCCCCTGGTCATCATGCCATCAATGACATTATCTAAAAGCTCATGTTCCAAGTACTAAGGAGATAACAGGTTTATTATCCTCAGATGGCAAGAGACCAGACGGGACTACACAGGTTTCCTGGGTTTCAAGTAGATTTTCCGCCCATAGCCTTCGAAACACTAGGATTCATTGACTCTTCCGGTGTTTGATTCATCCGTGAGATTGGCTAGCGCCATTCGACATTTATGGAGAGTCAAGTACAGTCAGTTTTCTTCTCCAGCGCCTTTCCATCTGTATCGATCCCTAGAATGTCAGTTGCTATAATAGCATTTCGAGGCACGTTGAGTGATATCATAAATAAGGTCGATGCCTGATTTTTCAGTAACCAATTCCAGCTCCTAGCACAATTGTTTTTACTCCTGATGGATCACATCACAAAATATTATTAAGAATAAGATATTACTATTAATAATAATACTAAAAACACAACTAAAAATAATAATAACACTAAAACTAATAATTATAGTAATAATATTAATTACATTAATAGTAATAATAATAGCTCTAATTTAAAAAAAAACAATAACCCTTCAAAAAATCAAAACGTGGGCGACGACGACGACGACGACGACGATGATGAAGATGTAATTATTATTACCATTGTTATTTTTAACAAATATAATTTTAATTGAAGTAATGCACCTGAGACTGATTATTTCTTTACAAGTAGGCCAATCTGTTGTATTTGGCATATTTTTTCAATAATGTTAGGAGTTCTTCTTAAAACTCTTTCCGTAATGAGATGCGTAAGTTTAAAGTTTGGCTGTGGAATATGTTTCAGGTCCGGTATTGCGTGATATGGCTTCAGCCCGTTTTCCGACTCTATGGGAAATCGCTGTGGGTGTCGACGACAAAGCGCTGAACTTACCCCAGTTGGATATTGACTGGGAGTTCGCTTACAAACACCTATGGGTAAAAATGGAGGAATATCTGCTCGAAGTAAGACCATAGATCACATTACCTCAAATCGCATTAGGCCCTATATAACTTTTTGTTAGTTCACGTGACATGGAGCGCCATTGCATTATATACACCTTTTTATATTAGTTAGTCGGCTTATAGCATTCATGTCACTTAGATGTAGCATTCGATGACAAGAATTGCTACTGTTTTCACACCGGCAACAAGCAACCTTTCGTCCTATTTCAATTTACTTAAGAAGTTAAGTGATGACTTAAGTTATCTACTACACTTCTTTAAGTCACGAAGCAGCAGAATTTGGTATATGTGTACGCATGGAAGTATATAGCATATAATATACGATTAAACAGCAGTTAATGTGTTTTTAACTTCTGACGTTGCAGCGAACATTGAAGTAACAATACTTCCAATAAATTACATCAAGTCGTTTTAATTTCTGGTAAAGGCTGCGTCGAACTTCATGACAAGAAAAACCTTTGGAAATGGAGAATGTAACGCTAAAGCCAAGCTTTTACCTAATATCACGTCGCATTGTAGCACATTCCATTGCATCACATCTCTGCACACTATGTAGAAAGCTGGTGACTGGCACACGCTAGACGTGTATAATATTGTATATGCCGGTTCAACGACAATTCGTCTACAGACTTTTCGTCTACGACACTTCGTCGATAGACACTTGGCCGACCGACATTTCGCCCACTATGACATTTCGTGTACAGACGAATTGTCGTGGAACCTCATTCTTCCAGCTTCTAGTTTTAGCCCATTTTCATCGCTCCAGCTTCTAGTTTAAGTTTTAATATGACACGTTTTCATCGCTCATCCAGGTCTAGTTTGACCTCTACTTTTATCGCTCTTCCAGCTTCTAGTTTAAGTTTTAGAGGAAACGTCATAGTGGGCGAAATGTCGGTCGGCCAAGTGTCTGTAGACGATGTGTCGTGATACCGCATATGCTATATAAAACTGTGAAAATTTATAAAAGAAATTTAAAAAAATTTACTATGTATTATTTTCAATTTAAAGTATGGAAAATTGTATTTCAGTGTTCGTTCGGGACTCTGCCTTGCCAATCAAGCGACGCCATTAAGAAGGTATCCACAAGTAATGGAGAATGTTTGTCATTCAACCCAGGTAATTACAATCACAGTCTTGCGATTCTTATGGAAAACTTCGTGCGCCGCATTTTGACGGTGTAGGATGTTTCAAGCAGAAGAAGGTTCATGACGCTTGTTTTTCAAATCTTACTGCTGGGAAGATGACCAGCATTACATTTGGATAGCTAAAATGCTTACAATTTGCTCTTACTATTAAATGTTCTTATTTCACGTTTACTTGTGACGATGTCCCTAAGTACATACTTTATCTTTTCAAAATATATAATTACAGAGAGTTGTGTGGTTATATTGCGTTAAGCCTAAGATGCATTGGTTCTATGGATAGGTGATTTGATTAAATAATTACTAGCATCTAAAACCAGTATCATAAGGAATAATACATATATAGATAGGTTTTGGGGTTATTATTCGCCGTTCTGGATTGTACAATGCGAAGTTAGTCAGTTTTGGTTGCAGATTTCAGTTTATTTAAAAGTAGGCCTAACTCAGTCAGAGGAAGTATTGCCGAATTGTATCGTCAAGTTACATCGAAATGCTATAGTGAGTGTAATATCTAACACTAGTCAGAAACATTACAGTTATCTATATATTTTCTTTCCATTAGGACTCGATGTTATATTTCAAAATGAGTCACATTAATAATTTACATGTGAAAAGGTTATAAATGTGTTTTGCAATATGCGAGATATTCGCAAAGCTTACAAAATGTTCCTGGTAAATTTAAGTTTCAGCGAATTACGTAACGACTAAACCTGGAGCCAATTTTGGGCTTCGCCTTGTGCTGTGGGTCAACCAATCGGATTCGTACATGACAGCGTCTCCAGGTGTTGGATTCAAGGTAGGTAAAAAAGTATATAGCCTAATCATAGTCTCTGTACTTTTATTTTTACCTTATTCCTTGTTGTATAATCTGAAGTTGCGCCTTTAATTCCTTGCGTCCTGTTTTTGTGATTTAGTAAAGTGACTTCCTTAGTTAATTTGTAATATGATTTCATGTGACCAATCGCGAAAAAGTCTTATACTTACTAATTTGGTTGAGACAAGCTACCCCATACGAACAAAATAAATGTAGATTTGCCTGCAGCATTTATGAATCTTCCAAAATAATTTTCCAACGTGACATGGTCCATGCTGTAAATCGACTAGTACATACACACTTGTAATTATACCTTCATAATAGTCAGCTAGTCTGATCCTTGTTGTAAAATCACAGCTGGCACACGTTATACGTATCAAGAAATTTCCTCGTAATATGCAGTTTCTTTTCTTTAATGATCACCCTTCTCTTCTTATCTAGTCATTTCAGATTATGGAAACCGCTTGTCGCGTCTGAATCTTCTGTGCACACTGCAATCTTTTCAGCCTGTCTTCGTGAGATAATTGCAATTCAATGCATTGCTCATAGTATGTATGGCTCTGTGACAAAAGGTGCCCAACGTAGTAGTGTTAATGATCATAGTCCTCCGTTGTCGCATTTTGCACTCCGGTCAAAACACCAATTTTAAACACCATCTCCGCAGACTGTAAAATCCTGGCGACACCACTGCGTGCAATGCCTCCCATTGTAAATTAACCGTGTCAATTATTCTTAAACTGCTTTATTACCATACTAGCGACGTTTGAGTATTTGTAACTCAGCCTACACAAACCGCAGATTTAAGGACCACTGAGATTCCCTAGGTCTACGAAGACGATCTGAACAGACACACCCCTAACATGAGCTGATTTTACCAGCTATATTTAGATATTTAAGTTGTTGTAAATATAACAAGGACTAAAGGAGCACCGCTGTTCCCTGATAAAGTTCACACAATATGCATTCAATCATCATTAATTTTCTGTAAATTTAGCGTGCATTGAAATAATTGAGTCATGTGCGCCCACTGGTTGCGTTCTTCTCAACTCTGTCAGTTGACAATTTCTTTGTCTTCTGTGAAATTTGCTGAAGAATTATTATTTGTTCGGATTTTTACCGTGACTGAGTTTGATATTCAGAGTTTAATTTTCGATCCGTGAATGTTTTATGTGCGTTTTGGGAGTAGGGCCTGTGTGTTGCCACATGCGATAATAATAATAATAATAATAATAATAATAATAATAATAATAATAATAATAATAATAATAAGGCGATCGATGCTTCTACACCATTTGACTCACCTGTCGTTCAGATGGTCATTGGTTCCTAGCTGAACAGTTGATCCTTGGACCTACATAGCTTTATGCCGTTAGAAACCTAGAAAATATTGGATTCTTGAAGCAAGCAGTCTATGAAGTTGCATCGAGCGTCCTTTGCGTAGTGGTTCTGCCTATAATTTGTGCTCTTATTCAACCAACTGTGAGGCACTCCTGGACGGTGAGGAAACTTTGTAGTACACCTGACGGCGGACATATCACCCGTTGTTGTTTTTCATCTACTAGGCTATATATGCAACGCAGTCGAGGAACTCTGAACATGGTCTCAGCTATTAACTGTTGGCTGGTATGCCAGCCAAATAGCTATTCTGTATCTATTAATATGTATGCGCAGGATCTAAACACTTTCAACTTTTCTATATATCTGAGTCATATTTTTAAGAAGCGTTCTGTTTAGTGACATTTAAATCGATTTGGTGAGTTGAGAGTGTGCCTCGCATTAAATTCTTTTAAAGCCGCGCTATGTAAAGAAATAATTTCATCAATTCATTCAGAGCATTTTTATAGCTCCTCTACTAAGTAACAACTCAGGTGCGCTCATGCATAATTTTAAAATTATAACTACAAGTGGTTCCGGTATTTCTGAGACTGTTATTTATGGCCGTCTATAGGTTGCTTTGCATGATCCACTCGACCTACCTGTTGTCTTCGATATGGGATTCAGAGTCGGAACTGGTGTTACTACATCCGTTTCATTTTCACTGAGAAACGTAAGTCAAACGTTATAACAAATAACACAGGCCTCATTGCTTTAACACATAATTGTTTCATGACATTATGAGTGGATAAGGTAAAATATTTCTTTAACTCTAATTAAGGACCTGTGTAAATCTTGAAATGTTTCACTCATTATATGCACGTTTGCTACTTATAAAGCTATATGTAGTTTTGTTTGAAGAATTCTGAGGAATCAACTATTACACGATAACTTCCACCAGCCAAATAGCCTTTCTGTATCTACAAATTTGATTTTTAATATAAGATTTCGGTCGTTGATTTGTAGTTATCTATGTTGCCTTCTCCTTATGGTGATTGTCGTCAGGAAGAAAACTACACGTACCAGAAGTGCTACCAGCAATGTGCGGAGGATTTTATATTTTCCTATTGTCATTGTCGACCATTTCAGTTTTACGGTATAATTGAACTAAAAACTTCACAGTTAGAATTTAATTTAAATACGTGAATAAGTAAGTAAGTGAGTGTGTGTTTATATGTGCATGTGTGACAGAGAGTGACACTTCAATTTATTCTTTGCACATCTACCAAAAGAACTACCACACACACACACACACACACACACACACACACACACACACACACACACACACACACACACACACACACACACACACACACACACACACACACACACACACACACACACACACACACACACACACACACACACACACACACACACACACACACACACACACACACACACACACACACACACACACACACACACACACACACACACACACACCAACTGCCAGTTGGATGATTCCAGCAGCGGCAATAACAGTATAAGACCATAAACTGACTAAGATTAGTCGATTAGGGCCTATCGCATCAGGTTCGCACACACCTTCTGTATGTATGTGGAAATGTATGAATGTATGTATGTATGCATGCATGTATGTATGTCTAGCGTAGCTAGTTGATGGAGGTTGTGGTTGTTAGTAGGAAATATGTAGTGTAGCCTACATGTAAGGTAGCTGGCGCTCGTGTCTGTAGTAGATTGGTTCGTGTCGTAAAGTAGCAGTTATTGGCGCGTCCCCATAGACTACCGTGCTCGATGACCAGCTCGGACCAAGGCTGATGGTCCGAAGAAAGACTAAGATGACGCTTAGCAGTAATCGATGAGTTTATTCAGAAGTTAAAACGACGATCTCGCACTACTGCTTCTTCTCTAACTTGTGACAACTCTCTCTACAATGAATCAAGTAGGTAAGTAAGTAACCAAGTAAGTAAGTGTTGTAGCCTCAGCAGTGGGAGTGATGGTTCAGCATATGGTCCTGGTCACGCAATACCGCAACGAAGAGAACCCCGTCTGCCAAGCTACATAATTGCTCGAAGGTGGGGCTATCCGCAGGGCAGTGGCGTACCGAACGGGGGGCAGAGGGGGCGAGTCGCCCCGGGCGGCACTTTTCTAGGTGCGGCAAAATAGGGTAAAAGAAAAATAAAAAGAGTGAATTTTGGATATAAAAAGGAAAAAGTAGGAGAGAAAAAATAAAAAGAAGGAAAGAAAGAAACCGTCACTTTAGTTGATCGTTAGGGGCGACATCACACTCTCTATACATTAAACACTAAACAGAATTGCAGTAAAGGAAGCAGAATCGCATTATCTAGTAAACAGAGTAACAGACTACATACAGCAAACTTTAAAGTATATTCTTGTTTTTTGCCGCCCTTCATAACCATAATATATATATACATATAATATATATACATATATATAGGCCTATCATATGTATAGATACCTACACGAATTAATTACTTAGAATAAAATTTAATCACAAACTATCAATATCGCCACCACAGCATTTCACCACTTAGTTTAAGACCTCTTTTTAAAATAAATATTAAAAAATTTTGGTTTTAACAGAAATTGACTGCATTATTTTGTCATTAATTTTGAAATGATCACTTATTGAAGTCTTATTCTTTCAACATATCACAGTGAGTCAGCGACAGTCGCAAGTCATGCAATAAAATGTTTTTAATTATGTAACAAAATAAATTTCAGTAAGTTGAAAATGTATAGCTAAAACGGATAATTACAAAATAAATACAGTGAAAAGTGAAAAATCCAGAAAGGCTAGGCCCCTATAAACTGCACAAATAAAATTGAATAGTCTATGTAATATGATCGTTATGCAATATCTGAGAGAAAATAGCGTATAGAAAATTAAGTGTCCAAGGGCGGCATATTGGGCCCTCACCCCGGGCGGCATTTCAGCTCCGTACGCCACTGCCGCAGGGAGATAATGCAAAAGCACGAGGCGGTCTATCACGGACTGCATTCTTTCCCGCTTCTGGTGACCCGCGAAGCCCACCATGTCGGGGTCGCGTTTAACATAAGGGCTAATGTGATGTGATAGTTTTTACCACGTCATGTAGACTTGGGCATCGCAGGACGTGCTCTGTCATGATTCGCAGAGCTTACATACGACTGTCTATATATGTGCTTCGAAGCCTAATTTTTCAGTCATTACCACTCCTAGAATCTTCATACTCTGGACCCGCCGTAGCCCTGGAACCTCTGCAAGTGCGTCCTCCTGCCCGCTCTCTGGGCGGCTGATTATCATCTTCTGAGTCTTACTTTGGTTAAGGCTCAGATTGCAGCTCTTTGCACACTCAGCTACATGATCCAACTCTTCTCTGATTGTGCTACTGTTTTTGGCTGGTACTAACAGGTAGGTGTCATCTCTCTTTGTGCTGTCGGCTCTAGGAGCCCTAGCGATCGTCATGATATACAGTCTCCATTGCCGTCTTGCTACTTTCCCCAGTAGCCCTTGAGTCGCGTATCAGCGACCATCGGCGTGGTTTGCTGTGTCTCATGACGATTTTCTTGGCAAGTTAACAGAGGTGGTTTGCCATTGCCTTCCCCTGGTTTTGCCTGCCGTGCCCGTTCGTTCCTCTTCCTTTGGAAGGAAGGGTACTAACAGTCCGCACCGCGTGAAGGTGGGCACGGAGGACTTTGGTTCACCAGCCCAGGTCGGATCCGAGTCTACGCTCATGAGAGACGTCGGTCAGGTCGCCTCCCTGCTTTACTCTGTAACAGAGTGACTGGTGAACCTTTGCGGACTTCGGCGTATTTAATCATAAGATTTGGAGGATGGGCTTTTGAGTCTTGACATGGCCACGATGAAGTCCATGAAGAAGACGTTGTGTGAAAAAGTGTCTCCGTTGCTTTCCTTAACCGTTGATCATTGGGCTCAAAGTATACGTTGCTTTTTTCAAGTACATGTAGTTCTACGATCGCTGATTCCAGCGTGCTGAACGAAATACTATTCTGTCACTTGTTAATACAATCCTAAATCATCGTAATCGTAAACTCCAATTTCGAAAGCGCTACTCTGAAGCTAATCGGAAACCAGCTTAGTTCGATGTCCATTGGGGGTCTGGGTCCGGTTGTTAGAGCGACCAGAGGAGCTGTTACGGCGGGTTTCGTTGAGGACGAGAAAGCCTGGAAGGCAGAGGATCGGATGGATCAGGGTATGAATTCTTGAAGAGGTGAGACTTCAATTTATAGTGGAAAGCCTTGAGGTGATGAGTAGAGGAACCTGAGGCAGATGAAGCTGAGTGGCGGTTTTGGTGGAGGAACTGAGAATATGCGGAATTCAGAGGAAAATTCGTTCAAGAGTTGAGTGGTGTGGGATAAGCACAATGACGGAACACAGAGGGTCATATTTGGATGTTTTGGTTATGGCTCTAGCCTAACATGTTTTCTACATACACGCGGAGCGTGTTCAGGTCAAGAAAAGTTGCCGTGTTTGCAACTATTGTGACTTTCTTATGCAATTCACATATCCGAATTGGCCAAATGCATGCAACCCAGAGAGTTCGTTGTATAATTTGAGCATAATACGGTAAAAAGAACAGCACCAACGCAGTTTCTGGTTATAACATTTGTCGAGCCGTAGCTAAGTTAGAGACGAAGTTACTGCTTTGCTAGTCAGAAATCAAATTTGTTTCTGGTGACATGGCAAAAGAATGGTGTGGTTGAAATCAGTTGTTGCTGCTTGAAAGGTCAACATAGGGCCTACAATGTCTAGCGATGCACGTCAAAACTCAAAACCACAGAAATTTATGTTATCACTTTTAGACTGAAGCAACTCGCAATGCAGGTAATGACTCTTATAAATCCGTCAGTAATAAATAATTATTGTGATGAACTACGATTTTCTCTATCCATTTTGTGCAACTAGTTTCAGGATCAGCGTGCTCTTTTGATCAGTACTTAAATTGCGTGCCAAAAGCCACAAGATTGGGCTTTGCTATCGGCGCGTTCGTCAAGTGCGACTGTCCTCTCCAATGCCATCTACCCACATATCCGCTTTCAATCTCGACTAGTCCTCTGTCACAGCATTTCCTCAATTACATGTCGAAGAGGTCGGTGTTCAAGGGACGGAATCTATCGATGTCAAAACTGAGCAAGGAACTCGTCTACCTGGATATCTTCTACTCTCAGCTGAGCTACGTCGACATCAAAACGACTCCAGCATACGATCTCCTCCCACTGGTTTGCGACATTGGAGGTGCCTTGGGACTCATTCTGGGAGGCACATTACTTACAATTTGTGAATTTATACAATGCCTCGGGCAACTTTTCAATGAAATTTTCACTTCTGCTAGGTTCGCCAAAATGCAGCGCCGTAGAAAGGTCGATGCGTAAAACATCATGGATGCAAAGGTTTTCTTTTAGACTAACAGAATAAGGCCAACTGGAGCTGATTTCTCTTTCAAAAAGATGACAAAAGCATGAGATATAGTTCTTTTATCTTGAACTAAGCATGTGTATCTAAAGAAAATATGACGTTATTCCTAATTATTTTATCGGCTTTGAAATATATGCCAAACAGCTGCTTAGATATTTATTGTCAATAACTTTTTTCATTGAATTATGGACATTTGCACATATAAATTGTGCAATATTCGCTACGGTGAGATTTGTCAAGAGTATGTGTGTGTGTGTGTGTATATATATATATATATATATATATATATATATATATATATATATATATATATATATATTACAAATATATATATATGTGTGTGTATATATATATATATTACAAATATATATATATATATATTACAAATATATATATATTACAAATATATATATGTATATATATATATATGTATGTATATATATATATATATATATATATATATATATATATTGGTGTTTGTGCATATTTCTATATGTTTCGATTTACGTTGTTGCACTAGTATTCCCTATACATGCCGATGTTAAAGATATTGACGACATTTAAGCACAACAGATTTAATATAAAGCCTATTTATTTGTGATAGTTCCGCTTCTTATCAATTATAAGCTGTCTTATTGTTATTCTGATAAACTTTCATGTGGAAAAATCTATATTTGTGTGTGCTCTGTAAAATGCACTTTAACCACGTTTATATACAAAACAATTCACAAATGGACAAATATATCTATCGACTGAACACACGATTTAAATCAACGTGTGCAACACGCACACTTTTGCCAATGACGTGAAATTTCGAATTAAGTTCAAAAGTAATGCTACTTGTGAAGATATCATATCTCATTCATGACTATATCCGAAAAAACTTATATTATACTTTAATATACCCGTATATCACCCATGACAATATTGTATTGGCATCCACCTATCCCACAAGACTGAGGCAACTCTCAATTTTACAAAAGAGAGCCATGAGAAAAATAGCACTTGATAAACGATATTCACCTACTGAGAATAGATACTGTGAATACAACATCATAAAATTTTATGCTTAAGTTATTTAAATGTCAAAGGTGCTTAGTGAAGAAATATATAGAATTAATTAAAGTTAAATGATTCTGCCTGATTCGTAACAATAATTATTACTGGTGTTAAGTTGTTAAATTGATTCTTGGCTATTTTTAATTTGCATTATGATTAATTTGTATTATTGTTTTTTTTTAGTTTTAGGATCTTGACTGTGTTATCGCTTATAATATTATACCCGCCATCATCATGTAATTTGAATATGTGTTACCCTAAGTTGACGGGGCCTATGCCCTTTTGGGTTGCCCTCGGTCCGTATTCAGTGCTGACTATAACAATGGTTTAATGTTTTTCCTTGTTGTCACTTGCACTGTTCATGGTTCAATAAAGATTGATTGATTGATTGATTGATTGATTGATTGATTGATTGATTGGAGTTAAGTATTAACCATTAAAAATGTCAGATGAATTTTGAATATCTCTTTCGTTTAAAATGCTATGCATGAAAACCCGCTCTGCATTTGGGTAAAACTAGCACCCAGGATGCGGCATGAAGATTAAGCGATTGACAACCACCTTCCTGAAAATTTTGAAAGTAAACTAACTGTAGAGATGTTGCGTTAGTTTCACACAATTAAAGATTTAAAATACTCCAAAAGTAAATAAATTAATTTAAAAAATATATAATATTAAAGAAGCGCCATCGAAGAGTCTTGAAACTATATTGTGACGTCATACAATGGACGCGATATCACTTATGTGACTTCATTGAGCCCAACACATCGAAACAATTCTTGCATAAATTGTAATTGTATATTCGTTTATTCAAATAGATAATTGTCAGAGCGCAACTATTGACAATAGGATAAAATGTACAATATTTAAAACATAAGAGGATTAAAATATTAATTTTAAATAATAGCAATAATAGTTGTCATTAAAATCAGTGAGAGTGAAATTAGAAGTTAGTAATAGTAGAAAGTCTTTAAAACAGAAGTTGCCACTTCGGTCTAGAAGGTTTTGGGATATGACACGTGTGCCCCTACCGAACGTCTTGTAACACGTATCAGATGCCTCACTACATATAGGCCTAAATGCACTGTTGTATGTTGTATTTCTTTCGTTCGTTTCGGCATAAAGTCCGGTTGCATCTGCAAAAGCAACAGAAGTTTCAGAGAACGACTCTATCTCAGAAGAACGCTCACGGATAGCATCAGGCGACTCTCGATTAATTATCGACTCCTGGCTCTCCTTGGCTCGAAGCTCTTATTGCTACACAATTCTGCACATGGTGACAGACAGACAGACAGACAGACACACACACACACACACACACACACACACACAGAAAGACAGACACAAGGCACGACAAACAAAGAGCCAGAGTCTGAGATAGAACAGAGTCGGAGAGGGACAGTCACAATGTCAGAGAAGCAGAGACAAATAGATGCAAAAGCAGAGAGAGAGAGAGAGAGAGAGAGAGAGAGAGAGAGAGACAGACAGACAGACAGACAGACAGACAGACAGACAGACAGACAGACAGACACAGACGCAGACAGTAGTATTGTCCATGTAGTGGACGTTGTCTTCTGTCTCACACAGCGACAGACGAAGGTCATTGTCAGCTGAACGTGTATAAGAAGAAGTGGATGGCGCAGGCGCAGTTGGCGACGCTGGCGATGAAGGATTTGTTGGTTGAGGTGACATACGATCGCCTGAGCGTCTGAAGGAGAAAGAGCATAAGAAGAGGGATGTATCGAAGAACATAACTCATCGAAACCAGGACTAGAAGTTTCTCTCCTGGGCAACGACCTTCTCTTGACCGCTGCTTAGGCTATGGCGGCAGAGGCTGAAGTGGAGGCCACGGAGGCAAAGGACGATGTGAGGCCATGTCCTGCATCTCCTGCACTTGCCATATAGGATGTCGAAGATGTCTTCTTAGTCGTGTCTGATTGTACTGAAGTGGTATTCGTGGTAGATATCCATGTACAGCATGTGATACGGTGCTATAAAGACGGCGATGATGAGGAACAGCGCTAGACACAATTATTAACAGCCGGACACGAGACACGCTGAAGAGCTCCTTGTGGTTGATGGGAAGAACGACGGCCACTGCTCGCTTCATTGCGACGACGGGAATCAGACACATTGAGTAGTAAGCGAACTAATCTGATGGAAACTGGAGCAGGATGCGTAGGAACGAACTGCTGTTGACTAGATCCACCTGCGTCTCTGGGAAGTAACAGCATCTGATGGTCGTCAGAGTCCGAGACAGGAAGATGCTGACCAAGTACTGAGAGTCGGATGAGGCGAGCGTCAGAAGGTATAAATTGGAAGACATCAACTGAATGTCATTCGAAGAGAAAACGGCTGTGCTTAGCAGGTTTCCCTTCAGACGAACAGCGACACTGACTGTGGAAGAGAAGAGGAAATCCTCCGATCGTCACTGTGAATTACACAGCAGAACATTTCGTTAAAGAAATCCACGCGCATACGACGATGAGGATGGCGATATACTTCAGTTACTAGAGGACGATTCATGCGAACTGTTTACGTTGCAGAAAAATGACAATCGAATGTTTTTCTGCTGGGCGTCTGTCTTAGTGCAACGCCAACTGCTCTCCATTGCTCTCCCTCTCTTCTCTCCTACTCCTTTACCTCTTTAGCGATGTATACTTCATTCGTATATACTATATAAGTTCATGTGCACAAGTATGTATGCCTTCCTCCTACTCGTCAATGTTTTCCCCCGCTACATATGTTTCTCTGTTTCTAAGTCGAAGGCCGACGTCTCGTTTCCTCTGCGCCGTTTCAAAGGACAACAACGACGGAGGAGGAGGAGGAGGAGGCGGAGGAGGAGGAGGAGGAGGAGGAGTAAGTAGAGAATGAGAAAGGATGGCGAGAGGGAGGAAAATATTGGCCGATCATACGAGTCGATTGAAAACCACGATCAAATCGTCACTCTTGTGTTGAAAGCGATAGAAGGAGAACTAGAAAGAGTGAGACAGAGACGGAGGACAAGAGTGGGTAGAAAGATGGTCAGTAGAGATCCAATGGTTATCGCAACCTGTCACTGCACTAACAGTCTCTTCCGAGAAAAGAGCGATTCCGACTCCCACTCATTTTCCTTCTCTTTCTCCAGCCAGCCGGACATTCCACGAACTACCGATCTTCCATCTCTCCATCTTTTCGACCGTCCAAGAAAATACACTTGGCAACGTTGGCATTGAAATACAACGACTGTTAGACACAATCATCTTGGCTGTTCGATCTACTCAGTCATTGTTGAAATAAATTCCGTTTAGAAAGGCAGCAATTGGACCTCGTTGTTTTTCTTTTCCTTTCTTAGGGAGTCTATATGCTGAAGCAATATCTGACTCCACGATAGATAGCCCGAGCGTCGAATTACACAAATTGAGTGTTGCTTGAGTCGCTTCTCGTTCGGTAGCTTGCTTAGATTCGAAAGCGGCATCTGACTCGACGAGGCCATGAATGACGAGGCTGGACAATCGTGTCGATCTGGTCCAACCGGGCTCGTAACTGATCGTTTTCTTGTTCCAGTTGGGTCTGCTTTTGGTTCAGTTTCTGAAGTTGCGCAGACATCAGGTCATTGACCGATTTCTCAATTATTGGATTTATTTTGAGAAGGATCTTATCAATAATTTTATCCAATTTTCTCTCAAGCATATCCTCGAAGGTCGGAGAGTCCAATTTTTCAACCAAAAGCTGGGTTATTTTATCGTCTTTCAGCAGCTCGACGAGTTCATCGACTTTAGCATCGACTTTAGCATTTTTTTCGCCATGTCGGACGATGTGAGGACTAGGAAGCAGGATAAGTCTCGGATCTACAGTGGAGGAGACTTGCAAGATCCAGGCTAGCTTTGTAACTCAGGTAAGTTACGTAATCACAATTTTTTGTGCTGCTCTCGCATGCGCAGTGAAAAGGTTTCGTACCTATACGCTCATTGTACGCTCCACAGGTATAGCCTAAAGAAGTTGAATCGATCGATGAGAGTCGTTCACGCTCAATTGAAAGTGCCCATCCCTTTCATAAACGTATTTCAAAACATAATCTTTTCTCCGCAAATTTCGCTAAATCCAAGGATTTTTTCATTAAATATTCCTTTGACTGTAAGCCTAGAAGGTTACTCGAAAGTAATTAATTAATTAGCGAGAAAATTGGTACCGTAAACTGTAGCCCCAGAAATACGAATATCCATCAGAGCGACGTTGTTGTGCGACCAGTCTATTCGTCCGCCATACTTCTCATATATATATATATATATATATATATATATATATATATATATATATATATATATATATATATATATATATATATATATATATATATATATAACTGAAGGTGATGCTAATGACCAGTTGATGCTGAATCCTCGAAGCATCGCAGAGAGAAACGATCATTATCATCTATGGGAAGCCGTCGATTGCATAAAAGGGCTTTTTCTGCATCTGCATATTTTCTTCTTTCGGCGGGAACTCAGCTGTGAGAGGTGGAATCATGCATTCAGCTCATCATACGTCAGACCTAAGGCACAGCAAGTTATTGGATGGACACATAGGTAAATGATGACGTAAAGTAAATTAGAAAGGTGTTTTTATTACTGCTACATAGACGAATACACGACCAATGTTGTCTATGGCAGCCAATCCGTTGACTGAATAAAATGGATTTTTCTGAATCTATTCTTTGACAGACACTCACTGAGACAGGTATTCTAATGCATTCAGTTTATCTTGCATAGGATCTAAGGAACAGCAAAGTATAAGATGAAGTATGGCAAGGTAAGATAAAGCAAAAATATGGTGAGGTAATTTAAGGCGAGGTATTTTAGCTGGAATCAATCTCGATCTCGGCTCGGTTGACTTTCTTTGACGTGTGGAATTGGACTGGATGACGACATAGGCCAGTTACTCACAGGAGCGTGGTACGGAGTCGACAGCTGAGGTTCTGCATCATCTATTACATGTGGTTCTTTCTATGACAGTGCAATGCCCGGTCTGTTTAGAAAGGAAACCACTGGACCTCGAACACGGTACGAATGTTCTCTTTATCTTTTATTGTCTTCTTGATTACGAGAGCAACAAAGATCATAATATACATGTAAGTTACTCTAATCTACCAAAGCGAATAATATTAGTGTCTCTAGTTATTAGACAACGTGAAACCTTGCCATCGTCGTCGGATGTTAGTCTGCGGGAGGTTGCTCTAGCTGCGACTCACTCTGACAGTCTGTCTCTTTTCTGATTGTCTACGAGAGTTTGCTCATCCTCCTATCTCTCCTGTTACGTTCACCTCTCCTCCGCTTGCACTGTCCTCCGCTGCTTTCCACTTACGACTGAAACCCTAACTCTTCAAGCTATCCTGTCCTGATTCTTTTCCTGCGCCACCACACAACCACCATTATCACCGATTACCGAGGATGCTAGATTAAAGTGACGAGAGAGCGAGAAACCCGAGGAGCTATATCACTCTTTTCTGTTGGAGCTGCTGATAATCGTGGTCAGTCTTGTCCTGCACAGTTTAGCACCATGTAGCAGTTGTCGTTGTGGCTATTGTACCAGCCTTCGTACTCATCGTCGTTGTTGGTGTTTTTTTTAGCCAATTCTTTACTTCCGGCTCCAGTCCCTTGGTCGTATGAGCAGACCTTGATAGTCCAGCGTTGTCTGAGCGGAGTATGTTTTCGTGTCTTTGTTCATGCCATTGTATTTCCGGCCGCGTATTCATCTGGTGCATGGAAGAAGCGAGCACGACGTCCACAGCGCCGTGTCCACAGTGCTAACATTAGGCTTGTGGCGGTCAGATCTCTGCGTCGTGCAGAATGGCTTGAACGGATTCGACAGCATCCCCACACTTTAAACACTATCTGGACGCACTGAATTCTGGCTACAAACCATCAAGATCTAGCGTCCTGCGCCTCGCACATTGTGACAAACTATAAGGTGCTGATGAACTATCACTTCTTCGACAAGAAAGTGGCTGATAATACGAGACGCGCAGACACTTCAGATCGAAACTACTCAGCTACATCTCACTGATTGTCTTCATTCTCGCCTGTTTCTGTCGGTGACATTCTGTGGCTCATCCAGAGCAGTCCAAACAAGCAGTCAACGGCCGATCCGCTGCCTACGTGGCTGCTAAATAAATGCGCTGGTACGACTGCCCCGTTTACCACTGAACCGGTAAACCGTTCCATATCAACTGGCAGAGTTCCAACGGCCTTCAAAGTCGCAACCATTACTCCGCTACCAAAGAAACCTGGCCTAGACACCGCAGATGTAAAAAGTATCGACCAATCTCCAACCTGTCTGTTCTGTCTAACATGCTGGAACGGATGTAGCCATGCAACTTGTCAATTACCTCAACATCAGCCAGAAAGTCGGCCTACCCTGCTTTACATTCTACGGAGACGCTTCTCCACATAATCTGTCTGACATTCTTCTTGCGACCGACTTTGGTAAAAACTGGTTGGCACACCGCAACCATGAACAAGAGAATAGATAACGTAGATAATATAAATCAATGTTATGCTGGTTATGGGTTGTTGTGGAATGTAGTCACATTTTTTAGAGGATGCGGGAGATATAATTTTTATTATCTTTGTCCGAAAGTTCAAATGGGTGGGCTCGTGGTCGTAAGCCCCGACGGCGACATTTTGTTGGCGGAAAGAGGGCTCTTAGAACGTGAGACATCTCTCTTCTCTTTCTTTTCCTTCTAGATCTGCCTGCCGCATTAGACACAGACATTCTCCTGCAGCGGCTGTATTTTTTTGCATGTCACCCACTGCGCTAGAGTAGATGATTTCCTACCTGACAGGCAGACAGCAACGTCTGATTTAAGGCGAGCGATCGATCGCTCTCTTTGGTCGCTCGCCTAGCAAAGGTACCGGCGAGCGATTTACCGCTCGCCTAGCCCAATCCTTCTCACCGTCGGGGACAGTCGGTCGTCGCTCGCTGAGTTTGAGTTAGACTCCAAGACGATAGACGAACCTGAAGCCAGACCATTATTTTATTTACCTGATTGAGATAACTTTAATTTACTTACTTGCGGCAGCGGTGAAACCGTGCCGTGACCTGTCCTAATAACTGGTGACTGATCACTCCAATGTCGTGCAGTATGATTGACCATAACAAAACGGCCGACACCTCACGCCGCGTGACATCATCCGTAACATCACCAAATTTGGATATTATTTTATACAAAAATGGAGGCGAAGATGAGCAAGTCGAATAATAATGTACAGTTGAGCACGTATCTGACAGTATCTGTCATGGAAATTAGGCGACTCCTTCGATGTTGATGTAGTCGAAATAGAAAACCGTCGGACTGTGAACAAACTTTACTGCAAGTCCTGCAGAAAGCACGCCGATAAAATTCGAATGGATTGCCGGCTGAAAGGTCAAACTAACAGAGTGTTCAACGTATGCCGAAGGCTCAACCAACGTTGTGAAATCAGCCGTAACACGTCATCTTACGCCAATGGTAGGTTTCTAGTGAATGTTCATTCATTCATTCATTCATTCTGAGAATTTATATAGCGAGTTTACTGCATCTATAGCACAAAATTTCATTTTGATAACCTGTAGGAATTCCAGTCTTACAATTATGTGAGAAGAAGGCAACACACAGCCTATAAGGAGAAACGGTTTGACCTTAATACCGTGACACTTAATACCACGACAGTTAATACCGGTCACATAATACCTATGACACTTAGGCTAGTCCCTACGACACTTAGTCCATATGACAGTTAATCCCTATGACAACTGTCATAGGGACTAAGTGTACGAACTAAACTGTATCAGAACTAGATAAGAAACAGTTAAGTAAAAATCAGTAAAAGCAATAACACAGCAAACAAGGATTTCGGTTTTACCGTATGCCGCAACCACTCCTTCCACTCGCTTTTGCAGCATTGAATACACTGGAGGGGGGATGAACGACACGGGTCGCAGCTTGTAGTAGTAAAGACTTCTGCTTGTTCATATCTTGCTTGATACCGGTCAGGAACGTCGCAAGTTATATCGTTCGAGCGATACCGTCTATAGATGCAGCGTACTGGTTCCACAAGTTGATGTTGAACAACGCTGGGCCATACGCCTCTCTCAGCCCTCGAAGTCGGCGCCCTCTTAGGTATGTGTGCTCAGAGAAGCTAAGCTGTTCGTTAATTTGTTCGTGTTGTACCATACTTTCGGCAAGAAGTTCGAATGCTTCCAACAGACTGCATATCTGTGCATAGGTATTAATTGTCCTGGGATTAATTGTCTAAGTGACTTAAGTGTCGTCGGTATTAATTGTCTTTGGGACTAAGTGTCGTCGGAATTAATTGTCTATGGGACTAAGTGTCGTCGGTACGAATAGTCCGGTATTAAGTGTCACGGTATTAAGTGTCGTGGTATTAAGTGTCGTGGTATTAAGTGTCGTGCTACCGCAGAAACCTTTAGATTCTCTACTTCAGAATGCCTACTGTCTAAGTATTCTGAAATGAAAGTAATACAAAGTAACTATTCATGTATGTATTTGTGTATCCCAGCATTTACATAGAATATTCTGTCTATCTCAAAGTACATTTGTTTCAATCTGTAGTTATGTATAATCATAATTCAGCACAGGTCATCAAGTAACACGTCAGGCGGAGAAAATCGATGGCCAGAACAATGCTCTAGAAATTCTTTCTCTAGTTCAAGCAATTCGTTACATATACCACATCCAAAGGATTTTGACGTAGACGCTTTTGGATCCACAGGAGATTTGAATCTGCTAATATACAGACATTCTCCGTATCCAATTTTCGGTAAAGGACCTTTAGTTCTACTAGAATCCAGATATATGTTCTTTGAAATATATTTATTTGGCTTATCAGTAATGTCTGTACTACTAAATGCGATGAAATGATCAGAGAGGTTAGCAATTACTTCATTTCCCATTTTAGGATCCTGTGATTGTGTTTCTTCATGAAGTTTAAACTGCTTTGCTGAAGAACTGCTTTTGTCATAAGATTCATTGACTGTGTGATGCTTCTCAGTTGCATGAGTTCTTCTGTGTTTCTTTAGAAGTCCAATTTGTGTGAAGTCTTTATTACAAACCTCACATATGTATGGTTTTTTTGCAGTATGGATTCTCATGTGCATTTTCAGTTGACTATGATAAGCAAATGATTTCTGACATAACTGGCACATGTATGGTTTTTCACCAGTATGGCTTCTCATATGTGTTTTCAGATGACTATGAGTAGCAAATGATTTCTGACATAGCTGACATCTGTATGGTTTTTCACCAGTATGGGTTCCCAAGTGTTTTTTGAGGTTACCACCTTCAGCAAATGATTTCTGACATAGATGGCAGCTGTATGGTTTTCTTCCAGTATGAGTTCGCAGGTGCGTTTTCAGATGACTATTTTGAACAAATGTTTTCTGACATAATTGGCACCTGTATGGTTTTTCTCCAGTATGGGTTCTCATATGTGTTTTTAGATGACTATGAGTAGCAAATGATTTCTGGCACAACTGGCACATGTATGGTTTTTCACCAGTATGAGTTCTCATGTGCATTTTCAGAGTACCACCCTCAATAAATGATTTCTGACATAGCTGGCACCTGTATGGTTTTTCTCCAGTATGAATTCGGATGTGCATTTTTAGATTACAATCTGTAAGAAATGATTTCAGACATAACTGACATTTGTATGGTTTCTCGCCAGTATGGGTTCTTGTATGAGTTTTCAGCTGAAAAAGATCAGCAAATGTTTTCTGACATAACTGGCATCTGTGTGGTTTTTCGCCAGTGTGGGTTCTAATATGCGCCACCAAGCCACCACCTAGAGTAAATGATTTATCACAAAACTGACATTTGTATGGTTTCTCTCCAGTATGGGTTCTCGTGTGACTTTTCAGATTACAACTGTGTGCAAATGGTTTCTGACATAGCTGGCACCTGTATGGTTTTTCTCCAGTATGAATTCGCATGTGTGTTTTCAGATGACTATGTCTACGAAATGATTTCTGACATAACTGACATTTGTATGGTTTCTCGCCAGTATGGGTTCTTGTATGCGTTTTCAGATGACTATGATCAGCAAATGTTTTCTGACATAGCTGGCACCTGTGTGGTTTTTCGCCAGTGTGGGTTCTAATATGTGCCCTCAAGCCACCTCCTCGAGTAAATGATTTATCACAAAACTGACAGTTGTATGGTTTTTCGCCAGTATGGGTTCTCATGTGCTTTTTCAGATTAGCACCCCGATCAAAAGACTTCTGACATATCTGGCACCTGTTACATTTTTCTCCCGTGTTGGTTCTCATATTCGCCATCTCGCTACTCACTTGACAATTTCACTGTATTTCTTCAGTATGGATTCTTTAATGAATTGTCAGACGATCATCTCCAGCATAAAATTTCTGAAATAAATGATATCTGCATGGTGTTTAAATGATTCGTATTGCCTCTCCAATCATCAGAGTCTAGACAAAGTTGGAATTTTTATGGCTTTTGATAAATATGAGCTTTGAAATACACTTCAAAGAAATTGCCTGTGTATAAAGTTTCTGTAATTGTTGTTGTCTTGGCCTTTCCAACACCAGCAGTGTCCAGTTTCTCACTTTATTGACGACTTCATTTAAGTTTCCGTTTTAGACGCATATAAGATGGACTCATATTTCATATATAAGTAATAGCTATTTTTGGCTACAGTAAGAAATTATTCACAATGAAAACACATGGCGAAATACTGAAGCTATACACCCTTGGTATTATGGCACACCTCTGTGCTATTGTTCAGTATGATTTTAACAAAAGATGAAATAGTTAATTACAGTTAAAGTTGTAGTCAAATAAATCCACTGTAATGCTCTTAATGAAGATTAATGAAATTTAGATCGTTTTAGAGAGTAGCGGGTAAGTGAGTGAGTTAGTGAGTAGCAAGATGGTGAATATGAGAACCAACATGGGAGAAAAATTTAGACCTTGTCTTGCGCCTGAACTCTGAAGCTCTAACAAGTGGTGCTCGTCTTCTTCATATACCTCCTGCAAAGAACAGTACAACCTCAATATTAATATGTTTCAAAATAAAGAACATATTTTCACTGCTGCTCATTACAGTAGAATGACTGTTCTCCATTAGCAGTTGAGGGACTAGTTAGTAATAATGGCAAGGCATAGTTCCAGGAATTCATGAACTAATTTTTTGCTAAGAATTTGTCTTGCTTAAAACTTGCATATCCCGGCAAGGAATCGGTCATCCCCAGGTGGCGTAAAGCCAATGGACCTGCCTTCGGGCAAAGAACTCATCATCATCATCATCATCAAACCTTTAATGTTACAGCTCTGTCTCAATACAGTAGGGCATAACCGATTTTTTCTTGACGATTCCGAATACCGGATAGTATAGCCCATTATTGCCGATTCCGGATCCAATTAGTATTGTATCTAGAAATTTATAAACGCCTCTCTCATTTAACTATTCAGAGTTGCTCTGAGTGCAGAAGCCCCGGGGAAACATAAATGCCTTTAGGGAATGCAAGACCGATGAGGAAAAGCCAGTCATTAATGTGGCACTGAGCACTGTGAGCAGAGGGGAGGTCATTCCAGATCGTGGGACCCACTACAGCAAACGCTCAGTGCTGGGCAAAGGCAGCTTTAGTTACGTATGTTCTTAAATCAGTGCACTAAGGCCTAATTCCAAGTTAGTCATCATTGGCTACTGGCTTGGCGTTAGCTACAGGCGCAGTAGGACAGAAGAACAGCCAGTCAGTCACCCCTTCCTATACCTCAATATATTTCTTCAGTGATTGACAGGCCCAACGGTCGCCGGCCCCGCCGCCTGTGGCAGATATAGGTAGATTGAAAAATCAGCAGTTATTAATCGGCAGGTTAGACATTCCATATCCGGATAATCTCAAAATCGGCAAAAATCGGTTTACCGATCCGGATTTCGGTTATGCCCTACAAAACAGACATGCTTAAAAGTGGCAACTTAAATATGCATAAAGCATTTCAGAGATAAAAGGGACAAAAGTCTTAAATGTTCAGTTAATGTTGCCATTCAATAAAATGCAATAGCTTATCGCTCCATCTTGTTCTTCTGGTTCTTTGCCATTGGGTACTTGCATATCCCGGCAAGGAATCAGTCATCCACCATTTGCTTGCACAGGAGGACTACATGTATGTGGCGTGGTGGGCAATGAACATGGGAGGCTTTAAGAGACGTTTGTTGTGTCATTTTCCCACTCTAGAAAACAAGAAGGAAGGACGATTGGAGATGGTGTCTAATAAAAAACGCCAGGAGGAAGCAAACACGAAAGCTCAGCCCTCTCTATACGAAGCATGGTGAAAACGACAAAAGCAAATAAAGTCACCAACGTTAACAGGACTCATCAGACTACGCTGGAGAGTGTCGTGTTTGCCAAAAAAGGTAACAGGTCCTCTTCGTTGTGCGTTTGCTAGCACTTCTTAATAAAGAATATACTTACCTACAAACAGCGAAACACTTGTCCAAGAGCTATATCATGTGCGGATAGGAACCCGGAATATTCAAACAATGCAAAGAGGTGGGAAGTCAGCAAAAAGTAATCAATGAAATGAGAAGGGCAAGAATTCAGATCCTGGGACTGACAGAGATCAGACGGAAGAATGGTGGAGACTTCACCAGCAATGGAGTAAGAGTTATATACTCATGGATGCGCAGTGGAGATAGGTCGCGCTGCTGGCACATAGTTGTCACCAACATCGAAAGAAATTTAGAAAGAATTAGTTTTGAGATTAAGGGCAGAACCAGAGTTAAAGACATGTGCAGATGTAGCAAGGGGTGCAGGTGTGGTGTGACTTTATGGTAGATAACATAATTGCAGTAGCCTATTATTAGAAGCGCTTGAAAATGAGGATGATGAGGCAAAGGTTGGGGCAGTCTGATGAAGGCCATAGGATTTGCAGATGACCAGGCAACGCTAGCAGGTGCCAATGTTGATGCTGCAGAGAATAATGGATGCTCTGAAGAACAGAGAATGCTGATAAAATATAAAGCAAAGGTGATGAAATTGTAATTGCTTCTGTGCAGCTGTTTTTCACTACCTTGGACAAGGCAAAGTCTTGGATCGTGGCCAAAAAGTTCATCCTCAATATCATTAAAAATTTAATTTCTGCTGCTGGACACTCCACTCCAGTTGAAAAATATTTGAATGGTAGTGCTTAAAACAGAGACACTCACTAGTCTCACTTGTTGAGTTGGGGCTTCTGCTCATAACCTTGGGATCATCTTAACTCTACTGTGTCCTTCATCAACTACATAAGTGGTATTTTAAATTGTCACACATGCATATTCCTGATTTGTACAGAATTTGATGTCATAAACATGTGGATTACTGTACCTCCATTCTAACTGGCATCACAAAGTCCAATCTACAAAAGCACTAGAGAGTTCTCTTTGGTTAGAATCTTAGCAAATACATCAAGATATGAGCATATAACCAGCAATATGATGAAGTGGTGTTTAATTTTCATAGTTTGTGCGTTTGAAATTCGGTTTATGCAGTCTGTTTATTTTACTACTGTGTAACTTGGGTCCGGCCCGAATCCCCGAAACCCGAATCCCCGAAAACGCTGAAAATACAGAAAAGCCCGAATTCCCGAAAACAGTTTTATAGAAAGCGGCTGAACTCCCGAAAACTATTCAAAGTTAAATTGTAAACTCTTATACTTGACTTGGGTAAACGTACGCTTGGGCGTATTTAATTATTGGCAGGATTTCGAAAAAATGAATAGCGTAAATAATTATTTCATCCACATTCCAGCTTCTAGTTTAGTTTTAATATTGCACGTTTTCATCGTTCATCCATCCAGCTTCCACTTTTAGACCATTTTCATCGCAAATCCAGCTTTTGTTTTAAGTTTTATACTATGAAATGTTTTCATCGCTCATCCACGGCAATGATACGGGGTTAAACGATTAAAGTTTCATCGCAATTCCAACTTCTAGTTTCCGACTTATTATGTAATATTTTCATCATTTATCCAGCCTCTAGTTTCAATACTATTTTCATCAATCATCCAACTTCTAGTTTGAGTTATATTTTCATCAGTCATCACAATTGCTGATAACTATCCACTATAAGAGTGCACCTGTAATGAACGCACGTAACGTGGAGGATTACCTTCTTTGCACATCCAGCTTCTCGTTTGATCTCCATTTTCATCGCTAATCCAGCTTCCAGTTTGATTTGTATTTTCATCGCTCATACAGCTTCCAATAATTAATTACGCTAAAGCGAACGTGGACATTTCGTCCAATAATTAATTACGCTAAAACGTACGTTTACCGACCATTTCCTTCAACGTAGATCTCATGGTCTAATAAACACTGATCTCCGGCCAAACGCATTATTTAAAATCAGGCCTTATTCTTGAGTATTATCACTATTCCACAACGTCATCATATTGCTGGTCAAATCTAAAACTACAACTGTGCTAGCTGAATGAGCGTTTTCAGATGCTGGGACTAGCTGAAACCATAATATTAGAAAGTCTCTAGCTGTCGTCAAATAACCGTCTAAATACGTTGGTCCACTAAATTATATGAAAAAGTTATAGAATCCAACCAGGTTTGGCATTAAAGTCACATCTTCCGAAATCTGGTTTTTAGTGTTCTCAGCACAAAATGGCGAGCGAGTCAGTGCTACACTACAATGAAAAGTAACCTGGAGTTTTTGAAAGTATACCCTGCCATCTATCGATTAGATTTTAACGTGCTTAGTCATCTGTGATTTTAGGCGTAGGCCTACGTAAAATTAATTATTAACATCGATGTTTATAAAATTGCTTTTTTACATTTTATTTATTAATAGGAAGGAAGAAATGAACAAAATACTGGAGAGCTGTCTAGTAACAGCAGATTTACGCAATATGCAAGTACGCCCAAAAATCACAACCGCGAAATCATAATCTCAAAATAAGCCTACTATGTCTTCTAGTAGGCCTACGAGAAAGATTGGAAGGCAGAGTATTAAATAGATCAGGGTAGAATTTCTTTAGGACATGTTACTTAAATTTGGAATGAACACCCTAAGGATGATATATATGCTGATAGTAGCAATGATTCCAGCGACATCGAGTTCGATTGACAACATTTGCATTTACAGTTGCCCTTAACCTATCCCTATACCTTATCTTACTTCGCACACACACCCATTCGCAAAGTTTTAGCTATGTATAACTGCGATTTGTGTCACTTGATTATCTTACATTCGCCAGGTGACAACACTGATCGACTTTCTCTATGAGTGAGCTAGAGCGAACAGTCTGAATTTAATGAAAAGGTGTAACTGTACACGTTCCATAAGCAACCGTATGGCCTGAACCCGGTTCATTTTTTCAATTAATTGACCGGGTGAGTTCCTTCACAAACGCGTGGGTAGATGGACAGCTAGATAGATAGATAGATAGATAGATAGATAGATAGATAGATAGATAGATAGATAGATAGATAGATAGATAGATCGATAGATAGATAGATAGATTAGATAGATAGATAGATAGATAGATAGATAGATAGATAGATAGATAGATAGATAGATAGATAGATAGATAGATAGATGATAGATAGATAGATAGATAGATAGATAGATAGATAGATAGATAGATAGATAGATAGATAGATAGGTAGATAGATAGATAGATAGATAGATAGATAGATAGATAGATAGATAGATATAGATAGATAGATAGATAGATAGATAGATAGATAGATAGATAGATAGATAGATAGATAGATAGACAGACAGACAGACAGACAGACAGACAGACAGACAGACAGACAGACAGACAGACAGATAGATAGATAGAATGAATCAATGGATATATCATAAAGGAATGGATGGATGGATGGATGGATGGATGGATGGATGGATGGATGGATGGATGGATGGCCCATTATTGTTTGCATCAGCCTACACCGTGCTTTCATGCAAAACCATACTAATAAGTGAAGTTTATCCATTGAAGAATAAGAATTTCGTGCAAAACCGGACAAATCCACATTGTCGTTACATTGTCGTTACATGCAAAACCAGACAAATCCCCAACAAATCATATGTTTATAACCATGTATGACCTATTTAACAAGGTCTTTCCAGAAAAATTTCTCATGCACAATAATGCTGGTCACAGGCCTAACAAGTCAAACCATTCCCCTTTTCAAATTTGCTGCAAAATTTGCTGAAAAATCAAATTTGCTGCAAATTTGATGAAAAATCTCATTTTTCTCAAAATCATATAAAGTGGATTTGTCTGGTTTTGCAAGAAAGCTCTTCAAATGCATGCCCAGTGCTCGCGCTGGGAAAAGCCGATTGGATAGCACACTAGGCCTATAAGTACTTTGTTCCCTGTTATGACGACAATCATCGTCCATACGACGGAGTCCTTAAATTAACGTAGGCCCTGATTACTGCATGTTTTAGATGGATTCAAATAGACACTCCTGTCAATCGATTGGAGCTTCGTGCATTAGGCCTACGAAACAGGAGGTTCAGAATTATACTTCTGATTACCAACTTCTTTTAGCTCTTGCGTCTGATGAACGCTATATTTAGTGCCTTGTAGCACTGATGCCCAGGCTTTCAAAAATTGGACGCACACCCCTCCCGTCTCCTATCCACACCCGTCCCCTGTCTGCCACTCGTAGTCATACACTGAATATGACTCAGAGTGACTCATAACAGTACAGTATAACACATGCATATGATACATATGATATTATTTATACATACTATATCATGGTAAACTAAAAATTACACAGTGAAATATTGTCAAAAATATTGATGTGATGCCTAATCCTTGTGTGTCAGTAGCGTAACTATGGGCCCGCAGGGCCCGCAACTGCGGGGGGGCCCAGGTAAAAGGGGCCCATTTTCAAACCTGAAAAAATGAACTATTTTAATTAATAAATGCACAGCAGAAAGCCGGAAACCGAAACTCCTTGTAAACTCCTTAGCCTTGTAAAATCAATAAATCATGCAGGCAGGCAGATGATGTGGAATATTACTATTGATGCGCGGTCGGCGCATATTTTTCTAGGCTTTGATTTAAGCTAGTGAACAGTGACTCGAAGGCAAACTATAATCGCCAGATGACGCTGAAATTTGCAGTTAATTCACTCAATTAGTTTCACTTTTCGTCTTTGATTTATGCTGACGTCATTAGTCTCATTGCCAAGTTTCCGTCGGCCATCGTTGTTGATATTTATTTAAAAAGTTTGTTTAAATAGATTAGATCGGATTACAATTTACAATACAAAATTTAAGATTTAAAAATAAAAAATTGTACTAATGATGGCTAGCAAGCCTCTAAGTGGAGCAGCTAAACGACGGAAAAAGAAGGATTTACAAAACGAACTTAAAAAACGATGTAAAATTGACTCATTCTTGTTACCGGCACAGACTAAAAAGGAAGAAACACAATCTGTTGCAAATGTACGTAATGAAGAAAATGAGCAGGAGCCTCAGGAGGATACCAGAGGCAGTGAAGTCAGTGAACTACAGATAGATACAAAACTGTTCTTGATTTATGATTTCGTAACATTGAATAAAACAATATTCAGTAACATTTCATTTATAACATTTAATCAATTTTAATGCAAATCGAAAACAATTTTTAGTTGTGGCATAAGATTACAAATTAATAATAAAATAAAATATCATAAATTAAAATCATTAAAATGTATGCCTCAAAAGTGAGTCGATAATTTGAAACATAAAATTGTCTATCAGATTGTCATCGGCTGTATGGAGGGGGGCCCATTTTGAAAATCTTGCAGGGGGGCCCAGAATATGAAGTTACGCCACTGTTGTGTGTATTTGGTTTGGTGGGTGGACGCACGTGCGTCCAGTGCGTCACGCTGGCGGCGCCCCTGCTGATGCCTGCCAGGCTTTCAAATATATGCATACACTATATGCGTGGCACATACATGCATGCAGTGTGATTCTCCCTATAGATTTAATTTTAGTTACAGTATACACCGTGAGGCATAAAAAAGGAAGCCCCTGGAAAAATCGTTATAACTCATTCAATAAATGATCAAAACAAATGCAATTTACGCAAAAACATCTATCGTTAAAATCAATAATTTTATTTAAAAAAAGGTCCTATAACAAATTTCCGCTAACTCGTTGACGTAATAATAATGACGTCATTAATTTTTCCACCATTTACGAAAATGGCGTTCAGTGAGGAAGATAAACACGTTATAAAATTTTTAAGACAAAACAAACATTATGGAGCAAAAGATTTTAAAAAGAGTTTCCTCATAAAAGCTGGTCTCGTAGTGGATTGGACAAGATTATTCGAAAGATTGATAGTACTGGATCTTCGCAACGTCTTCCCGGCAGTGGCCGTCCGCGCACTGCTCGAACTGCTGACAAAATTGAAGAAGTTGAAACACTTGTTTTGAGTCAGGAAGATTTGCCGCAAACACACCGTACTCAAAGACAAATTTCTCGAGAAGTTGGTATATCTCAACGTTCCGTTACTCGTATTGTGAAGAAAGACTTACGTTTGATATGCATGAAAAAACGTAGGGCACATGAATTGACCGTGGCCAACAAACAAGCTCGACTTGACCGCAGTCGTCTTTTGTTGCGTCGCTACCCAGCTAGCCTAGTGAATTTCATCTGGTTTACCGACGAAAATTATTCACAGTTGCTTCTCCTAGCAATACTCAAAATGATCGTCTGTATGTAGCAGTTGGAACTCGAAAGAGAGATATTGCAGCCGACCGCCTCTTACGCACACGTCCGACGTTTAGCAAATCCCTGATGGTGTCTTCTCTGGGGCGCACGTCAATTCACTTTGTTGAACCGGGAGTAAAAATCAACGGCCAATACTACAGAGATGTTTTACTCATGGAAGACCTTCTACCTGAAATTCGAGAATTCTCTGAATTTTACATTTTCCAGCAAGATGGTGCTCCAGCGCACAGAGCTCGAGAAACGGTTGCACTTCTGACGAATGAAACTCCTGACTTCATAATTCCTACACTATGGCCCCCTAACAGCCCAGATCTGAATCCCGTAGATTAGAAAATATGGGGATGCATGCAGGAAATGGTGTACAAAACAAAGGTCCGTGATGTCGAAGATCTTCGTAAGCGAATCATGCAAGCTTGGAACGATCTTGACCAACGAATAATAGACTCGGCGGTGCGTGAATGGCGCAAGCGACTTCGCGCATGCGTAGAAGCTGAAGGCGGACAGTTTGAGTACAAACTGTAATTTTTTTACATTGCCTGCTATTTAGCTAGAAATTTCATGAATTTCATTAACATTGTTTGAATATTGTTAAAAATAATAACAATGTTTCCAGGGGCTTCCTTTTTTATGCCTCACGGTGTAGTTTATGGTTTTTCATTTTAGTTATAGGTAGAGTTATAGTTAGTATTTTTTAGTTATGGTTAACTGCTATACTTACTGGATTTTTATTTTAGTACTTAATTACAATAAGGCTAAGCTAAATTGCCTACAGACGCAGCAGCTGTGCATACTAAGACGCGCTACACAATTTGCTTAGAACTTCGAAAGACTTTGAAGCTTCATGAATACACCACGCTGCAAATTGACCGACAGCCAGGGGCGACTATCCCCCTAAGTCATTGGAGCAACTTTCCCTTTCCCCCTCTTCTTCCCCTTCCTTCCCCCTAAAATGGTGGCACACACACTGACAGATCTTCCCCCTATTTCTTGGATGGAGCATTGGCTCCAAGGTTTCTATGTTGTAGACGCCCATGCCGACAGCTGATTTCTTTTTTCATTTTCACGTTCTCATGTTTGTCGATATTGCACCTTCCATTTTTGTGACTAAAATAACGTTGAACTTTCGTTAGTGTTATTTTCGTTATAGCTATAGGCTAGTTGGTGATATTTCTTAGTTTCTTGGTTATTGCCAGACGCACTGAGTCGCATCAGAGACACGAATCCTCTTTGGACTTTCGTCAAAATTTTCCCTGACCACAAACTGTTCAGAATGGAACTTTATGTCAAACATAGCTCTAGGCGTAGTGATATACTGCAACTATTCGTTGTTGCGAGGAGGCAATTACCTTTGTTTAATAATAGATGCCAACCAATTAATTTACATCCTTGTATATGAGGTTGCCAGAAATGAATACTTTAATAGATCGCTATTAATAGGTTAAATCTGTAGTCATATCTCACATGAATAAACTTCTTATGATGCTGACGTTAGTAATTTTAAAAGCATAGTTTAACAAGTAAAATAACATAAGATAGAAAGACTTTCTCAACCAAATTTCTGTACTCGAGCACCATGGGCGCCTGTGCAGGGAAACTCAAGCGAACAGATTACGAATGTAATCGTAAAGGCAATAAATTTCGATTTTCTACAGCTCGTGAAAGAGGTAAGAGGAGAGGAAGAATCTTAGTACTAACACTAACACTCAAACAGAAAACAGCGACGATCCAAACAATCGAAGGCAATGTAAAGTTTTCGTATAAATAGGTCAAATGTTGATCCTGTTCATTGCGCCGACTGACAACTTTTGCATTCTTATAATTATATGACCAGAGGCGTAGACTCTGAGTCGGGGGCCGGGGCACGTGCCCTCCAATAATTTAGATTGACTGTACATCCAATGCAAAGTGTAGAATGAATAACCAAATGCCTCCCCCAATATTTTTGCTATGCCTCTGTATATGATGACAGAATTTAGATATAATTATACAAGATAATAAACTTTAATGACAGACACGCATAAGGTTTCTACCGAAGCTTTTGTGTTATAATATAAACGTTTGCCTTAGCCCATCTACTAACCATCGAAACATATCGCCATTAGGATCTCGCAAAACCTTGAAAAGGTGTCAAAGTCACCTCAGAAGTCAACAGTTGTCCGTTGCTTTGGTATTTGCCACACGATGTCACGATAAGAAAACAGGTCTTTTAGCCGGTTCTGATTTTCGATACCATTATCTCATGTGTCAAAATGTTTTTGTTGGGTGATACATACCAGTGAAAATATCAGCACTAGGCCTAGTAACATCAGCATCAACATCTTCATCACCATCAGCATCATTGTCGTCGTCATCATCATCATTTTCATCGTCATCATCATTATCGTCAGCAGCATCAACGTCATGCTCTGGAGTGTTGTGATTTTCACGACTCTGCAAACCGTTCCAGTTTTGGAGTTGTCTCAAGACTGTTCGTAGCCTGACGTTCACGACCAATGGACACCGCATCAAATTTCGTCCTTCTACTTCAGCAGTTTTGCTGTTATTTGTCAAACGATAGGAAGCAGAATCCAGATGTTACCCATTTGCCAATTTCGAATTAGATGGTCCTGTATAAAATGCGTGTGTCAAAATATGACGCGTGCGGCGTTTATTCGGGGTCGAAGCTTCTGATAAGCATATAATCATTTGTAGCATCAGCAACACCATCATTATCATCATGGTCGTCGCCGTCATCATCATCAAAATTAGCATCATTATCATTATGAGCTTCTCCATGCAAATCGTCACATTTTCGGGCTCGTCTTCAGGCTCTATGTAACTCGACGTTCAGCGGGCGGGGTCTGCTTTCACATTTCGGATCCATGCAGGCCTAGAGTTGACTACGTGGCTCCAGCTAATTTATAGAAACTATGCACTCAAGGACATCGGAAATTGATGGAAGGCATTCATGGCTTCATAAACTGACAAAGCGGTACTCCTAATCATCATCATCTTAATTCGTCGTCATTATCATCACCAATGTCATCATCAGTAACTACGTCGGATGAACCTCAACAACGACGGCATGTTCTCTCTCTCTTTCTCTCCCTCGATCTCGATCTCCATCTCGACCTACTTCTGGCATCCACTCGACATCCAGTGACCAAGCATCAGAGTCTCCTTGTTACGATCATACCTAGGGCGACGGTTTGGCACTGTGGAGCACAAAGACGGTAATCTACGACATCACCGTTAGTACTTAAGATTGGCTTTCAAAGGAATTCCATGAATCAGAGGAAACTTATCCTGCGTTTATTGGCCGTCTTTGTGCTTCAGTCAAGATCCTTAGAATACGAAGCCTTGCATATGAATGTTTTTAAACGCCTGAAAGCACACCCTTTCAGACCAGTTTAAGAGGTGCTATGTAATCGATAGTTCGATGCTTTTCTGTTAACTTTTTCTTTCGTCAGTTGCAGAATGGCAAGGCAGGAAATAGGAAGGGCGCCTCGCTGGCTGGCACACGTGCATTACTGGAGCATGTTTCCGCTGTTTTCTTTATTTTTCTCGGGATTAAAAACTATGCGGTCGCGGAAATGGTGATTTTCAGTAGGGACTGTTATCGTCCAGTTTCGGCCTGGTTAGGAGTGGGATATTGTATCATTTTGAGCCGTTTTTGAGTCAATTTGGACAAGGACGTGTCACGATTCGATGGAGCACGACCGGGTCGAGGTCGCGCGGAGTTTGTACGTCGCTTCTGCAATGGTCGGCTGTAAGCCATTCGCCGTACAGTAGCTGGCGCCCGACCGCCGGCCTACTCTTTGGTCGTCGCTCTTCTCCACGACCTGATTATCTTGCGTCTTCGGGGTTAGCGTGGTGGCCTTAAAACGACCCGCCACATCCTGGTACTTCCCACTCAGCTCCGACGCTGCCGTAGGCCTGCCACCAGAGAGGTGGACGGCGGTTGGCTGGTCCAGATCAGGGCCCAGCTGCCTCATGATTGCCGAGCTCCTCTCCGCCGTTTCCTGGACTCTCATCATCAAAGCTTGCCCTATCGCAATTCCTCCCACGTAGGTCGTCAAGCGTGACTGACAGGACTAAATATATCATCCTGATCATACGTCCTCATTATATTATGTTTTCTATGCTATCATTTAGTTGCTTCTTGTACCTGGTTGCGTTTGTAAACTAGATTGATATTAAACGAATATATACACAGATTTACAATGTATCTGTCGTTCTCATCTGTTTGTGGGCTTATTATAAGTTGGGATTTACATTTATCTCGGCTGATATAATCGTCAAATTGAGGAACATTCTGTATAGATATGGGAACCCACACTTTTGCCGTTGGTCGTCAGTAGGTCAGACAACTGTTTGTCTTGTAGAATATCCGTTTAGTGACGAAAAATCAAACACTTTCGTGAATTCATTAGGTTAGTCTATCTGATTGAATGATTCTAAACACCAAATGTTTGAAACACGGAGTAATGTAGAGGACTTTGCATAACGAAAAGCATATGTATTTTTAAATAATTTGTCAACATTTTTGTAAAGCGGAACAACACAGACCGCTGATTCTGACAGATAAACAAAACAAAGCTCCGTCTAGTACAACGGTAAGACTGTGCGCTAATTTTATATATAAATAATAATATAGAAACAAGTTTAACAAGATCATAAATACTTTGGTGATCTGACTTGCAGTGACCATAGACTGGTGCCATTTTCATCATGGGTCAAATGTAGGAATATCAGTTGGCAGATACCCTTGTCGCTTAAGCTTACGTATCAAATAAACGCTACTTACTTAGTTACAACACCATGTGATGATTTGCTGCACGTTATGTTTTTTTGTTCGTTTTCATCCTTCTCCCTCTGTCCTTCTGGCAACCAGACCTTGTACTTCACCTGGGTCTCAAGAAAATTCCTCTGATTAGACGCAGAGCACCTGAATAGGCTGATGCCGCGCGCCAAGCTTCAAAGAAGTGCTCGAGAAATTTGCTTTTAACAATTGCCATTACCATCATGCTGTTCAAAACTATCTAGACTATTTTCACGTTAAGTCAACGTGGCTTACTACAGAGTTAGGAGAATTGTAAATTACATTGTAGAAAGACTTACACTGTATCTGAGAATGACTTTCTGACTTGCGGATGGGGTTTGATTGAGCGTCGTAAAATAGCTGGTCTGCCCTAAATAGGCTAGTTGGTATATTTGGCGATTTTGAATTAGGCTACCTGTATTGTCTTATCGCTGCGTTTAATACTCTTCCAGTTAGTTATTAACTGCATAGGCTAAGTAATTGCTTTAAAGAAATCGGTTAATTCTTAATGTTCATATCCTGTCAACTTTTTAGATTGTCATTGCTTCGCTGACATTTATTATTATTCTTCTTCTTCTTTGTTTCTCTTCCGTCAGGCCGGGGCTGACGATGAGTCCTCAACTTGACGTCTCCAAGTTTCTCTGTTCCTGATATTTTTTCTATTGCCTCTCTCATACTCATTTTCTCTAGATCCTCTCGTATGTTGTCCATCCATGTCTTTTGCTGTCTTCCTCGAGTTCTGGTTCCCTCCACATATCCGTGCAGTGTCGCAGCTGGCAGTCTGTTGTTGTCCATTCTCATCACATGTCCCAGCCACGACAGTCTTTTCTTCCTGATTTTGTCGATGACTGTTTCTTTTTGTCCCACCTCTCTTCTAGTCACCTCATTTCTAACTCTATCTCTTCTGCTTCTGCCTTTTATTCTTCTCAGCCAGTTCATTTCTGCCACCAACAATCTTCTCTCGTCCTCCTTTCTCATACACCAGCATTCTGAGCCATATAGCAGCACTGGGATGACGAAGGTCTCGTATAGTTTCATCTTAGTTCTCGTTGATATTCCCTTGTCCCTCCAGATCCTGTTTAGTTTGCCGAACATCGCTCCGGCTAGAATAGTTCTCCTCTTGATGTCTTTGGTGCATCTTCCGTCCTCTGTTATAAGCCCTCCTAGATACACAAATTCTGTCACCTGCTCTATTTTATCATCTCCTAGTCTGATGTCCAGCTCTTCGTGCGTCTTCCCCACTATCATCGTCTTGATCTTTTGAGCTTTGATCTTGAGTCCCAGTCTCTTGCTGCTTGTATCCACTTTATTTGTCAGGTCCTGCAGCTGTGTTTTACTCTCTGCTACAAGGTCAAGTTCGTCCGCGAATCTGAGATCATTCAGTATCCTCCCTCTCAATCCTATCCCCTCTTCGGTGTCTCCCAGTGCAAGGCGCATCACAGCCTCCAGGATCAGATTGAAGAGGTCCGGTGACAGTCCGCAGCCCTGTCTTACCCCCACAGTCGTTCTGAACCATTCTGTCAGCTCTCCATCTACTCTCACTGCACTGACTTACCATACAGGTCCTCCAACAGCTCTACCATTTTCTCCGGCACTCCAAAATTCCTCAGTACTTGCCATTTATTATTATACTCTAGAGTAATTGAAGTGGCCAGTGAATTTTTCTCGTCATTTGCAAGTTGTAGCTAGTTTGATAAGTGGCGTCATATGTCACTCTAGCTGTGTATAATTATAAGGGTTCTAACTATTAATAATTGAATATGTACAATATCCTTAAGCAAAGAAATGAGAACTTTGAAGATTTGATGACTAGGCAAATCTTTGAAATTGTACTGGTTCAAAAGTCTTCTGAACAGAACTGTTGTCATCTATCCTAAGCTAATTTTTTCGGTATCTTCATGAAATTCTAGATCATTACATCAAATATGTGTTAAAGTCGCATCTGTTTTCATTTCAGTTGTACGACCTTCCACTGGAGATGTTGGATATTATCTTGCAAAAGGCCTATCTGCATTGGATATTGAATTCAACAACAAAGCTGAGAGACGAAGAAGTTATCAGGTCTCTCATATCAGTCGACGTTTGCTTTTATCGAAGAATTACAAGAAAACGGTTCAAGAAGGCAAGCTGGCGTTATCTGGAAGGTTATAGATGCCTTCTAAACATTACTGTCGAACTTATTTTTCTCGACCACATTGATAAAATATTCTAATATTTATGAGAACCTTCAGAGCTTCATCATCGTCACGTATAATATAGTTAGCTAGTTATCAAAACACTTGCGACTGTGCAGTTTAAGTACCTCACAAAAGCGCCGCCGCCTTCAATAGCCTAAATGATATGAAAATCATTGAAACAAAACATTCCTCAATAAGCGAACATTGCTCATATAACTAGACGAGTGACCACCGGTGGGTCCTTGCACACAATTAATGCTCAACCGAAGGAATACCATCAAGAGTTAAGTAAGTAAGTAAGTATATCCTTTAATTGTACCAACTGCTAACCGCACTTTGGTTTTCATGTAGGCCTAAGTCACAGTTAGGTATTAGGAAAACCTAATTGTCCATAAAAAAGAATTTTAAAACAAGTTAGTAATAATAAATCATAATAATAGTTATAAGATGCCAAAAAACCAGATTTTGTTATCATTATCAAGAAAATTGACTAAATAGAAAAAATAAATAGATATAATTCTATCACATAGGCCTACAGTTTGTTTACAACAACGAACGATGACATAATCGGCGTATTTTCTATAAATATCCGATAAGACTGGCAGCCAGATTGGTAGAAAGTTCGTTATAAAGTTCCACAATGATTGCAAAGGGGTGGCAGTCAATTGCTGCGACTCTTAAGCTGTCCAAGTAGGCCACGATTTCGTCAGCGTGGGCCGATGAAGAAGAATGGGTTTGACGAAGAATGTTCGTCCAATTTCATGATTCCAGACGAAGTTTGATGGTACAATAAGCAACCTGCTTAACGAGGCTTCAGAGTTCCTGGACCTCGTTGCATCGAAGATTACGAACGGCGATGGGGATGACATCCGTGATACACAATGAGTTTACCCTCCAGCAATCTGTCGTAGACAGTAGAAGACTGAGCATCCTTAAATCAACCAATAGAGACAGGCATTTTCACGGTCATTCACAAAATATACGGCTCCGTTTGCCAGGATACCAGAAAGAAGACGCAAAGTGTCTGCTACGGTGGATTCCGTTTGAGGCGAGAAAGACCGGAAGGCGAAGGACAGTGTGGACCTCTGTAGGCATTCTGGAAGTGGTGAGACTTAGTTTACTTGAATAGCCTAGCTATGCAACTGCATAGTCAGGCTATTTAGCAATTCGGGGCTGCTGAGTCTGATGAACAAGAAGAGTTTTTTTTACTTCTTGCCACCTGAACGAAAAAAGCAATACATTAATACATCAATATATCAATACATTAAATGTAGTTTAAACTGCCATAAGGATATGAGAATATTTAATTTGTTGAGCTAATTTGTCATACCCTGCCCTCATGGGAGTCCGGAGGGGGGCAAAGGGGCATTTGCCCCCTGAATTTTGAAAGCTGTAACGTTTTCTGTGTTTGTGAATAGCCATTCCATGCAAAATGTCATTCCCCCCGGAAAAATGTTTCCCTCCTAGAAACATTCCCCCCTGGAAAACTTCCTGCGGACGCCCATGCCTGCCTTAGTTCTTTCTGTCATCATGCTAGGAAAACGAGCGGACACAGGTAATGTGATCCAAGTGTAATAGATTTTGAAAAGTTAACTGGGATACAGGTTTTAAACTGGACTGATTTTTATGGTCAGTATTTGGCGTACTCATCAGGTTCACACGTATCCAGGGTCTTAATTATGGCTCTAGCTATAGAGAGCTTTGAATCATTAATTTGTAGTTGTGGAGATCTTCCCAACTGCTAGTCTAACAATGAGAATGAAGTAGCCGTTGTCAAGGCTGCTAGTGAAACCTCCTGTTTTTTTAAATTTTATATCAACTTACAATAACCATTAATTGTGTCGTGAACCCACCTTCATGGGCGGGCGTGCGGGTGACCGGTCAATTCTGCGCCGGTCAATTCGGCGCATGGTCAATTCGGCGCCGGTCAATTCGGCGCCGGTCAATTCGGCGCCTTTTGTTAACGTTTCTTTTTCAACCGACATTTCGTCTACTATGGCTTTCCTTGATCCTGCTTCCAGTTTAAGTTATATTTTAATCGTTGATCCCGCTTCTAGGTTAGTTTATATTTTGATCGTTCATCCCGCTTCTAGTTTTAGATAGATTTCAATCTTTCAACAAAAGGCACAGATGTTGAAATTATAAACTTCAAACCATTTCACACCTGTAACCGTCTTCCAATTAGCAAACACATCAAAGTGATTAGACTTTTATTATTCAATCAATCAAATCCAATCAATCAAATCAAAGTATTCTTTACAGTGAGGAATAGACTAAAATATCTTCAATTGGTGTTTCGAACATTAATAACTTTTGAAATACCAGCAATGTCATTTTTTATAGAATACAAGTCTGCGTTTTGACAACAACTTATTAAATTGTAGTCGCATTCAAAACATTGCCTTCATTGTGTTCTATATATTAAATTATAGCTAACAGTAGAACCTGGATGAAAGATTGAAATATAACTAAAACTAGAAGCGGGATGAGCGATCAAAATATAAACTAAACTAGCAGCGGGATCAACGATTAAAATATAACTCAAGCTAGTAGCGGGATCAACGATTAAAATAAAAATAACAGTAGAACCTGGATGAAAGATTGAAATGTAACTAAAGCTAGGAGCGGGATGAGCGATCAAAATATAACTAAACTAGAAGCGGGATCAACGATTAAAATATAACTTAAATTAGAAGCGGGATAACTTATTAAAATATAACTAACAGTAGAACCTGGATGAAAGATTGAAATATAAGTAAAACCAGAAGCGGGATGAGCGATCAAAATATAAACTAAACTAGAGGCGGGATGAACGATCATAATATAACTTAAACTTGAAGCGGGTTCAAGGAAAGTCATGGTAGACGAAATGTCGGTAGAAATAGAAGCGTTAACAAAAGGCGCCGAATTGACCGGCGCCGAATTGACCATGCGCCGAATTGACCGGGGCCGAATTGACCATGCGCCGAATTGACCGTCGCCGAATTGACCGCGCCGAATTGTCATATCACCGGCGTGCGCTGTGTTGGGCCCTGGTGCTGCGTCATGGCTGACGGGGTGAGATACTCCATTGGAAGAGGGCGCCACTCCTCTTGTCCGTAATACACGGCTGGTTTACCCTTTAATCTTTCGCTACGCCTAGGCAGGCCTGTGGAAGGGTTCCTTACTCCTAACTCTACATTCTCAGACGCCCTTTCAGCATCTACCAGGATGGTTGAACGGCTGTCAGCGGCTTCCGGTCTGGAAGCGAGGTTTGGCCGAATGGTTACCTCAGGATTCGAACTGGACCCAAACACAGTTTTATTGGAATATCACCAGGGCTGTAGTGGTAAAATTAAAGGTGAGTATACGCTACCGGTTAGTTTTCCGAAATAAACTAGAGGTGAGTATACGCTACAGTATTTTGTGAGTATACGCTACAGTATTTTAATATAGATAAATATAAATATTTTGTGAGGTGAGTATACGGTCTCTAGAGCTGAGTATACGCTGTATACCCGCGTATACCCTCGACTACAGCCCTGAGTATCATAGGGAAATCCTTCCTCACTTTGGCTAATCCTATCCGGGTCTGTAATCGTAGCCTCGGATCGAACCTCGCATTGCTCCAATTCTTCCTCATTGAAAGGAGAAGGCGCCTTAGACACTCTTTCTAATAGTGCTGACAACCTCTGAGTGACCTCTGTTCTTAAACTGGGGTCACTGAGGACAAGAGCCATCAGTTGAGATTCATTTAAACTCATCTTTAATTTCAGCAACAAAACCACTTAAATTTGTAATTACAGAAATGATCTTTCAGTCTTTGTATCAATAAGAGTTCTCATTAAACACTTATATAGCAGTAAAATGTCAGCACCCTACTAGCGATAGTGATCAATACCCTTTCAACACAATGCTAGCAACTCGTATGACATCAATCAAATTGCAATTAAGGGCAAAAACCGGCTCACGATGGTTATCAGTGCAATGCAATGCAATGCTTGACATCTTTTTCACGCCGGTGATATGGCAATTCGGCGCCGGTCTATTCAGAAGAAAAAAAACTAGACGTACTTTTCAGAGCTCACGGATTGCCCAAATCAAAAGAAACTAATGTGCGATTCAATTATTACTCTACGGTCAAAATTTAAACTTCTTAAATTTAGAAAGAAAGAAATCAAAGGTTTGCCTGTCCTTCCGAGAACGTTCGACCTCGGCCCACAGATCACTTCGGCTAAGCTCCACAGTTGATGCACTGTCGATTCGAGCTCACCAGCTCACCAGACCAGGCGGAATCGTCGAAATTCGATAGAAATCGGCGACAAATTCGAGTCAAATGCGTCAAACATTGAGCAGCTCACTGTTCGATTTCCAACTACTCGAAACTACACAAATGTACGCTAAAATTGCTTCTTAAATCGGCAACTTGGCGACAATTTCGAGCGTCAGAAATATATCGGCCATCCATCATGGCGACCACCTTGCTCAACTCTACTAAAGCTGACATCAGCCTAGCGCCTCTAGCCTACCTTAGCGCGTATGCGCCTGTCAAAACTAGGTCAGCCCTTAGATCACTTATTTAGCGCGCAAGTCGGCGATTTCGCACTTCGCCACAATTACAACAGTCACAATCTTCCCCGATCAATTAATTTTATTGAAAATTAGCAGGGTCGAGGCCACGAGGTCGTTATAGAAAACGTCTAAATTAAATTAGCATCGTTATCACCATCACCATCAAAATCACCATCACCATCAAAATCATCATCATAACCATCATGCATGCTCCTCTCTGGTGCAGTGACCTTTCCACGACACGTATCTTCCTGACGCACAACCGCTGAAAAGCATCGAGCTTCATCTCCATGTCTTCGGAATGCGTCCATGTCTCTGCTCCACACAGAAGGACAGCAGTGTGTCCAAAGTTAGTATTCAAAATTCCTTGTGTTAGGCTGCTGATTTTTTTTTTATTCCGGATATTTCTATAGCGCCTCTCGAAGTCAACTACTACTCAGAGGCGCTCCCGACTACAGCATTTGATACTGTGCCGGAATTTTCACGCCGAAGCGCCACGAGCAATTGCGAGTGAAGGACTTGCCCAAGGTCCGTACGCAGCGGCTAGAGTGGGATTCGAACCTGCAACCCTCCGGTCACAAGGCGCCGAACTTACCACTGAGCCACCACGCCCCACGATGCAGTCCCGGGCGCTGTTATTCCCTTTCCTGTGGTCGCTCCAGATTTGAAACGCACTGACACCATGGGCGTCCGCAGAGGGAAGGAGGCATTTGCCCCCTGGACTTTTAAACTTGTCTCGTTTTCTGTGATTGTGAATAGCCATGCAAACATGTCATTTTGCCCCCTCCCCCCTAGAAAAAGTTTTCCCCCTAGACAAATTTTACCTCCCGTAGAATAATTCCTGCAGACGCTCATATCTGACACCCAGCAATAGTTTGATTTTCCCTATCACTTTCCAACAACCAATAATTAGAACGTCCAGTGTATTATCTCGGTGGCGCTGTAAAAGAATTTTATTAGATTGATCAGAAATGCATTTTGTAATTAAGCAACGGAAGATATTTCTATCAGATTCATTATACAAGTAAATATCCGGGCACATAAATCTAAATTCGTACTATATGCATGAGCCAAAATTCACGAAAAATAGATTAGGTATTCGCAGTTAAATGAGTTAGACATCTTTCCTGGAATGGATTTTTTGCTAGAAACGAAACAGTGGATGTGGTTTTCCACCTGGTTGGTTGGTTCGTGGTGTTTTTATATTTAGGCGTTATTGGTTTAAATGTTATTTTTCGAGTTGAATCTATTTCAACACCTCTGTCTAATCGCAGTCAGCAGAGGTTCCCATTCGTAAAATAACAAAGCTGTGATGTCATTCTATAGATAGTTTTTGTCTGTTTAGATTTCTATGAAAAAACGAAGAAAACATGTGCAATCGTTAGAAACAACAGAAATTATCTCTTAGAAAACATTCAACCAAGTGACGAGTTAATCGTTTCGCTGTTGTCTCTCAACTGCATAACGGAAGAACAAAGTCACTTCATTCAACGACGACGTTCAACACAAGATAAGAACGCCGAGCTTTTGTACTTTCTGAGATCCTTCGACGAGACAAAGTTTTCAGATTTCGTCATTGTGTCTTCGACGAATTAAACAGAAGACAGTGGCAAGGATCATAGAAAATGGAGGAGGTTTACGATCAAAACTGTATATAAAGGCTTATGATTACATATTCCTTGTTAACGTAGCCTATTTCGCTGACTGTTGAAATTGATCTGTCCTGGTACTTGCGTTTTTACGCGAAATCATAAATTGGAGCTTTATAAATAACTGATCAATAATGACATTTAATTTGAAAAGCATGTTAATGTTCGTTATGAAAAAGTTCAGTGGGGTTTTTCGCTCAAATTAGCTCGTAACTTTGTTGAAATCCATTTTTAATTCAACCGTAGTTAACTAAAATTACGTCTCAGTACTAGTTTGACACTTGAATTACATCGTTTTTCGTTTTTAGGTGTATTAAAGATCGAAGTGCAAAATCTTGGTGAAAAGTGTAAGTCTACGGAAACACAGCTTCTTCATCAAGCAATCGAAGATCTTCGAAACAGAACCAAACCAAGGTCACATCAAACTGATAAAGTCATCAGTAAACTGAATGATGAAGGCATAGAAATCCTGAATTCTCAACTGGACAGACAGACTGTGGTTGTTTGGATCTGGTGTCATATACAAGCGGCTCTTGAAAATTGTGTGAGGCTGTACGAATCGAACCAGCTGAAAGATGTAGTCTTTGGCAAAATTCAACCATCCACTTCAAAGACGATCAACATTGATAGGAATCAATTTAAGAAAACCATTGGCAAGCTCCTATAAAGTCACTCATCATAAAAATAATTAAAGCATGTAATCAACATATAGGTAAATGAAATGAATAAGATGGCGCTGCTATAAAAAATTAGCATGTTGCTAAAACGGATAAATTCTTAATTTATGTGAATAGAGTGAAAATACTTGAAAACAGAAAGGGAGGCGGGACAAATGTTTGGTGTAGACAGAGAAACTTTATATACCAAGAGATATGAATGAAATCAAGATATCAGAAGAAACCATCAGGTGGGATTAAAATAAAAATATACAAATGATACAATTGAAAAATGAGCAGAGGCAAAAAAGGCTCATAGTGAGATAAAAACGCACAAAAATTGATTTTGGCAATTATTAATAACAGGGACATGTAGTAAAACAGAACAGGTAATTAACGCATAGATAATGAGCAGTAATATCATATCAGTTAATTAGAGAGAGAAAGGTGTGAGGTCAGTGGCGTCACGATGGGGGGAGGGTGTGGGGGTGGGTAGGGTGCGGACCGCCCCGGGTGACACCCTCAGAGTGACACCCAACATGAGAAAAAGATGAAATTTTTTTAAGATGAGGTCATGACTTTTCAGGGGAGACGAATTCCTAAAAAGGTCTTCAGGTTTTGTTCGGGAGACGAATTAAAAAGTAAGGAAGTGATGGTGTTATGATTGGAGACCGAAAAGAAGGATGGATGGAAAAAGTAAAAACCAGGCGAATGACTAAAAAAGGTCATCAACTTTTTGGGGAGATGAAATCGTTGGAGACGAATTCCCCAAAAAATCTTTCACTTTTTTTGTGGAGACGAATTCCTAAAAAAAGGTCATCACTTTTTTTTAGGGTGACACCATGACTTACCGCACCGGGTGACACCAGCCCTAGTGACGCCACTGTATGCAGTCTTGTTGTCAAGACCTTAAACCTCAAGACCAAGACCAAGACCAAGACCTTGAACCTCGAGACCAAGACCAAGACCAAGACTTTGAACCTCGAGACCAAGACCAAGACCAAGACCCAAAAAAATCCCATTCAGGCCAAGATATCTTTTCCTTACACAAAAAATTGTGGAGTCGATATTTTATTGAAAACGTGAGTCGTTTATTTTATTCAAGCAAATGAACTTTAAATGCAGACTGCAGAGAATTCCGAATTCGTATTTAGGCCTACAAAAGTCCTTCATAAAAACTGTTATTCCAAATGCCTTTTGTATTTTATATAAAAAAAACAATTCGCTCAGAATTTTCTGACCAAGACGTGCCTTGTAAGCCTCATAAAAACCCCACCACGTGAAAAAAATACTTTTCATAGCTAGGTGCTGAAGTCGCTGGCACACACAGTAACTTTTCAAGCACTGGATGTAAATGTACAAATTGGGAGCCTTTATGATATCCTCCCATGGTGGCTTCAGAAGCAAGTCTCGACAGGGCTTCCATATACAGCATAACTTAGTTGCTGCTGCCAATGGGTTTTCCTGACCAACAAGACTTGCATCCGTCCGTAGGTATTTGTCATAGGTTATGATGCAAACAGGTTTGATAAGTTTTTAAATTCTTGAGTTTTGTTAAATGACTGTTCATATTTACAGCCGGTCTTGGTCTTGGTCTTGCGAGACCAAGACCAAGACCTTGAACCTCAAGACCAAGACCAAGACCAAGACCTTGAACCTCAAGACCAAGACCAAGACCAAGACCTTGAACCTCAAGACCAAGACCAAGACCAAGACTTTTAAAAACGAACTCGAGTGCACTCGAGACCCAGACCTCGGTCTCGAGGACAACAAGTCTGACTGTATGAGGTTAATATGTCGGAAGCGAGATATGGAAGCAGTAAAAACCAGCAGCAGACAAACTCTGAACCATAGACATAAAATGATAGAGACAGTGAGCAGATTGTTAAATAAAATAAATACAAAGAAACATGCAGTAAGATAATCGATGAGCCTAGTGACCAACTGTTTTTTATTATAATTCCTATAGTAAAATATAAACATAATGAATGAATAATAATTATAGTCAGTTATTAATATATTCATGATTTTGTTTTGGTTTGGTTATGAGTCCGAGGCTGATGCCGCGCGCATCAGCCTCATCAATGATGAAACACGTGTCAGATGCACATTGTCTTATTAAAATAAAAATAATAACAAATAAACAAAGAAATCATTAATTGAAAACTAACTAAATGTGGACAGTAAATTATAATACAAATATTAATTAGTCATTAAAATATATTAGCATTCAATTCTTTGCGTATTTATGATTATGTTGTGTTTTTTTTTATATTTAAGTCGTGTGTTCGATTTCCGTCAACTTCACTCAGAGAATCGACAAAGGAAGAAATGAACATGTGTTTGGAGTGACTAAACTGAGGAATGAAATCTATGTCTTACATGAAAATGTAATTTGTGTCTTTGAGGATAGAATTCCATTTCGTTTTCAGAAAGAAATCGACGTAAAAGAGATTAAAGATCCCTTTGACATTGGATCCAGTGCGAAGGAAAATTGTCTCTACGTCTCTGACTATGAAGAGAAGTGCGTCTGGAAGATAACAAGAGAAACAGATGCCGAGCACAAAATCATCAAATGGCTGACCACTGATTATCACCCATTGACTCTGTCGGTGTCCAGTGATGGTCACTTGTTACTGGTCATCGAATTCGAATCATCGTCCATTCTGATGATCTACGGATCAAGCGCAGAACTTATTCGTCCCAATCAGTTACCAGAAGACACCGAGGATACATATCACGCAGTGGAAACATCCATCGGGACTTTCATCATCCTTAACTTGTGGACGAAAAACGAGGAGGGAGAGAATGGATCAAGTGGAAGACAGATGGCAATAAATTGGGGCATATGTGGATTGACCAGAGATGGACAGACGGTCATCCGTCGTTTTATTCCTTCAGATGAAACACACAAACTGAATGATCCTTGGTATATCTCACTCGATTCAGACGACCAAGTTTTTGTGGCTGACACAGATAATGATAGAGTGATTCTCTTGGATTGCGATTTAAAATGGAATCGAATTCTTTGTCCTACCACAGAAGAAGAAGAAGGAACGAGGATCCAAATGCCAAAGAGGTTGTTTTACGACGAAGAAAAGAAACAAATGATCGTCGTCGGAGATTTAGAAAAAGGAGTTCATGTTTACACTTTGCGTCGAAAATGAACGTCAACATCTTTTCATCAACAAATTCTGACAAAATATCCCTTTAAAACTCTACAAAATATTAGATAAATCTTCTAATTTCATTAATACATTTTGAATGATATATAATGACATTTAGCAGATATTAAATAATTAGATGAAACAGTTTGACTCTCATTTTCTAACATTTGGTTTAACCTCTACTTTACAGAAATCACAGACATAGGAGCGCCATGTCGAGAAGTAAGAAGATCGCAACCGATTGGTTGAATAAGATGGACGTTGCATGCTCTGAAAGCGCCGGGACGGAGTTAATTAATTAAACCCGCCATCTGTCTTATCTGCAGATAAGGCAGCTCTGTACACACCCCGGAAACAATTGCCTCTCTGAATAAACAAAGACAAAGGGATTTGGTAGCAGAGGGGCTCTGAGGTCATGGGCAGCGGCTTACATGTGTGCACAAGTTCAGTGATTTAACAAGTGGTGGGTATTGAGTAAGTAGTCAGACGAGCTGGGTCAGAGTCATCCAGAGAGAGAGAGAGAGAGAGAGAAAGAGAGAGAGAGAGAGAGAGAGAGAGAGAGAGAGAGAGAGAGAGAGAGAGAGAGAGAGAGAGAGAGAGAGAGAGAGAGAGAGAGAGAGAGAGAGAGAGAGAGAGAGAGAGAGAGAGAGAGAGAGAGACACCTTCGCTTAATTAAGTAATGAGAATTAAGCTCATTCGTTCAATTAATTCAATCGGGAATTTAATACAGCTCACCTTCGAGAAACCTACTCAGACGCGCACCCAGACCGACGAAGGAAAATATATCAGACGAATTGCTGGTAAAATGCAGACGTGCCACTCCTAGGCAGTAGGCGAATCTCTGATGGAAGACTATTCCAAATAGAGGGCCCATCAATTGAGAAAGCCTGACGTTGCCTAATTGTGGAGCGCGCCCGGGCAGCTAAGAGTTCTCCTAGCAGAAGATCGAAGGGGATAGACGGGGATATAATAAAGGGCAGACATCATTATCCCGATTCTCTATAGTCGCACGACTCGTGGTCCTTCAAGACGCAGGACCTTCACTGGCTCCCCACCCGTTATTCGTCCTTTTTAATGCTATCGGTTCTAGCCTTCGCACCTAAGGCCACAAATACCCATCAGAAACCGAAACTACTTTTATATAGCGCAGAGTTTTTCAAACTGTGGTCCGCGGACCCCTGGGGGTCCGCAAAGGATATGGCGGGAGTCCGCGAGAGCGTTCTGAAAATAATGTGATGCTTAACATTGCATGGTTTTATCAAAATTGAGGTTTTATATTTTATGTTTTCAAATTCATACGCTACGTTTAGTATGCTTGTAACTGTATGATCCACAACGATCCAATTGGGTATTCGATCACACCAGTTTTGTGATGCTGCTGATAGTTATTTTTTGCGTACTAGGGCCTACAGTGACGTAAATAAGATGTAGGCTTATGGTCACGTTACATTTCTAGCCTAATAAAACGTGTGTTTTAATAAAATTTAATATATAATTTCTGCTAATCGACTGCTAATCATTTCTGCACCCAATGTAAGCGCGATGTATTTGAAGCCTTCATCAGAAGTAGGCCTACAACTAGATTCCATTTAAAAAGGTTTAAGATCGATATTCACAAAACAAACTTTGAAAGTCTGCAAGTGTTTCAGTTAGATAATCAACACTGGATATGAGTCTGGTTGTTTTTTCCATGGAAGAAACACTGAAGCTCTAGCTAGAACTCTAGTTGTGTTTACATAAACGTTATATTTTCTTCTCATTGTAACTCTGGACTGACTTGGGTTTTCTGAAAAAAAAACACACTTTCTCTATAGTCTGTAGCATTAAGTATTATAATTACAGGACACAGCTAGTTAGCTGAAAAAAAGTCTAGTGGTTCCTCCAGTGAAGGCTTCATTTGAAATACGATGGTCTATTGTGTACTCTGGACTTGTAGAATTATAAATTTTTGGAATTCGCCTGATTTTAGCCTTTAAAGTTTAAATGAACGATAATACAGAGATTTGCAAAGCATATCCCTATTTCGTTCACGTTCGCTGTTATATGCTAACTATATAATTTTGCTGTTTGTATTATCGATGACTTTCTGAAACGTAAGAAAACAGTGCTTAGGCCTATCCAAAATAGCACCAATTATGGATAGTTTTTGCAAAGCAAAGCAAGTACATCCCTCTCGCTGACATTACTGGTTTTTGGCGAAACCGATGTTATTCATTTATTTTAAAAATGACTCTGTTCCATAGTTATTGCAGGGAGTTAATAACAATTTATTTAGTGTTACTTTTTATCTTATAACTAGCTGTCCTAACCCGTGAAAAATCACGGTATATAAAAAACAATTATTATTGCAGTGATAACAATAACGTCATATTATAGGCCTATAGCCGTCGTCAAGACAACCGTCAAGACAACCGTCGCCAAGGCGGCAGTATAGTGACGTCACAATAGTGTTTGTTTACGGGACAGACAGACAGACAGACAGACAGACGTACAACGGTTATTATGTAAGTTGATAGTCCTTAACGTCATAAATTAGCAAGCGTTTGTTGTGGAAATAGTCTGTATGCCTGTTATTTTTTTATATTAAATTTTAAGTGATAGGGGCCTAAATTTTGCTTTGTAAATACTGGGGTCCGCGAGCTATGCCTAGAAAAAAATAGGGGTTCCTGGTCCAAAAAGTTTGAAAACCTCTGATATAGCGCATTGATAGAGAAACACACTAAGCCAGCACTTGCAACTGCGTTGCTAGATACCAGGTCCCCAAAAAACGTAAGAGTTGAGTTTGAACAGAATGGTCTGGTGATGTGTTTCCCAGAAACGCGACTTTAATAATTCTTTGCCTGAAACATAATCTATTGATCCTCGTTTCGTTTTGTCGTCGGATGACATGCCATTAAATTCTCGTTTCTGGCACCCATCAGACACGGAAAAGAGAGAAAAGTTGGTCATGAGGATACTGCTCCATTGCAAACGGACAGATAATACATTGTGGGGCGTGGTGGCTCAGTGGTAAGTTCGGCGCCTTGTGACCGGAGGGTTGCAGGTTCGAATCCCACTCTAGCCGCTGCGTACGGACCTTGGGCAAGTCCTTCACTCGCAATTGCTCGTGGCGCTTCGGCGTGAAAATTCCGGCACAGTATCAAATGCTGTAGTCGGGAGCGCCTCTGAGTGGTAGTTGACTTCGAGAGGCGCTATAGAAATATCCGGAATAAAAAATAAAAATAAATATCAGAAGACCAGATTTTCTCTCAAAACACCTTTTGCCAGCTTCACATCCTTCACTTCCATAGCTACAATTTTATCGAGGATACATTCATCGTACTCATCCTTGATTGTAATTTCACTGAAAGCATTCATAAACTCGTGATTTGTGCAATTTTACAAAGGTCCTTTTGGAGTGGTCATTGCAAGTAGAATATGTTTCCTCCTTGACAAATAGATCTTGAAGCTACAGGTAAACGTTAGAAGATATCACATCTGTTTAAAGACTTTTGTGGAACTCATCAGCAGAGAAGGAGAATGGAGGGACCTTTCAAGCCACGGCGTAAACATCACAGCAATCAAAATAGGACGAAATAAACGCAGCGCAACAAGATTTATTTCTTTTATCACAGATCATTTAAACCAGTGGTGCACAACCTTTTTCGGCCAAGGGCCATTAAACGATTTCTTTGAACCCTTCGGGGGCCAAACAAGTGATGACTCCGCTTAGTTGGGATGAATGCATGTCAAAATTTATGAAGATAATGTGTGCACTAAACAAGTATAAAAGTAAATATAAAAAGTTTTAGAGGAAGGGGACTCGTGGTACATCTATATTACTATTATAATACTGATGGTTTTTCCAATGACCACAGTGCGCAAGTAACTGTAGACTTAATGTCAGTGCTGGCTCATAAATAGTCGCTTTTCCTGTTGGACATCGCGGGCCACATGACGACTCGTCGGGGGCCAGATTTGGCCCGCGGGCCGGAGGTTGTGCACCACTGATTTAAACGGTGCATCCACAGTTAAAAATGGGAGGCTAGTAAGTCACTGGTAAATCTTTGTCGATTTAACCTTGCTTAATTAGTATTGATAAGCAGCATCGAATATTCTCTTTTTTCTCATGAAGGTTTTCTCCATGACTTATTTTGTACCTTCTTACCCGGATTCTTCTCTGGAGAATGCATTAAGAGCGTCACAGGATACGTCGATTGTGACATTTCATTTCGCAAAATAGTCTAAGGACCTTTTAAAAATTTCTCTTTCGGTTATTCTTGCAGCATCTGTGTAACTTTTCTCTTTGGTCTCTCTGGCAACCGGACTCGAACCACTAATTGACATCGATATCGGAACAACCACTCGGATGCGATGCAGCGCTCGTGAATAAGCTGATGCCTTGCGCTTAGCTTTACAGTGGCGCTTTCGAAAATTGATGATTTAGATTCTCTCCCTCGTTCACTCGCTCGCAATCTCTCTTTGTCTCTCTGTATCTGTTTGTATATATCTTTATCTCGGTCTAGTCTTTGTATCTCTGTCTTTTGCCTCTGGCTCTTTCTCTGTCTTTCTTTCTCTGTTATGACTGCTTCTCGATAGTTTAGTTTTATACTTAAAAGCCATGTCTGAGGAATTTTAGATGGTGCTCATGATCTGGCAAGACAATCAATAATGAATGGCACCTTGAACCGCGCGGTTGATGTCACTAATTACAATAAAAAATAGAGAATAATTTGGGTTGGCAAGATCCAATTGATACCCTATCCATTTGCTGTTTTGTTCCGATTACCTTCAAAACCGCTGCGCCCAACACTTGGCTATAGAGTTTTCTGCTTTTTCAGAGGACTTGATTATTACTGAACCACGATCATGTGGCACGATGTCCAGAGACAAACAGAAACTTCGTTCCTGTTTTAACGCATTTATGTGACCATTCACCGCAGTAAAACAATTGTCTTGCATCGACATAGGAGAAGACTAACCATCCCAGAGGAGGCAAGTCTTTCTAAAATATTTTAATATATCTTTATCTTACTATCTTACTCCTAAGATGTTTTGAGTAGTGAGTAGCCTAATAAATAACAACAAGAATGATAATAACAATAATTATAGGAATCATACTTTACAATGAAAATTTATAAAAATATTTAGTAACTATATTTTTATTATAAAATCATACATACTTACTTACTCATGTATTGATATTTAAAAACTGCTAGGCCTATATCAATTATACAATTATTAAATAAGAAATGTAAGACATCGCGTCAATTGTGTGACGTCATAATTATATGGGTTAAAGACGCCATTATAATTTTAGGTAATTTTTTGCAATGGAACTCAAGTTTTTTAAATTTAATTAGATCTCTGTCGAACGTTCTTTAGTGTGTCGTGCAGTATTGATGTTGATTGTGGCAAGAGGCGACGTTTGTTCTTCTGTAGATTATAGTGCATCCATTAGGCCCTACATTATGTCGAAGAAACGAACATCAGCTGAATCAAGTAATGATGAGCAAACGACTGAAGACTCAGATGGCAAGTTAATGCAAGGCAGTCTTTAATTATATGCTCTATAGTCCACTGTTATTTGAAAGCTCAAATCATTTTCCTATCATGAACACCCCATATAGGCCCTACATGTACTACCATCCGTGCAACCAGACCTTAGCTAAAGCCTTTATTTATTCAGAATCGGTAGCGTGCGCCCAACCACACGAGACTGCAAACTCTATACTGAAATCTCATAAGAATAAATTACAATGTACAATTATTGAAGACAATCATTGTTTTGGGTATAATAGAATGCTTTTCTTTTGTAATAGTATTCCAACAAACGGACAGCGTTGAGCATGCGGAACTCGCCTCATTCAGCGACACAACGGTAAGCTACATGACATTCACATGCAAATCAAAATTCTTGCTTAGATCTTTTTGTATTTTCGTGAATTGTTTAGGTACCGTAGTGCAATTTGTAGACCAACATTTTCTATGCTTTATCTTTAGTCAGATAACCTCATTGATAATTAATCGTAGGCCCTACTCAAATTTGACGCGAAGACATCAAATTGTCTATGTCTCTAAATGTCTGGTTTTCAGTCGAAATTGAGCTTCATTCTTCGGACATCTATTATCGATTCTGTTACTTTAGCGACTCCTCGTTATTTTCCTTAACCGCGACTTGATTACTGTCATGCAATTCTGCGAACGCTTTTTACAGTATGTTGAATGAAATCTGCTTTCTCTTTAACTATTGCATCTTGCATCATCTAAGGTCAGCTTCCGTAGGAATTCTGTTCAAATTAGTTTGAAAGAAAATTAATGGGAAAGTATTAATAATCACTAAAAGATCGGAAGTAAAAAGAGGAAATGCTATTTGGTTTAGTAATATCAAATAATATAAAATCGAAAAGATAGGTATGACTTTGCTTCCAGCTTCTTAATTTTTTTATTTGATCTTGACCTTTATTTGAATTCTTCGACTAAATGATCATTGCAGAGACGAGTTCTTCAGAAATATAAACATATTATGTGATATGTTTTAACGTTACATGTAGCTCCAAGATCTCCCGATCGAGATGCTTTTGCATATCCTCGTTAAAGCCGTAGCTATGGAAGTGAAGGGTATGAAGCTGGCCAAAAGTGTGTGGAAAGAAAAAGCTGAACTTGTGATAAGCAGACTTAGAACTGTCTGTTCGCATTGGAGCAGCATCCTCACTACGAACTTCTTTCGGAACGAACTTCATAGAGCTCTAGATGGCATTGGTTAGTTCATGAAATATACGTGTTAGCTCTGTTTTGTACGTACGAATAACTAGACCATAAATTGGAATTACGATCAATGTGTAGGTAAGTCATATTTTTACTATGACATTATTTCTCTTAACCTTGGGATGTTGTGGCGGTTGAGCAGGCAAGTGCCTTGCCATGTGATCTTCTTGCTGACAGTGCACGATAAGTGTTTCCTCAAAGGCTGGATTCTTTAGGAGGAGTGAAAAATTAAGCATTTCTGCCCTGGACGGAATTGAACCTGCGACGCCTCAATTTATTATCCAACATGGCAGCCACAAGACTATCTTGATTCCACATACGAGCAATATTACGTGACAGAAATATACACTGTTATAGCGCTCGTGTATAAGCTGGTGCCCTGCGCCTAGCTTTATACTAGCGATTTTGAAATTTGACCGTGTTTTTGGCCGGGTCTGTCTGTTTCTACTGGTTCTCTTCCAAGAACAACTTCTCCGTCTGTTATAATTGAACGGCTAGGATTTCTCCCCTTAACGCATTCCCAAGCAGAGTTTAGCAATCATTGTGGCAGCTGCCACGGCTGCAAAGCAAGATTGCTGGCAGCCTGCAGGATGCTGATTTGGCTGCTTTTGATGAGACTGCACGGCAGTGCACGTGGAATGTTGGATCTCTCTCACTCTGGGTAAGTTGGCTTCTAGTGAATGAGTAACTTTGCATTACAATCCAAAAACTTCATTCACTAAAATGGATGGTTTGATGTTTCTATTGATCACTTGAGTTAGGTCATCTAGCTTCAAGTTTCGTGATTTTCTTTATACAACTCACTTGCATCGTCCTCTCTTGGTGAATGTTTTTCTAACGCCGAAATCTTTGCTCTGTCGATCCTCTTAAATGTCCAAGTACACAGGCAAAAGGTTCGTGAGCTAACAGCAGGTTGTCATTAATTCCCAACCGGTCTGTAGTCAAACTCTGAACAAGGTGTGAACTGTTAACTCTGGATTGGACTTCGTAGGAACTGCGTAAACGCGACAATCCGCCAGCGCAACTACTTTCTCAGAACCGTATTCTGAGCAAAAAAACGCTTACACATAGATTCTTTTTCTTTATCGAATTTTGCATTTTTTAGGATAAGTATTTTGCATTATTTAGGATAAGTGTTTTGCATTATTTAGGATAAGTAGCACGCATCGTTTTGTGAGGCAATTAAAAGATTGTAACTTGTGTCTGCGTAAATGCCTACACAGATCTGTTTAATAGCTAGAAACCTACTTTAGCGTAAAAAGGATTTTATCATAACCTAATATCTTGTTTTACCACTACCAACGCTTTTGTCGTCGTCATCATCATCATCATCATCATCATTATTTTCTATAAAATGCTTACGAACATCAGTGCAATATTGTAATAGTAATCAGGCTTTGTAGGGTGGTCGTTTTTGTTTGAGAATAATGCAGTAGGTTACTGAACTTATTGCTAAACTTTCAGGGTAATCTAATTGGCTCTAGGATTTCTCGCCCCCGGATGATTTGCCCCCCATTATTTCGCCCCCCAGAAGTTTCGCCCCCGTCGATCCAGCCTCTAGTCTTAGTTACATTTTCATCATAGATCCCGCTTCTAGTCTTCTAGTTACATTTTCATCGCTAATCCAGCTTCTAGTCTTAGTTACATTTTCATCATAGATCCCGGAGGCGAAACTTCCGGGGGCGAATCTTCCCGGGGGCGAAATGTCGGGAGCGAATCTTCCGGGGGCGATTATTCCGGGGGCGAAATTTCCGTATCTCAATCTAATTTAGCATTTAGGGCCTGCTATACATTGGAAGTAGATACATTTCCAAGTGCATAATTGTTTAGGTTTTTGAAAAAATAAACTTCGCCTAATCGGAATGCTTAGGCTATTTGACACGTGTCACTTCGGTTGCGCAATTTCTGTAACAGAAATGTTAATGTCTTTAGTTTTGGAGACGATTCGTTTAGAAATGTTGCATGAAGCACTGATCGACCGTTTCGTCCTCAAAGTTTCTACAATGAAAGATGACATAGTTTTATTCTACAAACAAAAGCATTCAGACGGCTCTATATCCTTTGATATTAGCGTTTACGACCGCAACAATATGGCAAAGGTGAAAGATGTCATCGCACTACCAGGAATATATCCGGGGGACATAGCAGCTTGCAACGTGTCAAACTGCTTGTATGTTCTAAATCTAAACAGGGAATGGCGTTGCTCTTCAATCTTACGCGTTACGAGAGATGGAGAGCATCAGTTTAGCATTCAAACATGGATTAGTGATCCAAGATCTTCAATTTCTTCTATATCCGTATCCGTTAACGGCAGCCTAATAATCATTTCAACACCAGAAGGACTAGATTATCACGCAGTAAGCATACATACTGCAATTGGTTCCTTGTATTACGAGGTAATGTTGTCTCAAGATATCTATGAGTTCAGAGATATTGGAAGTGTAATTCAAAAATCAAATGGAAACTTGGTATTAGCTTCTTCCAGCGAACAGTTTCAGATGGTATTAACGGAGATCAATACAGATGGGATTATTGAAAGGCAATATAAATCTTCACTTAGCGGAATGAGTGGTGTGAATTTTGCTGATGCTTCTGGTAGAATTCTGATAAATGATCCGGGAAATGGAATCGAGCTGTTAGATTCTGAGTTGAATCTCTTGGACTTTACTGGTCCGCAGCCGAATGAGGACGACTTTAATTTTCACCATAGCTTGCACTACAATAGCGAGAGGAATGAGGTAGTGGGTATTTGCGTTGTTAATTCTGATATCACTGTTCTAAACATCTTCCGTTTCAGTGAACAATAAAACCACTCCATAGAATGTTGACGATGGAGGACAATTTAAATTAAATAGGCCTAGTGTTGACATATCGTGTACTTACTGTCGCATCGTAGCTACTACTGCATTTAATTTTAAACATGTGTGTTGAGTAAACTTTTCCTTTTCAGATATACGTTTGGAATTTACAATTCACGTAATTAAAAAGCAATTTGTTTTTCTTTGTTTCGTGTATTTTATTTGTGAAATTCTGCTCTGATGCATACATAGATCTGTTTGCTAGCTAGAAAATAACTTTAGATGACAGTGGGTGAGTTATTGTATTGGTGGAGGGTCTGAGAATATGCGGAATTCATGGGGAATTTCGTTCCACAGTTGAGGTGCAGTGTAATCTATGGATCGGTTGGTGAACTTGAGACGAGTAGTCCCTATCTCAAACTTGCATCTCCAACGGTAGAGTTTCCGACTTCTTATTCACTATTTCCCCCACCATCGGAGTCGTCTGTGTGACTACAGTCTTGGTAGGATATGGTCACCTTTAACATTGGGTAAATCGCTAAATATTCATGCCGCAACCTTGGGGTGGGGTAATTTTTGACCCACTCCATAGCGGGTTTTCAAGCATGACTTTACACGGTCAGAGATATTTGAAATTCTATTGACAGCTTAAATGGCTAATCATTAACTTCTGAATTTAATTTCAAAATTCCATCTCATAGATTTTACACATACAACTTTATTAGAATAACAATTTGTCAGCTTATAATTGATAAAGAGGCTGAACTTTCACAAATACATAGGCTTCAGATCATATCTGTTGAGCTTAAATATCGTCTTTAACAACGGCATTTACTAGTCACAGGGCAACAGCACAAATCAATACATATAGAAAATGCGCACATACACAACAAATGTTATATTAAATAGTTTATATGTGCAAATATTCAGAAATTCAGTCAAAATGTGAGTTAATGACAATATATTAGCAGCTGCTTGACATCGTACTTCAAAGCCTAACAAATAATTTTAATGTAACATCATATTTTCTTAAGGTGCACATACTTCGTTCAAGATAAAAAGAACTAAATCTCATGTTTTCGTTTTTCAAGAGTAATCAGCTCCAGATTGTCTTTGTTAGTCTGAAAAGAAATTATGAAAAAACCTTTGCATTCGCAATGATTTACGAATCGACCTTTCAACGGCGTTGCATCTTAGCGAACCTTGCAGAAGTAAGAAATTCATTTATCAAGTGGACGAAGAACTGGAAAATTTCAATGATAGTAAGTAATGTCCCTCCAAGAATCAGTCCCAAGGCACCGCCAATGTCGCAAACCAGCGTGAGTAAATCGTAGGCTGGAGTCGTTTTGATGTCGACGTAGCTCAACTGAGAGAAGTAGATATCCAGGTAGACGAGTTCCTTGCTCAGCTTCGACATCGTCAGATTCCGTCCTTTGAACTGCGACCTTCGCGATGTGTAGTTGAGGAAATGCTGTGACAGAGGACTTGTCGAGATTGATAACGGATATGAGGGTAGATGGCATTGGAGAGGACAATCACATCTGCCGGATGCGCCAGAAGTAACCCACAATGTTGAGGCTTTTGTCACGCAAGAATAGATCTGATCAAGAGAGCACACTGATCCGGCAACTAATTGCACAAAATGACAAAATAGACTTCATCTAATAATTAAAAATTACTGATACATTTATAAGAGTCATTGGCTGTATTGTGAGTTGTTTCATTGTCAAAGTGATGACAGAAATTTCTTTGGTTTCGATGCGCATCACTAATACGTTACATGTGGACCTTTCTAGCAATAACAAGTTAATATTATCCTGGTTGTAAGTAGTCGCCAGGTGGTGGAATAATCTGCACATGAATTTTACGAATTGCACAAGAAAGCCGCGTTCGCTGCAAACACGCCAACTGGCTTGACATGAGCACGTTCCTCGTCGATGTACAAACCTTGCTGGGCGAACTCCAGCTGTGCTCAGACATCGGTGAAGGATTAAATCAATCGAGATTCTCTGATCTTTACCTCTTCATGACGGCATCTATCGATGACCTAGCATGTAAACTCCTTCGTATGCGGGACTGCTCTATTTTACGTCTGATATGGATCATTACAACGCTGTCTGTGATTTTGAGTCATTTCTTCATGTTGTTTTGCATCGATAACTGTCTTTTATGCATCATATATGATTCAACTTCTTGAAGTGCGGTGTTCCACAGAGTAATGCACTGGTCCCGTTCCTCTTTACTAGAATACCACACCACTCGGTTCCATACTTTCTGACAGGTCTGCTGACTACCATTCGTTTGGAGACTGTTACTTTTACTCGACATTAATTTTGTTGGCCTAGTACCGCTTTCCAACTACTTGCGCCTGTTTTCAATAACATTCAGTGCTGTATTAATAGTAAAAGGATTGTTGTCAATTTTTCTAAGACCGAATTCCTTCTTGATAGCTTTAAAAATTTGATTAGCTTAAATCCGACCAACTGGGTGAACCCCTTTCGTTTTTCGCACTGAATGTGCACTTACTTTGTTAAAATGTTGGACTCCACCATGTATTTTTTCTAACCACGGTTAGGCATATACATATCCGTTCCATTTCACTTACGGTTTATTCGCCGAATCAGATCTTAATGTGCCTGAAACTATTTTACTTTCACTAGCGAATCGCCCGAAAGTCGGAAGCACCTTTCGACTCTCGGGCCTTCTCGGAAGTCAGTAGGGTTACAGTTTAGTGCCGCCTGGTAAAACCAGACTCTTGTGGATTGAGGAGTGAGTTGGAAGTGCGAACCCGATGTGATAATGTCAGACATTTTATGTTTGGTAGAACTTTCGCTAAATGCCGCTGCTATCGTCGAAGCAACCGCGCATAGAACGATTAGAAATGGAAGCAAACCCGCGCATTCAGTTTGATACACCATGTGTTTCGAGTAATCAATTAGGTTACATTATAGGCCTATCGTAGCAGATAACATCTGGCGTAGAGTGCGAGAGGTACAGAGATCGAGTCCCGTAGGCGGACATGCTTTGTAGGCTGCAATTTCAGCCGTATATTGCAGGCTGTCTGTTCTGTTAGTAGTTAAGATTTATCGCATAACATGTACTTGTACAGCGCAGTGCGTTTGCAGGCGCTTAATTAAAGAATAAATATTATTATTATTATTATTTTTTTTTTATTATTATTATTATTATTATTATTATTATTGTTATTATTATTATTATTATTATTATTATTATTATTATTATTATTATTATTATTATTATTATTATTATTATTATTATTATTATTATTATTATTATTATTATTATTATTAAAGATTCTCTTAATCGGATGAATAGCGCGTGTTTGTCGTGGTTGCTTGGCAGCGGCTTTAGTCATACCTATTGGAGTTGGTCATCAACCAAACTGTCCTCTTCTCACAGCAGCATCTCTGTTGGTCCTTATGAGAGACACGTAGTATCTGTGTGTTTTGTAATTCAATCGCTTTTATTTCCTTTTCTGTGGCCAATAGATATTATCCCACCTATTAAAAGCAGAATTCGTCTGTTGCCGCAGGCAGATCCACGAAATCATGTTTGGGCGAAGTAGTAGTGACATTTAAAAGTGCAATGAAAGGCAATTATGAAGAACATCAGCCTATCAATTATAAGAGTGCTTACAACTGAACGTCCATCAGTCTTCCTCTGAACCCAAAGCTGCTGATAATTCAGCAGTTAATCCGTTTATCCAAGTTCCTGCAATATTTTTGCGTGGTTGAAGATGGACTCATGGCACCATTTCAAATGGGCAGCAGACCAAGTGGTAAATTCATTGAAAAATTTAAGGTTTAAGTGGTAAATTCATTGAAAAATTAACAGAAGTAAGGCCATTGTATTACCATCGGAAAACGTATATATTTACATTTCACTTTAGAGAACTTGGCCCTCTTGACTGGTCACAGGACCAACGACTGTTCAACTCTCATAGTGACTCATGCTTCTGACTAGGGCACGCCGCGCCGCGCTGAAGCCGATATTTCGTGGGCGCCGCCGCCGCCGATATTTCGTGGCTGCCGCCGCCGCCGATATTTCGTGGCTGCCGCCGCCGCCGACCCAAAATGACCGGTGCGCCGCCGCCGCCGACACTCTGACGTCGGCGCAGGGCTCTAGTCGAAAGTCGAATAAAACTCGATTCCAAATTTCAGAAATAGCCCTACCTCTTGGAAAACACAGCTTTTCATAAAGCATTCAATGTGCCGGTATCCTTTGGGCTTTGCGGTGATCGGGCACACTACTGTGAATTGTTTTGCGTAAAGGGAGACACAAAACGCTAGAGCAGGTGATTACTAACAGGCCGGTCCTACTCATGTGGCGTTATTAGTAGGGGGCGTGTCTACTTGATGGAATACTTCGTCGGTTTCTTCTAAGGTGCACACACAATATTTTCCGTTTTGTCATACTGGAATTCTGTATGGCTATGAAGGTTTGCAGCGTCGCCTTGTCATGCTTCGTGATTCGGGTTTCTCACAAAGTTTGCCTAGCAGTGAAATACTGAACTCTTATGAGTATAAAGACACAAACGAGGATAGACTAATATAAGGAGTGATTGGTGGCCCAAAACATATTCTTTAGTCCAAATTCAGGTAGAAAGTTACTTGGTCAGTGGGATACTGTACATTTACAAGAACTTTAGTAACATGCTGAATTGCTGATATACGACAATTTGTTTTATTTCCCATGAACCTGAACACAAAAACAAGTTTCAGAACTGGTTAGTTCCCTTGCAGTCTTGACACCAAAATTATAATCATAATTTTAAGGTAACATGACGAGGAAGTAATCCGAAACGGGAACACTTAATTTTAAGGTCATCTTAACTTCAAGATGGCTACCACAATTAGCTTTTCTCGTGTAGGTAAGTAATTGCAATTAGTTTCATTGGAATTTCTGCCCCTAAATATGTATGTTTAGACACCAAGATCACGATTCTAAGTGAACTAGAAGCTGAAATATTGAAAAATCTCTATTTTCGCAAATCTGCGATGGCCCTATAGCTAAAATTGTCCTTAGGACACGTTCATACTATGTTAAAAATTTCATAATTCTGTCATGAAGTGAGCAATTTTTACACCAACCTGCCTGCCTGATTCCTTAGAAAATGCCATCATGCTGGGTCACGTTGAAGGATATCGACGCCGTGGAAGACCACGAATTAACTGGATAGACAACATTCTTTCCTGGTCCAATCTTTCTGGATCTTGTCTTCTCGCTGCTGCACGCAACAGGCGCCAGTGGAGAACCCTAGTCCATGCAGCGACGTCGGTGTTTGACATGACATGACATGCCTGACTAACAGTAATTAATGCGAATCTGAGGCGCGGTTAGTCAGCCGCCATGTGAAGAGCAATTAGATATTCATATGTTTGAAAGCCAGAGAAAAGTAGTGAATTTTGAGGCGTTTCTTGAAAGAAGAAGAAGAGGTCGAGCAACAGATAAACATTGGTAGGCCTAGCCGGTTCCATTCCTCTGGGGCTGCAACACGAAATGCACGAGAGCCCATTACAGTGTTACATCTAGGCTCAACCAAAAGACCACTATGGCGGGATATAAGGAGAGATTAGTGGTTGAATGTAGGCAGGGTTGTGAAGGTTTCAGAGGTCAAATAGGCCAGTTTAAATCTAATTCTGAATTCAACAGGAAGCCAATGCAGCTGACGGAGCAGAGTAAATGAGTTTGAACGAAAATATGCACGCAGCACCACGCGAGCCAGAGAATTTTGGATGAGCTGAAGCCTGTTGACTTGAAGACCTGATATGCCTACAAACACAGAGTTGGCATAATTGAGGCGAGAGCAGATAAGAGAACAGGCTATGGTCTGTGACATGTTTTTAGGTTTAGAACAGATTATGTTATATATAAATGCCATCAAACATATATTTGCAAAGCTACCCTTGCACTCCGTTCCTACACCTACCCCTGTATGCAGTATTTATAGCCTCATCAAATAGTCCTCAAAATAAAGTCATTACAAAGGGGACCTATTGAAACGGAACAGTTGAAATTGTCGTTATCATTCAGAATACAAGAGAATGTAGAGTGCGTCTCAATGCGCTGTTTGCATTGCTTCTAATAACTTAAACTGTGATCAGTGAATTTGTGGCATGACATCTGACGATAAAACAAAAGTACAAAACAGAGGCAAAGAATAGGCATTTCAGCAAAGGAAATAACGATTACAGAACTAAATTAACGCTGTGTTTACATTCGAATTAAGTTTTTATTTGCCAGGTACAGCAAGCGCAGCATTTGGGGTTTCTTTGACAAAGCGCTAGGCAGATGGAACTTTGCACACAGATGTCTAATAATTTAATGTACAGCTGATATTCGAGTTATGAGATATGTTATTTGTTTCGTAGATAAACGCTGTTAAAGTGCTTTGAAAAGTACGTACAAACTTAGATTTTACAATACAACTTTATTAGAATAACATTTAGTCCGCTTAAAATAGATAAAGAGGCTGAACTTTCACAAATATGTAGGCTTCATATCAAACCTGTTGTGCTAAATGTCGTCTTTAACATCGGTTTATAATTATGTGCAAATATTCAGAAATTCAGTCAAAATTTGAGTTAATGACAATATATTAGCAGCTGCTTGACATCGTACCGGGGTACTTCAAAGTCTACAAAATTAGGTGTAACATAATATTTTCTTAGGGTGCATATACTTCGTTCAAGATTAACAGAACTGTTTCTGATGTTTTCGTTTTTCAAGAGTAATCAGCTCCAAATTGCCTAACTCTGTTAGTCTGAGAAAAATTAGGAAAAACCTTTGCATACACAATGCTTTACGAATCGACCTTTCAACGGCGCTGCAACGTAGCGAACCTTGCAGAAGTAAGAAATTCATTTATCAGTTGGACGAAAAACTGGAAAACTTCAATAATAGTAAGCAATGTGCCTCCAAGAATCAGTCCCAAGGCACCGCCAATGTCGCAAACCAGCGTGAGTATATCGTAGGCTGGAGTCGTTTTGATGTCGACGTAGCTCAACTGAGAGAAGTAGATATCCAGATAGACGAGTTCCTTGCTCAGTTTCGACATCGTAAGATTCCGTCCCTTGAACTGCGACCTTTGCGATGTGTAGTTGAGGAAATGCTGTGACAGAGGACTTGTCGAGATTGATAACGGATATGTGGGTAGGTGGCATTGGAGAGGACAATCACATTTGCCGGATGCGCCAGAAGTAACCCACAATCTTGAGACTTTAAACACGCAAGGATAGATCTGATCAAGAGAGCACACTGATCCTGCAACTAATTGCACAAAATAACTATATAGACTTCATCTAATAATTATACATTATTGACGGATTTATAAGAGTAATTAGCTGTATAATTATGAGTTATTTCAGTCTATAAGTGATAAGAGAAAGTTCTGTTAATTTCTGACCAGCAAAGAAATAACTTCGTTTCTACCTTAGCAAATATCATAACCAAAAGAATGCCCTTATGTGGTTCTTTTTACCGTATTATGCTAAATTACACAACGAACGCTCTTCGTTGTGGGTAGTCGTAACTCGCTAGAAGGCATTATCTGCGCATGCAATTAGCCACTTCGGATATGTGAATTGCATGAGAAAGCCACAATAGTTGCAAAAACCTCAACTGGCTTGACATGATCACGCTCTACGTCAACGTATAAAACTTGTCAGGCCAACGCCAGGTGCGCTTCGACATCGGTGGATCAATCAATAGCTCTTTAGGTCGGCATCTATCCATGACTTAGCATGTAAACTCCCTCCGTATGGCAGACCAGGGCCACCGACAGAAATCGCCGGGCCTCTGGGCATTTGCTCCCCTGCTCCCTCGGCGGGCCTGTGGCAGACTGCTCTCGTTTAGGCCAGATATGGATCATTGCAAAGCAGTCTGTGATTTACAGCCATTTCCTCACGTTGTTTTCATCCATTACTGTCTTTTATGCATCATATACCGAGAACCTCCTTTGAGTACATGGCTGGCATTTCAAATTTGCAATTTACTTAGTGGAAATTCTTGCTTAAACTGAAACTAGTGAATCTTTTCTGTAAAAAAATAATTATGTGGTGTAGTAAATTATGTCCTGCAGTATTCGACTCCAGTAGGTGTAAGCGTGGGGGCCCCATGCATCATATTATTCAACTCTCTTGAAGTGCGGTGTCCACAGTGTAATGTACGTCCCGTTCCTCTTTACTAGACATACCACACCACTTGGTTCCATACTTTCTGACAGGTCTGCTGACTACCATTCGTTTGGAGACTATTACTTTTACTCGACATTAATTTGTTGGCCTAGTACCGCTTTCCAACTACTTGCGTATGTTTTCAATAACATTCAGTCCTGTATTAATAGTAAAAGGATTGTTCTCAATTTTTCTAAGACCGAATTCCATCTTGACCGTTTCTGACTGACTTATACCTGCTGAACTGGGTGAACCCCTCTCATTTATCTAACTCAATGTGCACTTACTTTTGTACAAAGTTTGACTCCACCATGTATTTTTTCTAACCACGGTTAAGCCTTATACATATATCCGTTCCATTTCACATACGGTTTATTCGCCGAATCAGATCTTATATGCCTGAAACTATTTTACTTTCACTAGCGAATCGCCCGAGAGTCGAAAGTGAGTAGGGTTAGAGTTGAGTGCCGCCTGGTAAAACCAGACTTTTGTGGATTGAGGGTGAGTTGGAAGTCAGTTAATCATTGATCCGAAACAAGACTATGCGTTCAGCTAAATGACAGGTTAGAGACAGGTCGGTAGCTGGAAAGGATTTCTTTACCCAATGATCGTGTCTTGAGGAGTGGAGTAACTAAAGAGTGTTTGAAAAGAAGGGAGAAATTGTCAGTTGATAAGGCGAGGTTGATTATTTTGGTAATGATGGGAACAATGATAGATGCACAGTCTTTTACTAAGGCGGTAGGTATAGGATCGAGTTCGCACTGCTTGTTTGGAAGAGATTGTAATATATGGGATACTTCATTCTCTGATGCTGTTTGGAAGGCAGAAAACGAAGATCGAGGAGGGGAAGGCGGAGAGTCATGAGTCGAGGAGGGAGCACCTGCAGGTAATTCGATGGCGGTTTTTGGAAAGAAGTGATTGGACAGAGTGACGGAAGGTAGATATTTTTCCGGAGAAGAAAAAAGAAAAACGATTCAGCTATTGAAGAAGATGGAAGAGATTTTGGAAGTGGCCTGGAGGAGTTCCGATGCAGTAGTTGGTTCGTGGTTTTCCAGAGAAGGCGAGGATTAACGGATCAAGAATAGACTAATGAGCAAGCTACTTCTAGGATGTTTTACACCTTCGGCTCTCAGCTCAACTGCTGAGTTAGATAGCAAGTAGGCCTACAGTTTTAACTGTTAAAAAAATGCTTTTTAGCCTGCTAAAGAGACGCTGGTAGACTGTTTGACGCACTTTGGCGAGCTATCCTAAAGGCCCGATTTCCAGTTTTAGTTTTAGTTCCTGGCACAAATAGATCAGCGGACTTTGAAGATCGCAGCCGCGACCTATTAGGGTCGTCCAATAGTGGTCAAATGCTTTATTGAGACATTTGTATACACCAGAAGGCAGAGTTTGAATTTTACACGCTCTCCTATCTTGTACCACAGAAGCGGGTCTTGTATCGCGATTGCAATGTGGTCGAACTTTAAATTTCATGATCAGACGAGCAGCAGCGTTTATGACCGCCTGAAGACGAATGATACTGCATTGTGGCAAGCCAGCAAAGGCGACATTGCAGTAATCGATTCGGCTCAGGATTAAAGTTTGTAACAGTATGAAATGCGAGAGAAACTTCACTGGCTTTCAGTCACGGAACAAAACACGTTCGAGTTTATTCTAGTGAGACGTGCTTCAATTGTATTTACGTAATGCAGTATTTGATTCTATGAGCAAAATGTCATGCGACAAAATGTCACGGACAAAATGTTTTAATGACAAAATGTCATCTGACACCCGTGCCATTATGTCAGTGACATTTTATCGCGTGACATTAAACTTTTTTGTCAGGCCACCCTGAAATATACCTGAAAGCGCTCTTTGATTAGTTAAATATGCATACTTACATATACATTCAAGCATACTTACATAAGTACATCTGTGGTCGCTTATCTTATTCGACGTTACGTAGTCCAGGGTCTGCGTCTCTGCGACCACGGTGTCCGAGATATCTTCTCTCGAAGGGAAGATATAGGAGGGGCTCTGTTTGTCTGTAAAAACTCTTCAATCTGAGCAATGTTCGCTTATTGAAGAGTTTTGTTCTGCGTGACTTTGACATCATTCAGATGGACTATATATATATATATATATATATATATATATATATATATATATATATATATATATATATATATATATATATATATATATATATATATATATATATATATATATATATATATATATATATATATATATATATATATGTTACCGCTTCTATACAGCACTCATACGGCGCTATAGCAAATTTACAGATAAGTACACCTGCACACATACATGCACACATACATGCATACATTCATACATTGGTACATAGATACAGAAGGTGTAATGTAATGTAATGTAATGTAAATCTCCGAAATTTCTCAGCGCCACACAAAAGTCAGGTCAGGGAGACCAGCTTAATCACCGGCGCTATATCAAATCAAGTCGGCAATAGCCATGTCCGCCTTATCCGTTCCGCTGCCAGGTCAGAGTCCGGGGAGGTCAAGCCGAGGAGACAGCAGGGTACTACGGTGGTAATCAGTGATGATGGCGGTTGTGTGGTGGCGCGGGAATGGAATCAGGATAGGATAGCTTGAAGAGTTCGGTTTTCAGTCGTGAATGGAAAGCAGCGGAGGACAGTGCAAGCGGAGGAGAGGTGATGTCACCAGGCGATATGGGAGGATGAGCAAACTGGCGGAGATCTTTTGGGAGATTGTTCCAAAGAGCCGGTGCAGCATAGACTAAGGAACGGTTGCAGAATTTCAGAGACGACGAGACTGAAGGCCGAGATAGAGAAAGATATGATGATGAGCGAGTAGACCCGGGCGGTTGGATGGTAAATAGCTGGCGAATGTAGGAAGGTTGAGAGGTTTGAAGGGCGTTGTACGTAAGAGATATGATTTTGTAGTGGATGCGTTGAGGGACTTTCAGCCAATGAAGTGATTTCAAAACAGGAGTTATGTGATGGTGTTTGGGAGTTTTGGTGACTGCGCGGGCTAGGGCATTCTGAAATGTTTGCAGGCGTTTTATTTGGGAAGAGTCGATGTTGTAGAAAAGGGAATTGCAGTAGTCGAGTTTGGAATGTACAATGGAGGTGGCTATTGTGCAGGCGGTTTTGTAATTGAGTACCGGGCGCAGTCGACGAAGGTCACAGATGTGCATGTAGCAGGTGCGAGATAGCTGAGTGATGTGGTCAGCAAAGGTAAGGTTTTTATCAAAGATTATTCCAAGATTGCGGACAGGAGAAGAGTAAGGTACGGGAGAAGAGAGATCTGTTGGCGAAAGGTCGGAAGGATAGGTTACTTTGCTTAGTTGCTCGCGGAGGCCAATGATGAGAAATTCTGTTTTTGAAGGTTAGAGGAGTGACCAACGGCATTAACAGTGAAAGAACGTCAATGATGAGGAGAGAAAGATATGAAAAGTCGTGTGTCGTCAGCGTAGAGGTGATGATCAGCAGAGGATGATGAAATGATTTTGCTGAGTGGGGAGGTGTAAAGGATAAACAGCAGAGGACCGAGGACAGAACCTTGAGGAACACCGCAGGTGAGAGTGTGCGGGTTAGAGGAGTGACCAACGGCATTAACAGTGAAAGAACGTCAATGATGAGAAATTCTGTTTTTGAAGGGTTTAGACATAAGAGGTTGACAGTTATCCAGGCTGATATCTGGGTGATGATGTTGCGTAGATGATTTAGTGCATCTGGAAGGGAGCGAGGAGAGAAAGATATGAAAAGTTGTGTGTCGTCAGCGTAGAGGTGATGATCAGCAGAGGATGATGAAATGATTTTGCTGAGTGGGGAGGTGTAAAGGATAAACAGCAGAGGACCGAGGACAGAACCTTGAGGAACACCGCAGGTGAGAGTGTGCGGGTTAGAGGAGTGACCAACGGCATTAACAGTGAAAGAACGTGAGGAAAGGTATGAACTGATCCACGATAGGGCAGTACCAGAAATTCCAAATACAGAGGAAAGCCGTTTAATAAGGATAGCATGGTGTATTGTGTCAAAGGCGGCAGAGATGTCCAAAAGGCACAGACAGGAGACTTGTTGACAACCTATTGCCGTGACAAGTTTGCTTGTATAGCGAGGTGAGGACTGTTTCAGTGGAGTGAAGTTTGGTGTAGGCAGATTGATTTGGGTTTAGGAGATTGTTTGAGGTAAGATAACCGTTGAGACGAGAGAGGACAACCCGTTCGGACAGCTTAGATAGGAAAGAGAGATTTGAAATTGGGCGGTAGTTGGAGAGAAGTTCCTTGTCTAGGGATGGTTTTTTGAGAAGTGGTTTAACAACTGAGTTTTGGAAATGCATGGGAAAAGTACCGGTCGATAGAGACAGGTTGATGATCTTGATTATAGTAGGAACGAGAAGGGTTGCACAGTTTTTGAGTAAGGATGTTGGGATTGGGTCGAGATCGCATTGTTTGTTTTGTGAGGCTTGAATGAGGGTAGTGATTTCTGCTTCGGTGGCTGGCTCAAACAGGTTAAAGCATGGAGTAGGTGGCAAATTTGTGTCACTGTGGTCGCCTGAGAGGGAAGAGTCGGTGTGTGTAGAGGTTGATTTTGACAAGAGAGTCTGTAATGAGAGACGGAGTGAGGAAACTTTGTCAGTAAAGAATGATGCAAAGAGTTCGGCAATGGATGCATGTGCGATGGAGTTTGGGAGGGGGTGAGAAGAGCCACGGTGAAGAAGGTTGTTTATGGTTCCATAGAGATTTCTAGGATTGGATGAATTTGAATGAACAAGGGATGACAGGTAACGTTTTTTGGCTGACAGAAGTTGGCTGTGGTATCTATTGGTCATGGTTTTGAGCCTATTAAAGATAGAGAGATCACCAGAACGTCTGTATGCTCGCTCCAGACGACGGCGCGTTGATTTAAGAGCTTGAAGAAAAGAGTTGAACCATGGATTTTTTGCATGAGTTTCAGGTTTTGTGATAGGCCTAATTGGAGCATGTTTGTTGAGGAGTTCTGACATAGTGGAATTGTATGCAGACAAGAGATCATTATGGTCTGTTGGGGGATTGAGGAGAAGGGATGAAGCCTCAAGATCGAGTTTGAATGCATCAAGGTCAATGGAGCTGATACGACGGAATGAGCACAGTTTGGATGGGGGGGGGGCGAGGGGATGGCTCAATATTGAGTTTAGTGAATATTGGATAGTGATCAGAGGGTGAGTTGAGTTCGCAGCTGAGGAATGGTGACAAGCTGGATGAGACAGAAGTGATGACTAAGTCGAGAGTGTGGCCATAATTGTGAGTGGGGAAAGAAACATGTTGGATCAGATTGAAAGCATTTAGGGAGGAAAGAAACTGGGATGCAAATGGATCGGATGGGTTGTCAACGTGGATGTTAAAGTCACCAGTGAGGACAAACTCATGGGGTGTGGTGACAGCAACAGATAGAAAGGAGTTGAATTCATCAAGGAAAGCACTAGGTTTTGCAGAATAAGTTGATGATGTAGGAGGTCGGTAGATATTGTAGCAGTGCGTCTGATTTGAAAATAGTAGGCGGGTTGAAAATCGATCGCGCTGGGTCGAGTAGGCGAGCGATATGCGGTCGACCTCGGGAGCTCTTGTGTACAGCAGATTTTGTGTATCGTATTCGTAATTTTTCGTATCACTGTACTCATCTAGTATAGGTCTATCTCACTTCAGTTCCGTTACCTAAGTAGGTCTCTTGAAGAGGCGCTATATAAATTCTTAGAATGAAGGAATGAATGAACATTCATTAGAAACCTACCACTGACGTAAGATGACGTGTGACGGCTGATTTCACAACGTTGGTTGAGCCTTCTAGACGTCTTTGGGGGGAAATGTCCCCCAAGATTTGTGTTTCCCCCAGAGGCCATCTATATTATATGTTGAGACCTTTTGGGAAGGGAAATTCCCCCCAGGATACATGGTTTCATGGTTTCACCCCCCCTACCGAGAGGTGAGTAATATACTTTTAGAGAGACGAATTCCTTAAAAAGGTCATCAACGGGTTTTGAGAGTAATTCTGATATAAAAAGTTGGACGAATGACTGAAAAAGTCAACAACTTTTTTTGAAGATGAAAGTTGAGAAGTCTGGACGAAATGACAACACATTGGTCCCCCCAGAAACCTTGTTTCCCCTCCCAGAAGAGGGGGACTAGATTAAACACTGCTTCGGCATACGTTGAATCCTCATTGTTAACTTGACCTTTCAGCCGGCAATCCATTCGAAATTTATCGGCGTTCTTTCTGCAGGACTTGCAGTAAATTTTGTTCACAGTCCGACGGTTTTCTATTTCAACTACATCGACATCGAACGAGTCGCCTAATTTCCATGACATATACGTGCTCAACTGTACATTATTATTCGACTTGCTCACCTTCGCCGGCATTGTTGTTTACAATACTAATTTATTAAATTGGTGATGTTGCGTATGATGTCACGCGGCGTGAGGTGTCGGCTGTCTTGTTATGGCCAATCATGTTGCACGAAATTGGAGTGATCAGTCAGCAGTAATTAGGACAGTTCACGGCGCGCATTCACCGCTGCCGCAAGTCAGTAAATTAAAGTAATCTCAGTTAAGTAAATAAAATAATGGTCTGGCTCCAGGTTCGTCTATCGTCTTCGAGTCTTACTTAAACTCAGCGAGCGACGACCGACTGTCACCGACGGTGAGAAGCCTTCGGCTGGGCGAGTGGTAAATCGGTCGCCGGTACCTTTGTTAGGCGAGCGACCAAGGAGAGCGATCGATCGCTCGCCTTAAATCAGACCCTCTGTAATTGTAGATCGTTAGTTTAGATGTGGGCAGTGTGATTGTGACTGATGATGATTCGAAAGTTTGATACGTGTATGTGGACGCGGTTAGGACAGTAGCTGGTTCACGTATTAGGAAGGCAATTCCGCCTCAAAGATTGGATGTTGAAATTTTGGAGGAAGTTTTAGGTTGCCTGGGTGAGCTAATTAGGCAATATCCGTCGGGTCTACTGCTGCAGAGTTGAGAGAGAGTGGCAGATGAAGTTATCCAGGTTTCAGTTAAGGCGATTGCGTGCGTGTGTGCGAACCCGATGTGATAATGTCAGACATTTTATGATCTTAGACTAGCATTGTCGCTGCTTGAATGATCCAACAGGCAGGAGGTGCGACCGCACAGAGTAGGCCTATGTTTGGTAGAACTTTCGCTAGATGTGCAAAGAATAAACTCAGGTGTCACTTTAAAGGCTCTGTCACACATGCACGCATGAACACATACACACACAGACATTCACTTATTCGCATGTTCAAATTAAATTCTAACTATGAATCCTACCGTTGAATTGATACGGTCGACAATGACATCGGGAAAATACAAAATCATCCGCGCATTTCAGTGTGCAGTTCTGCTGCGTGTAGTTTTCGTCCGGACGACAATCACCATTAGGAGAAGGCAACATAGTTAGCTGCAAATAAACGACCGAAATCTTATATCAACAATAAAAAATAGAAGATATAGAACAGCTATTTGGCTGGTTTAAGAGTTGATTCTGAATTAAACATTCCTGAAAATTCTTCCAACAAAATTACATAGAGGCCTAGCTTTTTATGTGAAACATTTTAAGAACTACAGAGGTCCTTAATTAAAGTTAAAGAAATGTGACACTTTCTCCAGTCATTTGTTATAAAAACAATGTTATATATGTTAAAGTGATGAGGTCTATGTTATTTGCTGTGACGTTTGACTTACGTTTCTAAGTGAAAATGAAACGGATGTTGAAACCCCAGTTCCGACTCTGAATCCGAAGTCAGCCACAGTAGGTAGGCCGCGTGGATCATGCAACGCAACCTATAGACGGCCATAATTAAAATTCTGCTTTAAGACAGTCTGAAGCTTAATAGCACGTCTGACATGCTACTCACGCATTTCGTCCTTCGTGTTTGAGCAACTTCACTGGCCTCCTCTCTCTGCACGTATTAAGTTCTAACTCCTCCTTCTGATGCCCGTCACAGCGGGGTCTCGCCCCTAAATATTTAATTGATATAATTCACAGGCCACTTTCTGTTTCCTCGCATCACCCTATTAGAGTCGCTTTATAAATGTTTACATATAATATAATACAATTCAATACAATACAAAAGAAACTGAATATTACGTTCAATCCAAGCTGGAAATAATTGTGTTGATACTTTGTCCTTATGCAGCTGTTATTTTAGTGCAAGGATCCCGTTAGCTGACTACACGAAGACCTGTGTAATTGCAAGTATATAAGGATTATGCCACGTTGGTAAATTATATTGCAAGATTCATAAGTACTGCAAGCAATTTTACATTTATTTTGCTCCTGAGGAGTTCGTCTCAGTCTAAATTAGGAAGTTTAAGTGCGCGACTGATGAGATGAAATCATATTACAAAATAATAAAGGAAGCCACGGTATTAAATCACAGACCCAAGGAATGGCGCAACATTAGACATCGTTACAAGGAACAAGGTACAAATGAAAGTACAAAGACTCTGTGAAGAACTAGTTAGACATATTTGACCTACCTTGAATCCAACACCTGGAGACCATGTCATGTAAGAATCCGACTGGTTGACCCACAGCACAAGACGAAGCCCAGAATTGGCTCCAGGTTGAGTCGTTACGTAGTTTGCTGAAGCTTAAATTAACCAGAAATACATTGAAAGCTTTGCGGATAACTTGCAAATTGCAGAACGCATTTGAAATCTTTAGGCGTGTAAATTATTAATGTGAATCACTTGAAATATAACATCAAGTTCTATTGGAAACACACAATATAAATTACACGTAAAATAAGAAATTTTAATACTAACCGCCATAGACATTGCAACTCTCAAACTTTAATGCTAGTCATCATTCCCGCCAGTAAGGTTTGAAAAACAATAAGCCTTCTGCTGTCTAAAACACCATCGATATAACCAAAATACGATTCTAGGCAGTTTGCTTAAGGATATAAGACCATGATTGTGATTACCTGGGTTGAATGAGAAGCAATCTCCAAAAAGCATGTATACCTTCTTGAGGGCATCGCTTGAATGGCAAGCGAGATTCCCGAACGAACACTGAAATATAGTGTTCACTACTTTGAAATGAAAAACAGTAGCAAAATTTCATTTTCCTCATAAACTTTCACATTTTCTATAGCATATAATTATTTATTTACATTGACCGTGCTTCTGCCACCAGCTTCCGACTTATTGTGTAGAGCAGAGGTTTTCAAACTTTTTGGACCAGCGACCCCTATTTTTTCTAGTCATAGCTCGCGGACCTCAACATTTACAAAACAAAATTTAGGCCCCTATCCTTCAAATTTAATAAAAAATAACAGGCAGATAGACTATTTCCACAATACACGCTTGCTTATTTATGACGCTGAGGACTATTGTAATATAAAAAGTAACACTAAATAAATTGTTATTAACTCCCTGCAATAACTATGGAATACAGTCATTTTTAAAAGAAATGAATAACATCGGATTCGCCAAAAGCCAATAATGTCAGCGAGAGGGATGTGCTTGCTTTGCTTACACTGTAGAGATGTAATACGATGGAATTTGATACAATGCGACGTGATATTAGATAAAATCTTGGCTGTAGCATTACGGTCTCCATTTGCAAAAGTTTTCTCTTGTTATGGAGTTCTAAGTATCATAACCACAACGGCGTTATGTAGTTTATTACAGGTAATGTAACTTCATGTTGGCTGCAAAGTGAAAAGCTAAAAATACACTAATTAAACAGAGTTTGCTGTGTAATCGTCCAGACATTGTTCATATTTGCTGCTTACTTCCATACATACGCAGATACCAAATTCTGTTGCTTCGTGACTTAAGTAAGTGTTGCAGAGAATAACTTACCTAAAGTCGTCACGGACGAAGGTTTGTTTGGTTAATGCAATAGTACACATGTCACGTGAACTCACAAAAAGTGATATAACTGAGGTAATGTGATGTATGGCCTTACATCGAGCAGTGAGTCGTCTACACTTGTTCTTAGGTAATGGTAAAAGAACTCCCAGTTGAGATCCATCTGGGGAATTTTCAGCGTTTCGTTGTCGACGTTCATTGCCATGTCCCATGCAGTCGGGAAACGAAGTGAAGCAAGATCACGTGTTGCTGGACCTGAAACATGTTTTATACCCAACATTCAAACTGAGTGTATCTCATTACGGAGATAATGTGTAAAAGAACATGCAGCATAATGGCAAACGATCCCTAAATCCAATAGACATAGCTACATGTAAAGAGATCATTGGTCACAGGTGAACTATTGTAAAGAAAATTATTTTAGTTAAATGTAGTAATTGTAGGCCTAATAATAATTATATCATCATCGTCGTCGTCGTCGTTGTAGTTATTATTTTTAGTGTTGTTAATAATAATAATAGTTATGATTATTACTGCTACTGTTATCATCATCATCGTCGTCGTTACAATTACTTTTAATGTCATTATTATTATTATTATTATTATTATTATTATTATTATTATTATTATTATTATTATTATTATTATTATTATTATTATTATTATTATTATTATTATTATTATTATTATTATTATTATTATTATTATTATTATTTCATTAGTGGTTTTATTATTGTTATTGTTATTATTATTATTTTTTTATGCCCCAAGGTACATATGATCCCTCGGGTACTTAAATATTAATTAAAATAGGTAAATCATCTGGAACGGCCTCTATTCCTCAGGAATCGAGAGAGGAATCGAATATTATTATTATTATTATTATTATTATTATTATTATTATTATTATTATTATTATCATTATTATTATTATTATTATTATTATTATTATTATGAATTAATAAAGATTATTATTATTATTATTATTATTATTATTATTATTATTATTATTATTATTATTATTATTATTATTATTATTATTATTATTCTCCGAGAATTCATGTTTAGGTTCTGTTCACTCAGAAAATCGAGTTCTCCGCCGCTGCCTCCGTTAAGAAGGCGATGGTTATCGACGGGTTTGTTGCTCTTTGGCTCCGGGAAGCTTTGACATGGCGCCTTGGAAAGCCACTGCGTTGAAGCGCTGCACCATCACCGATAGGTTCTTGAATAGGAAGTTAGTTTCGCGGGAGTCATCTGTGGTTTTTGACAGCCGGCGACCAATTTCAGATAGAAAGGCGAGGCCATCTCTGTTAAGGGACCGAAGGTTTCCACCGCTACAGGTATGAAGATGTATCTCTTCTGTAGTTCAGTGTATTCGATGTGCTTTCTCTTAGCAGCCACCTCCGCCGCCCCTCCTGCCGCGGCCGCCGTTTCTGTGATGTAAGAGGCGGCCACCGTGTCCACCACCGTCGCGTCCCACAATAAGGTCAGCCCGCCGCTCCACGGTATTAGGGTCTGGCCATCCGGTCTCTTTCCATCCGACCTGGATAGGCCGGACGGCTCCTTGACTTATTATTATTATTATTATTATTATTATTATTATTATTATTATTATTATTATTATTATTATTATTATTATTATTATTATTATTATTATTATTATTATTATTATTATTATTATTATTATTATTATTATTGCTGCTGCTGCTGCTGCTCCTACTACTACTACTACTACTACTACTACTACTACTACTACTACTACTACTACTACTACTACTACTACTACTACTACTACTACTACTACTACAACTACTACTACTACTACTACTACTACTACTACTACTACTACTACTACTACTACTAATACTACTACTACTACTACTACTACTACTACTACTACTACTACTACTACTACTACTACTACTACTATTAGTTAGAGAAAGGAGAAGACGAGTACAATAATAGCAGCAAGAATAAAAAGAAGGAAAAAGAAGAACAAGAAAAAGGGGAAAGAGAAGGAGAAGGAAAAAAAAGAAGAGAGGAAGAAGAACAAGACATAGAAGAAAACGAAGCAGAATTTTTAGCGTAAAGTAAGTAAAGTTTTGGCAAAGTAAATACACACGCGCTGGTTAATCCAATGTAATGACTTCTTAATCGCCTTTATCCAAATGTCGCTTCAAGTGAAATTGTAAATGAAATAAACGAAATAACCCGAACGTAACAAAATAAAAAAATAGTAATGAACTTAAAGACTAATTCAATGAAATATTGATTAAAACAAAATAAAACTGATTCAGTTACCTATCGACAAGAGGGCTTTTCTGCTGTAAAGACTTTCCGGACAGATGGTCACCGTCGGAAAGCGTAGAGATCGGTTGTAGGCCACCTGATAGTTGACATTGGTTGGATATGTCAGATAATAAGATATGCGATCGTAAATCTGGAAAACCATGAAACCTGTTCCGAACAGGAGAAGCATTATCCATACCACCTTACGAATAATGGAACCGATTTTGTGGTTTGATGGTTTAACCAAGTAAGACAAACCCATAATGGATACTTCTTGTGCAAAGATTTCCATCCTGCGTCTCATGGCCATTTTCAAGATCTTGAAGAAACTCATTCCTTCATTATCCGCCATGGTTATATTCATCTCCTTTCTTATCTTTTCCATGGCTCCATCTGGATTTTCTTCATCTGGATCAGTCTCGCAGCCGTCAATGACCGACTCACTTTCACAAATTCTCGACATCGGTCTTGAGTTGATCTGCCTTTCATTCGCAATTGACTCATTTTGGTTTTCTGTCGGATTTCTAACATCTTTGTCGATCTTAGTTGAAGTCGTTTGGCCTTCCTGCATGTACTCGAGCGTGAATGGATGATGGCTCATCTTTGACTTTTTCTACAGATTCAACAAAATTTGTGTTCTCACCAATGTTTTAAAGAACGTAGAATTGTGACCTAAAAGCTATTCTCATGGCTTAGGCACATATCTATCGTACGGATGACTCGAGCTGTAAATTTCCGTTTTGAAGTTTTTGCGACTGGAACGACTAATAGTAGCGAATTTACTTTATCAAAATTCTTACTGTTTTAAATCCAAATAAGGTAATAATTTCGTTTAAGCCATTTCAAATTTAAAATTCCTATTAGGAACACTATATAAGAAACGAAAACTGAGGACGAATAGATCTATTCAAACCAAGTTACCAAATTTACAGTTTCACCATCCATCACGGTTAACTAAGCATTGTCTGGAATACATTTTCGTTCACTATGTCTTAGTCTATTGCAATAAAGTCTGCACAAATAAATTGATTTTAAGTTCCTTGTTTCCATCGGCTAATGCGATAATTATTATTATTTATGATATTAAGCAGTAACTTCAGTATCCTTCTTGACAGAGGTCATGACAGTGTAGTTTAAGATTGCAGTTGAGTTTATGCTTAACTAAGCTTATGTGTTTAATATCGTAATTAATATACATGCTCAAAATATTGACTGTTCAAGAATGACCGCAGGCACCTCAAAGTCGGCCAGTGTTATGGCTGGTTGTGTAAAACACATGTCCCGGACCAAGCCTTCCTGGCCCTATTCCTGTATTGCATTGTGCCCAGCTTCGGCCACAGCTTGGCCAATCCCTCCGGGTAGATTTGGAATACTGGCAACGGTTGCAACCCCCAAACATAGGCTGGGCATAATTTGTGAGAGGTGCGAGGGGTACCGTACCCCGCCTTTTTCGACTGAGGGGTACCGTACCCCACTTCTTGAACAATGATAAATCAATATTTTATTATATAGCCTTCCCAGAGATCGCAGTCTCCGCCTTGCTTCGTGTATGTAAGAAATTGGTACCCCCACTTTTTAGACCAAAGTTACGCCCCTGCCCCCAAACGTAGAAACCAGAATGGGGAGCCTATCCACTTTCTCTTCTTCCCATTCAAAACAAACACCAGCCTGCTGTCCCTGTGGACTTTCACGATCGTGTTTTGTGTGAATGCCTCTACAATGCCAGCAGCTGCTGCTTTTCTGTTTCGTCGACGTAGACGCTGAATGGTTGACCTGTTGAGTTCAAGCGGTTCTGGGTCTTGTCCGCATAAAAGACATACAGCATGACCCTGTCACTCAATCTATTTAGAACAAGCCACTAGTTGTGGTAACATAACATTTTGGCGTCCTCGTTTTAGGGCAGAGTAGCAGTAATCGTGCTGAGGTGTTTATCCTGATCTTCAGATCAAGATTGACTTTCTTCCTAGTCGGCAGCACCACTTCATCCAATTGGAATCGCTCTCGCCTGCTTTGCCACGTCTCTTATTTTTTATTCGGCCCCGCTCTTGTTGAAGCAGCACCTTGTCGACTCCTGTCTTGTCTTTTTCCGCTGTGTTTCGAGGACAATAGAGAACTGAACGAGGACAATAGAGAACTGAACGAGGACAATAAAGAACAGACCGAGGACAACGGAAACTGATCGAGGACATTGGAGGACAGCGTTTTTGATTGTGTGTTCTTTGAGTGGCGCTATATAAATGTTCGTATAAGATATCCATCACAATTGGCAATTACCATTAACTTTGGCATTCATGAGCTAATTAGTGAAGCAGATAATTACATGGGGCTCGTTTGTTAATAGAACAGTATTAAAACTGTACTGCTGCGAGCTTTGAATTCAGGTCCATAAAGATTCTACAATTTGAACATCTGCCGTTATTATATTTATATTGGGCACTGAAGAGATACTTAGCCAGTCACGTTTCTACATGATTACATAAAACTATGTCTTCGAGCGGAATGGGACGATGCTTTGTTTCATTTAAACGCGACTTTAATTCATTGCAAGTTGCTTCATTTAATGGCATTTGTTTTGTTCTTTATCCGGATGTCGTGCTATAAAATTCATCGACCAATTTCTAATTATGAATCGCCATCATTATTATTATCATAATTATCAAGTGTGGATCGCCTCCTTTTGGAGTCCTGCCGTTTCCACAGTAGGCCTATGTTGCCAGCGTCTCTGTTGTGGGTTTGTTTCCAGGCTGTCCAAAATTCATTAGCCACATTTCATACTCCAGCGATTGTGTCTATGTTTTACTCAGTGATAAAATGCAATTTAAAACTTCAGAGTTGATTAGGTCATTCTGTCCAACAACGATTTACTTCTAAGGCATTCTTGATACGACAGTGAATTTTAAAATCAGGTGCGGAAACGGAAGCTTAGAGCTGCACTGCATCTAGACTGTGATCAATTGATAGGTCACATAATTGCATTTCTCGCTCTCCAATATCCTTTTAACTGCTTTCGCCATAAGTTTACAACCAAGATTGTCTCTTTAGAAACAAATTGTCTGATTCTGCTAATATTACCCGTTACATAATAATATTGTAAGGTATAAAAATCAACTGATTCTCGAAAACCTGTAATTAAAAGAGCGAGCCCTTTGTTCCTAATTTCATGATCAGAAATGAAAAAATGCTGATGGTTTAATTTCGTTAGCTAATAGAATTTTTTAATATTACAATGACTTAAATTCTTGAATAAGTCTGTCTTATTATCAAGTTCGCTATCTAAATTCCATAGAGTAGTGGTAACATCACTGGCGTGAAGAGCAAGCGGTAGCGGGATCGCTTCCCGCAACCCTCTCAAATTTAGGTCCACTCAGCCTTACATTCGCGAGATGGCGCGTTTGTTAAAATGAGATGTAGGACGTGATGGGCGCCTTGCATGGCTGCCGTGTACAGTTAAATTCGACTCCTGTAATAACTTGTGATCATCCGTCCATACTGATTTGTAATCATACTGCGTTATTGTCAGTTTCAAGATATTAAACGAATATTATTATTATTATTTTTTTAACCCGAGGTATCAGTGATCCATCGGGATTGGGAAAAAATTATTTAGGAGCAGGGTAATTGTCTGGAGGGTCAGGCTTCGTCTTCAGGGTTTGACGGAAAGGTACCTATGTTGTGTGTAATCTATTATTATTATTATTATTATTATTATTATTATTATTATTATTATTATTATTATTATTATTATTATTATTATTATTATTATTATTATTATTATTATTATTATTATTATTATTGTTATCATCATTATTATTATTATTTTTTTGCCCCAAGGTACATATGATCCCTTGGGGACTTAGATATTAATTTGTTGTTAGGCCTACGTTATTTCCAGGAAATCAGGCCTCGTCCTGCGTTATTATTATTATTATTATTATTATTATTATTATTATTATTATTATTATTATTATTTTTATTATTATTATTATTATTATTATTATTATTATTATTATTATTATCATTATTAAATAGGCCTAGGGGCCTAAAATTTAAAAAAAAATTTAAAGGTGGAAATATATGACGATTAAATTTCGCGCTATACTGTGTATTGTCATTATCCGTTTTAGCTATACATTTCAACTTACTGACATTTCTTTTATCCATATTAATAGTTCTCAGCTCTGTGTATACATCTGTCTGTCGTAAGACAAACGCTCTGATTCATGCTGCTTCAGAGGCCATAGGACGACTCCAGTTCATTAGTGGCTGCAGTCGATGCATCGAGCGGCCGGCCTTAGGCGCCCGAAATTCACTCCCGCCTGCCTCTAACTCTCCCTCCCTCTCACTTCTTCCATCCATCCCTATCCCTGTCACTGCCTCCATCCCTCCCTCCTTCCCTCCCGGCATCAGTCCCTCAATATGGCACACCATCTGACGGCAGGTTCAGGGGAAGCATCGATTGGTCAATAGCCCTACCTATCCCCGTCATATATGACGGGCAGTCATCTAGTTTTCTGGTGAAAGGCTGTGATAGTGATATTGATTGTTTGTGATTAAATAATACTCTATGTCATTAAATAGTTAAGATATACATACATGCATATACATATAGGCGTATATCTGTATCATGATTATGCAGGGCGGCATAACAAGAATATACTTTAAAGTATACTATGTTGTATGTAATCTGCTACTCTGTTTACAGTTTACTAGATAAATGCGCTTCCTCTTCCTTTTCTGCATTTCTGTTTAATGTTTAACGTAGACCTCTGGGAGTGTTGCCGCCCCATAACGATCAACGCAAGCCAAGCCTACATGACCAAAATGACGGTTTCTTTCTTTCCTTTTTTTCTTTCTTTCTCTCCTACTTTTTCATTCCTTATCCAAAATTCACTCTATATTTTTCTTCAACGTAGGCCTACCCTATTTTTCCCCCTCTGCAAAGTGCCGCCGGAGCGACTCGCCCCTCTGCCTCTCTTCGGTACGCCATTGAGTTGAGAACAGTTCGCCTTCCTGCATGTATTCAAGCGTGAATTGATGATTCGTCTTCGGCTGTTTTACGGATTGAACGAATGGCTTGCTTTCTCCTGTTTGACGGCAGCAGTGTGGTCTATCAGTAGCATTTATGTTCCTGCCAAGCTAGTTTAATGGCAAGAGCAAGGCCCATCGTATCGAGTTTTATTGCAGTCGTAGTACTCTTTGGTACGGAAGACTCGAGCTGTCGAATTTCGTTTAATAGTTTTTCTGACTAAAGGGACTGAGTGGAGTGAATATAATTTGCCAAACCCTACTGCTTTTAAATTGCTGATTATAGTCGGGTTTATAGAAGGTGGTATTATTTCATATGTACCATAGTCCAGTGCAGAGCTATCAACCTAGAGGAAATGTGTTCAACCCCAAAAGGCAGAAATTTGTTTGAAGTTTCATAACTTCTGTGCAAGCCAACTCAGCTATCCTGAGTACACTTATGAAATGATAGGAAGCCCATTCCATGTTATGAGACTGGCCACACAGAGAAGGCCATATGGCTGTCCGCTCGCGGGGAACAATAAACTCAGCCTGTGCAGCTGAGTGGAGACAGCAACGGTGCTGAGAACATGAATAAACGAATTTAATAACTGTACAGTACACGTGACAACTTGCTCATAGTCCCAACGCAGACACCGCGTCGGGCATGCTCAAACCCACTCTCCGCTCTCTAAGACCCCCTGTCATTGCTAAAATTCAGCAAAGCGAGTTACCAATAATGAGTCAGACAATGTTCGTTTTAATAATTCGCATGACTTTTAATAATTGATAAACTGCACAATTAAGACATTTGTATACAAGGCGAATTAGGCCTAAAGGTTCTGCTCTTTGAACATCGACTGTATTAATTAATATATGACATTTGTGTTTAATTAATTAAGTGGTGCATCGTTAAATGAAATATTCTATGCGATGCTTGGTAGGCCTACGTGACCCTGGTTCCACCTACGTTCAAGAGAGAATAGATCGATGCAATGTTAATGGCCTTCTTCGTTGTTAGGTTTCTTTTGTCAGACGTCATGCCAATTAAGTCATTGATCAAATTCTTAGCAGTGGACGCAAGCTATGAACAGTAGAAGTCTGCGGATAGAGTTATTTGCCAAAAATTAGCCAAAACGCCAATCAGATGTTAATATTTCAATTATCATTTTTTCCATATGTCAATAAATAAGATCTTATATTATAAAAGAAATACTGATTTAATAATATTTCACCTATTTCATGAGAAATTTAATACGTTTTGTGATTGATAAAAATTATCCGAGAATTAAAAATTTTTGGGAGGACCAGTTTCAAGAGTATTTAACGGTTTTCAACCTGTTAGGAATACCATGTGAAATACCTCATTGGAAAGTTTATGCATTCAGCTTGCTAAAAAAATAGCTTCATTTGGCATGTATATGTTACAGGGAATGTGTATTTTCAGGGAATATGTATATTCCCTGAAAATTTCAGGGAATGTGTATAGAAGCGGGATCTATGATGAAATGTAACTAAGACTATAGAAGCTGGATTAGCGATGAAAATGTAACTAAGGCTAGAAGCTGGATTAGCGATGAAAATGTAACTAAGGCTAGAAGCTGGATTAGCGATGAAAATGTAACTAAGGCTAGAAGCTGGATTAGCGATGAAAATCATATACATATTCCCTGAAATCTTCAAATGATTTCTATACACATTCCCTGAAGTTTTCAGGGAATATACATATTCCCTGAAAATACACATTCCCTGTAACATATATATGTATATGTGTATATGTATATGTTTCCATAATGATTTCCATAAGTTTAAGGTTTAAAATACTGAAACTTTGCAAGTTTTGTTTAGTTTGTATTAAGATAATAAATTTTACATGCGTTTTTCTCGATATTGAAAAGATTCTAAACTTCATATCTCTGGAACCAATAAAGATAGAATAATAATTGTTTCAACATTTCAAACAGATATTGAGTCATTTTCCGGTAATATGTCACATTCACTAATTGAAGAAGCAACAAATTTTTTTGGCAAATTACATTGATTTTTGTTTGGAGCAAATCTTTAATATTTCTATTTCACTAATATATATTTGGTTTTGCACTAATATGTAAAATTATGAAGTTTTTAGCAGAAAGAAAATAGCCCTACGAAAATGTTTGTCCACTCCGTTACTCCGTTACCAAAACACATATGAGCTATTTATATATAGTTGACAGCTTCCTACTGCGTAGTTTGACATGCCAATATGTTTTTAGTATTAACGTTAATAAAAGAAATATAAAAGAAACTACAATATAAATGATTATTTAATTCCATCACATTTTAAATTTTGTTAAGAAAGTCCACTCCGTTACCGAAAGAATAATAGAATAATCAATGTAAAGTTGACTGTATTTTTTTGGCCAACTAACAAAATAAAAATCACTTGAGCCAATCATTACCAGTGATCAAATGAACAAAAAAACATTAAAATATTTATGATGGTGTCTTAAAAATCTGCTCATCACATCAAAATTACATAAAAAATGACCATTAAAAGGTCCGCTCCGTTACCATCTGTCGAGAATTGAGCACAGAATGTGAAAAGTGAACTTTTTAAAAAACAGTCTGCCGAAACAAAAATTTATTAAAATGTCATATATTGTTATATAAGTTGTATTAGAAATGATAATTTAAGTAGACGACTTATCCTGACAGCGGAATAAATTTTAGTACCTCAAGGGTCACATTTATGGTAACGGAGTGGACAGTTAACGGAGTGGACAATTTGTGTATCAGCACGGTAAATATATTATCTCTCATGCGTCCACATTAATCGTCGGTACACTCATTATATAGCTTATAAATGTTATATTAAAAATATTATTTATATTAAATTTATTCATAATCATTGCAAAAATACAGTAACGGAGTGGACGTATTATGAAAAAACACACGAGGTACGTAATAAATGAAAATTTGTAAGAAATTTGTCTTAGCATTCAGATCCTGTATTAAGACATACTTACTTACATAGATCTTCACAGAAGAGATGTGTTAAGTTGCGAGACCAAAGAACTGAAAGGGTTGTGAGATACGAGATACGAGATCATTTTTACATGTTAACGGAGCGGACATAATTTTCCGGGGACAAGTTAAAATATATTTTTAAAAATTATACTGAAGATCCGGTTCACCAAGTTGTATTTAGAAATATGCAATTATGTTTATTATAAAAGAAGCATACATATTTTTTGGTTTAATGCAAATCATTTTGAAATTGTAGACGAAAGCAATATGTACTATAGCCTAGGGACGGTAACGGAGTGGAACATTTTAAAATCAAAATAAATTTTAATAAATTATTTTATTGCTCTGAATTACTTTCAAAGGTCTTAAATTGTTGACTGATCAATAACGTTTTAATCTAATCACTTAGCATGATCAGACTAGGCATTGTTTTCTTAGAAATGACCGGGGACAGCTGAATTGTCAATTTATGCATTTACCGGAAAATGACTCTATTATGAATTATCATTTTAAACCCAAAATATACAAAACTAAATTTTTTTGACAACAGCCTCCTTTTGCCAGAGCAAGTCACATTTTTGCTACCCGTCTCGTGCCCGTAAGTAACTCAGGACCGTTTCTCGTACCCGTACCCTACCAGTACTCAAAATTACTACCTGAACCGACCCGTACCCGCGGAGAGCCTATACCCGTACCCGTCCGTACCCGCCATGTAATTAGTAGGCCTTCATATAACCCCACAACCCTATCAGTTCAAAAGGTTTACAGCAAAGGATGTGGTAGTAATAATCATAATAAGCTGATGATGATGGTAATATATAAATAAATAAATAAATAAATAAATAAATAATGAATAATAACAATAATAATTATAACAGGACCTAATAATGATGATGATGATGATGATGATGATGATGATGATGATGATGATGATGATGATGATGATGATGATGATGATGATGATGATGATGATGATGATGATGATGATGATGATGATGATAATAATAATAATAATAATAATAATAATAATAAATAATAATAATAATATCGTTTTATTTCGCTCACCTTTACAAAAGGGTGATATGACGTTATGTGCGTACAAAAAATCACGGACATAACATCTTCAAGTTAACTAAACAACCCTATTAGTCCATTGGCCTTTAATCAGCTTATCGCTTCACCCGGTTTATATATATAAGCCCTAGTTATATATATATATATCATATATATATATATATATATTTATATCATGCATATTATGCACATACTATGACCATGTCAGACCCTCATGGGCGGCGATTTAGGGGGACGGGGGAACATGTGCCCCACCTTTAAGAGTGGGGGACACGCCATGCATTTGTTCCTCCAAATTTTGAAGAAACACCAATAATGGGACAAAAAATGTAATTGCGCGTGAGGGTTTTCACAACCTTTTCGACCAGATGAGGTAAAAATTGAATTTTTGAGCAGAAGTGTCCCCCCTGGGAAATTTTAAGAAAGGAGGCAAAAAGAGGTCAATGACTAAAAAAAAGAAAGTAAAAAAAGGTCATCGCACCAGACCATGGCCAACTTTGTCCCCCCCCCACCTCTCAGGCATAATCGCCGCCACTGCAGATCCTCAATTAATGATCTTTTCCCTCCAGCCTTGTCTGTCCCATTGAGACCCTAGTCAACCGTCGATGACTTTTACGCAGCCATCCATGACATGGCAGTTTGCAAGAAAATACCACTATCTGAATAGTTTAAGTATTTCTCAAAGGTAAAGGGATAACAGACTTTTAAATATGCCTAGCATCGACTGCATCAAACTGTTTTAAAGAAAACACGACTTCAGGACTGTCAGGCTGGTCAGGATGAGTGTCTTCGAACTCTGACCTCTTACTTGATATTCTGGTATCAGGGGCTTTCACCTCCGGACGATTCACCTCTAGGGGTATTCACCTCCGGACGTTTCACCTCCGGACGTTTCACCTCCGGACGATTCACCTCTAGGGGCTTTCACCTCTAGGGGCTTTCACCTCTAGGGGTTTTCACCTCTAGGGGCTTTCACCTCTAGGGGCTTTCACCTCCATGTAAAATGAGACCTTTTGAAGAGATTTATTTACGCAAGTTATTTACGCCGAAAACATAACAGACAACATACAAACTATGAAACTAATTATCACTAAGCAATGAAGTAGATTTCTTAGTGTCGACATGCAAACTAGGCAATTAATGAAGCAGATTTCGAACACAAGAAATGAATTGAGATAAGAAGACAATGAAAGCTTCTAGAACCTAGCTAAGTAGACACCTAATAACCTGATAACGGCAGATGATAAGGACAGACCAATTCGCGCGCCAGTGACTGTATGCCCTAATTAACCATAATTAACCATAGGTCTCATAACCTACTAAAATACATCATTGAGGGAAGAATGGAGGGGAAGAAGGCGCGAGGAAGACAGATAACAATGCTACTGGACTGGATGATGACAGAAGAGGGATACAGTGGACTGAAAAGGGAGGCACAGAATAGAGATAGATGGCGTCACTGGTCATACGAACTTGCCCAAGGGCAGAGAACATAAAGAAGAAGAAGAACCATAGGCGCATAAGAAATGAATTTAGATAAGAAATCTACTTCATTGCTCAGTGATAATTAGTTTCATAGTTTGTATGTTGTCTGTTATGTTTTCGGCGTAAATAAATCTCTTCAAAAGGTCTCATTTTACATTTGGAGGTGAAAGCCCCTAGGGGTGAAAGCCCCTAGAGGTGAAAGCCCCTAGAGGTGAAAGCCCCTAGAGGTGAAAGCCCCTAGAGGTGAATCGTCCGGAGGTGAAACGTCCGGAGGTGAAACGTCCGGAGGTGAATACCCCTAGAGGTGAATCGTCCGGAGGTGAAAGCCCCCTGAACCGATATTCTGGTCTCCTCCTTTATAATAACTCTATGCATTCACTCTATGTATACTGAGCATGTGCAGAAACCTCTGCAGGGAAGTGGGGCAGATCGGCAGAGTGAATGCATAGAGTTATTATAAAGGACGAGACCAGAATATCAAGTAAGAGAGTAAAAGTTTTACTCACTACTTGAGTAAAACGATGAAAACTTCTGGCGGTCTGAATTTTCTTAAATTTTCTGAAAATTGTGGGGGTCGGATGAAAAGTGTTGGAGGGTCGGATACGGCCCGCGGGCCGTAGTTTGCCCACCTCTGCCTTAATGGGTTCATCTGACAACTGATAGCCTGATCAATGCCAAACGCTGCCGGATTAGTGGAAATATAAATACTTTGTAATTGCTATTAGAATTAAATTTTCTTAAATGGAAAGACATACTTTTCAGCCTCGAAAATTAAGATTTATTTGTGGAAATGACTTGCATTTCTTCCCACTTTTACTTTAAATTGCATGCTTTTTATTCCTCACTGTGGCCCGAAAGTCTCAGTGTTCACGCACTTACCAGTACGTGTCCCTTGCATCCACTCCAGGTTAAGATCCTGTTATACTGAAGCTAATTAAGTTCAATCACGCAATACAGACCTGTATTTAGATGCGTTTCCAAAGAGTTCGGATTTCCGACTGAGTTACATATTCATAAAATGCCGTTGTGATCGTCGAAGCAACCGCACATACAACGATTTGAAACGGACGCAAACCCTTAGGCCTACATCATGTGTTTCAACTAATCAATTAGGTTACATTATATCGTAGCAGTGCTTCTGTGCAGCGTCTCTCGTCATAGACGCTCAACAGAGCCGTAAAGAGGCTCTTAATCGGATGAATAGCGCTCGTTAGTCGTGGTTGCTAGGCAACGGCTTTAGTCATACCCATTGGAGCTGTTCAACAATCAAACTGTCCTCTCTTCACAGCATCATCTCCATTGGTCCTTATGAGACACACGTAGTATCTGTGTTTTTGTAATTCAATCGCTTCTATATTCTTTTTCTGTGGCCAATAGATATTATCCCACTTATTGATAGCAGAATTCGTCTGTGGCAGTGGCTACAGGCAGATCCAAAAAATCATGTTTGGGAGAAGTAGTAGTGACATTTAAAAGTGCAATGAAAAAGCAATTATGAAAACATCAGTCCACCAATTTTAAAAGGACTTGCAACTGAACGTCCATTATTTCTCCTCTCAACCCAACGGCGCTGATAGTTAACGGATACCCGTTTATCCAATGTCCAGAAAATGCTCGCGTGGCTGAAGATGGATTCGAACCTGCGACAATTTAGCTAAACGCAGTAATAGGCCTATTAGTATCTCGGGTTGTTAGTCTATTATTTCTACGGTGCCTGTCTTTAAACTTCATCACTAAACTGATGGTAAAGAGGACAGCATGAAGGGTGCCGAAAAATTCAACATGAGTATCTCATAATGGATTGACCGTCGACTCCTTAATGTGCTTTGCAGAGGTCGCTGTACGTACGTTCTACACAAGTTATTAATATACAAATTACCAAAAGCACGTTTCAAGCTTTGCAGACTTTCATTCTGTTAAAAACTGCATTTCGGCATAGATCGATAAACATTTCATCTGGTGGAGTATTTCCATGGTTACAACAGTGCCCTATAAAGTCCTGCTTCATTTCAAACAATTGACAGCATCTCCCACATCTTTAAGGTCTTGCCGTAAACGGTAGGCCCCTATTTTATCCCAGAATGATTTCGCTTGGTTGAAATAAACGCATTCACCTGTCTCAAATTTCTTCGACAGATCGGAGACATCGTTAGCGTAAGAGCCTTTCATTCTCAGTAAAGACCGAATATCTCCCAGAAATAATGCTTACGCCGTTTCACGAGGGAGATCTGCCATTACGGTTGCTTATTACATGACTCCCTGTTTCAGACAGTGTTACTCGATTATGCCATCAGTTTCTGATGTGCATGTTAAGTGTTTTCCTCTTGATAAAAGCTGAGCTGTATAAGTAGCACATTTATGACTTTTCTCCAGTATCAAGTTAAATTACTCACTTATTGTTTTCTGTTGCATACATCGGTGACGTCATCCACATTGTTGTGTGCAGAGGAAGAAGGGAGGAAGGGAAGAGGGAAGGGGGTAAAGGTGTGTTTGGTCACCATCACTTTATGGAGCAAAGTCAAAACAAAATCGATAATCAGGTAAAGTGTGAATTGGTTCAAGGTCAAGTAGGCAGACAGTCAGATGGATACGGTGGATGGTGTTTAGAATTTGAGCAGCGAGAGAGGTAAGGGGAAAAGGAGGAATCCGAATAGAATTTGACGGAAAGGATCGTTTTGCGTTTTAACAAAAAAGTTGCATTAAAGTTATATAGCAAGATTAACAGTTTTATGGTGAGTCTGTAGTGTGAATAAGATAATTTTCGTAGTTCCTACCTGAGTTCATTTCAGAGGCGCGGAGAAGCTAGGATTATGGAGCGATTTCCAAAGTTTATGGACGAGCAACGCGCATTATTAGGACGGAAATGATATTACAGCTATAATCTTTCGTGTTAAACATGTTTTATGTCTTTTCAATATTAAGCCAAAAAGACGTGTAGGCCTAGCCTAGGTTTATAAATATTTTATGACAGTTTACGCCGGTCATCACTGAGTTGCTGAATTTGTTATTGTACCATAGAAAATATGTCCGAGAATTAGATGCATCTTCATTTGCTCTGTTTTCGGTAAGAAATCAATCACTGGATTTTATGGTATGACATTCTGACGAGAAAGCAAAGCATGAGCCATAAACATTGGTAGCGCATTGAGCTCTTGTATTATCGAACAGATCTTGGGTAATTGTAGGCCTACCTTCTGTTGATCCATTCTGTGAGCTTATGGGCTTTCATGTTGTCAGGTATAAAGCAGCTGTTCAACAGTCTTCTTGACGAGGTCCTAAATGAACTAAGCAATGGTAATGTGATATTTAACGTGGAGATTCTTGTTGATAGTACAAGTGTTGTAACTTATTTGCAACCTGAACTCACATCATTCTCGAGCCATAAGATGATCCCTGAAGAAACTTGAACGATTGCTGCTGCTGTGTGGTGATGATGACATTGATAATGACAGCGACGATAGCGACTCGGAGTCGGTAGCCAATTGCATTTGTAACCTGATGCGCAACCTCTCTCTGGTTCTTCTCATCGACCCATACGTTCTCTGAATCGGCTTGATCTGTTTGTTCCCCGGGTGAAGTCTGCTCTGGCTCAGTCTCGCTCTTTCGTGGTCGTGGGCCCATCCCTATAGAATTCCCTTCCCCTGGTACTGCGTGGGACCCTACTTACTATGTTGTCTCCCCGTGTTGTTCATCGTTTAAAGCTTTTGTGTTTCCGCGAGGCTCACAAGCTGAGAGCGCCTATGAATAGTTCGCATTGTGAGAGGCGCTTTATAAATTCCCAGATATCATACCATACCATACCATTGGTTAGGGCGTTCTCCTTATGACGCGGAGAGTACGGGTTCTAGCCTCACTAAGATACGTACTGTGTAGACCTTAATTCATAATTGATCAGCGCCATCGATTGATGCTTGGTGACTTAATGGTGGCGCTTAATGAATACATAACAAGGAATAAAGAACGAAGATTATTCTGACGCTCATGCTGATGACGATGCAGACGGCCACAATTAACATGAGGCCTAATTGATAACAGTCATTTATGCCTGGCACACAATTATGCCATATCTTGGTGCTCATCCATTGGGCCGCGAAGAAAGACCGCTTAGCCTGATATGTTCTCATGCTAAAATGGTTCCTGGCCATTTCTGGTGAAGCAAGTTGGGATTTCTTTTGCCCTACGTCAACGTGTGGAGCCACCACGGCTCTGTGGTAAGTTCGGCGCCTTGTGACCGGAGGGTTGCAGGTTCAAATCCCACTCTAGCCGCTGCGTAAGGACCTTGGGAAAGTCCTTCACTCGCAACTGCTCGTGGCGCTTCGGCGTGAAAATTCCGGCACAGTATCAAATGCTGTAGTCGGGAGCGCCTCTGAGTAGTAGTTGACTTCGGGAGGCGCTATAGAAATATCCGGAATATATAAATAAACCACTTACCGAGTGTCATATGCGATCGGGCTTCGAACCGTCGACTTTCAAGATTCATAGCGTAGCGTTAACTTTAAATTAGTCACACTTTGATTTTGTTACGCCCAAGTAATTAACAAACAGTTCAATGGCAACTGTAACCAAGGGAGTTCGATACAACATTCTCTACACTTACGAATCTTTCAATTAACTACGCCACAGCCCATACTCTGGAGTTGCCAGTCCCGTACTTAGATCAAAGGGCAGGGCCGGATTAACCAGTATGCTCAATATGCTTTAGCATGGGGCCCCCCGCTTGCAGGGGGCCCCCCGACCGGGGTCGGAATGCAGCAGGACAAACACAGATTTTGTGATACCAACTTATATATTTGTTCATAATTATTATTATAAGACATTAGTATCAGTTTAGGCGAGAATTTACACGAAGCAAATTGCAAATTTGAAATGGCAGCCATGTAACCAACTGCTGTGTACATGCATTTCTTTTGACTAAACTTCTTTCTGTCAATATCCATACTGACGTTAGGTTGGTTTTTTCTGACGCGATTCGTTCCCTGGATTTAAGTTTTACTTTTAATATTTTTAAACGTAGGACCTACACGATGCATAGAATCTTTCTGCTTTCTGGTGCTAAGAAATGCCAACTTGCTATCGACAAGACTGAGTCTTCATGTGCTTAAGTGCCGTGTTTTGATGTATTTCTTGCACGAGTAAAAGTGAAAGGCGGCGATAAAAGAGCACAACCAATGGATTTGTCTGATAGGCTACTATTGGGATGACGTCTACATAATAATAGGAATGTCCCACACATCACTAACTGTGAGCTGTGACTACACACATGACACTGCATAAAATATACCCACAGATGATGGTCATACTCATACACGTGAAACCCACAACACAGAACTTCTTGAAACGATTGTTACACATCCGTCTGAAAACGAGTCGTCAACGTTTCAAAACCTTCTTGTCACTCGACTGACACCCAGGAATAGTTAGCCTACAACAGCCACTGCCGAGTATTGGCTCGAAAAGGGATCAGAAACCTGCATAAAAATGTCCGAGTCCAATGATTGCCCAAAGTCAAAACGACATTATAAAGCAGTGTTAAGTTTGCGCAAGGGACAAAATCGTCAGTTCAGTAATAACTGTTTTATTCTTGGCCACCGAATGGTGAGCGTCAACTAAGAAACTGGCTGCTTTTCAACTCATCTCAAGGTTCAGTAATACCTGCTTCCAGTGTTTGTTTATGAGTAGCCAAAAAGATCGATTTCCACTCCCTGTCTTGACAGTGATAGGCCTCCTATACTTAAATTCATTTCATTTGATGAACATTATTACACAGCTTGCAGCAACTAAAAATCGCAAGTGTTTCTAAGTTGTTACAATGAGGAGAAGGGTGTCGAAGTTTGATCACAATTTTACGCTATACAATATACTGTAAGTTACATTTGAAACAACCTTAGACACAGTCCCAACATGCAGTGTTGTGGGCAATGTGCATTGACTACTAATTTGATCAGCACGGCACATTAATTGACCCTGCAATGCTACTGATGATTTTCATGTCTTTACAGCGTCCCCATCATTCCATGCACAGTACGACATGCCCCCGTGCATAATTAGCATAGGGCCCCCGAGTGGTTAATCCGGACATGTCAAAGGGTAGAGTGAGATGCGGTTAAATACTAAAAAATACTACTACTCTATCAGCAACCTTTGTACCTCAACCTATCAGCAAAATATTTCGACCTCTCTTAACAATACATTTTGTGCACACTGTATCCACACTTTCGCTTGTCACGTTAGCATATATGGGCATGGTAATGACTAATAGCTACTGCGACGCGCCAAGAGAAAACCTCTGTACCATCGCATGGAACGTAGAAATAAATTGTCAGAATGGACATACGCGTTCAATGATTTTTAAATCTTACACAGTCTTCTTACTTCTTATTTTACTGTGTTAGACAAATCGTTAAACTTTTAAAACCTTGACCGTGGAAATTCTAAGATTCAAGGTTGTCATTAAGTCTCCTATAGCGAGAGTTCATGGACTAGTTGGTAGGCCTATTTATGCTAACATGTGTCTATAGGTTTCGCATTTGAAGGCGCAATTCAACTCCGTCTGTGCATGCAAACATCCGTGTATAGGCCAATAGACCGGGATTCGATTTGAAAATACTCCTACGTAAACGATTTTGTAATCTAACCTTTAAGTTTTTATTATTGGTTCCTTTAATTAAAGTGTTATATCTGATTCAAACTGATGCCACCCAGGTATTGATCGATTCTGTTACTCAACAAACCTATTGCGAATGTCTATGAAGGCATACTCAGCTATCGTACATATACATGTAAATTCCAGCATACTAGTGTTCTTAATAAACATGCGCAACCGCCCATTGTTCCAATGAGATTTAAGTGCGTTGGTTATGAAGGTGAGGTACACGGACTACGGCTCATAGGACGATCGCTCATAAGGACGATCGCTCATAGGGCTTTTCGCTGAATAGGACCATCGCTCATACATCGCGGTGAATAACAGCATATAGTAAATTGTTAATAAAACACAGAAGCCAAGATTTGCTTCCAGGGCCGGATTAACCAGTATGCTCAATATGCTTTAGCATGGGGCCCCCCGCTTATAGGAGGCCCCCCGACTGGAGTCGGAATACTGCAGGACAAACACAAAATTTCTTACACCAAATAATTATTTGTTCACAAGAAAGAGCCGTTAGTTTGAGCTTAAGCAAGAATTTGCACTAAGCAAATCTGAAATGCCAGCCATGCAGCTAACTGCTGTGAAGTGCTTTTCTTTAGGCTCAACTTCTTTCAGTCAATATAATAATATTCTTTGATGACGTCAAATTTGTTTCTATTCCGACACTATTTGTTTCTTAGCATACACACAGCAGCGAGCTCATATTGCAAGGTATACAGACAAGTTTCGTGCTGAAACTTAGTTGGTTTTTGTAGACAGTGGGAATTGTAGAAAAAAGACGCTGGGGTATTGAACAAGTCAGACTCGAATCAAAATCAATTTCTTTGCTGAGAAAATTCAAAAATGCATACAGGATACACCATGGAAATGTCTTCTCTTTGTTAGAGACTCAGAGTCAAATAATGCTAAATCACACTAGCGCATCTTAGGGGGCTTGAAACGACCCCGGGGTGTGCAATTAAGAGTTAACTGTAGGGAATCCTAAGAAAGACTACGAGGTTGAACAATTCCTCCGACAATTCCACCCTGATTGTAGACAAGTTGTTGATGTCGCTAAGGCAGAGAATTCACGCTTACATTGACATTCGTTAGGCCCTATATATTCCAAGTTGTAGCAGATATTGACAGACTGGAGCTAGCTGACAAAATTTGAGAATTTTCCACCAGGCTGGCCACGACATACACAATTAAGAGATTTGCAGTCTGACATAGGCTATTCCTAGACGAAATGGCTTAAATTGCTGATCTTTGCTAAATCAAGAGGTTGTGCTACATATGTTGCTTTAGTTATGCTAAAGCAACATATGTAGCAAAGGTTCACCAGTCACTCTGGTACAGAGTAAAGCAGGGAGGCGACCTGACCGACGACTCTGATGAGCGTAGACTCGGATCCGACCTGGGCTGGTGAACCAAAGTCCTCCGTGCCCACCTTCTCGTGGTGCGGACCGTTAGTACCCTTCCTAGGAAGTGCTCTTCCTAGGAGGGGGAACGAACGGGCACGGCAGGCAAAACCAGGGGAAGGCAATGGCAAACCACCCCTGTTAATCATGCCAAGAAAATCGTCATGCCACACACCAAACCACGCCGATGGTCGCGGATGGAGGGACTCCCAGGCCGGAGCGCTGAGGTGGGACTCCCAGGCCAAAGCGCGACTCAAGGGCTACTGGGAGAAGTAGCAAGACGGCAACGGAGACTGTGTGGCATGACGATCGCTAGGGCTCCTAGAGCCGACGGCACAAAGACAGTTATGCTATAGTGTACACCGAGAACCTTCTCGAAACATTCAATAATGTTTCTGACGCTGTGCGTATGTTCGTGTCATTGGCAATCTCCAACTGGTCAGGTGAACGCTGTTTCAGTAAGATGGGACTTATTAAAGATAAACTGCGAGCTTCTGTGACCCACAAACGTTTAACTGTGGAACTTAGCTTAGTGTTGAGAGTGAAGTGCTTAACTTGGTTTAACAAGATGACACTATACAGTTTGCAGCTGCTAAAGTCGTGGTGAAGAAAACAGAATCTAAATTTGATTATAATTCTACGCTAACTGTAGGCTATGTGTTCAATATACTGTAGGCCTAACAAACATTTGAAGCAACCTTAGATAGTCCCAAAATGCAAAGTATTAAAGTTGTGTTGTCTACGTTGGCTACTAATTTAAGCAACAAGGCACACAGCATTGACCCTTCTTTACTACACATCACCCCAACATTCCATGCTCAATGCCACAAGGGCCCCCCGTGTACAATTAGCATGGGGCCCCCGAGTGGTTAATCCGGCCCTGTTTGCTTCATGGATCCTTTGTTGCAAAAAATATGTAAAAATTCAATACAGCATTACCGTTTATTTTTACCGTTCGTTCTTGTATTTACAGTATATTGTTATTATATATATAAACGAAGAGAAAGGTCACTTCCTCACGATGTGTGTCCAGTGACGCTACGTTATGCGCATGCGTGCTGTACTAAATATTCATGAACCGATCGCCAAGGCGACCAATTGTTTCGGCTTAATAATAGTAATGGCTTAATTGTGACGTCACTGGCCTGGCAGCTTCCAAAATAATAATCAATATTCATGACCAACGAGGCTGTTTACAAATGGCGACATAGCAAGATTATGATTATTTTAATTGATCGACTTTCTATAGCCGTCTCAGTTTGTTCGTTAGTATAATATTTAGGCCTATGCAATCCTCATAGAAAGAATTTCTTAATTTTTATTTCGCGTTTTACGATCTTCTAACTACACGGGAACTTTAAGCTTAAATGGCATGGCGCCTATTCAAACGGAGTGGTGGTGAAGGATCTCACCCGATCAAATCAAAGCAGTTGTTACGGAGGGTTTCGTTGAGGACGAGAAAGCTTGGAAGGCAGAGGATCAGATGGATTAGGGAAGGAAATCTTGAGTTTGAGAGAGAAGCCATTTAATTGTGAATCATTGTAACATATAAAGATATTATAATTATAAAACGAAGTAGTTAAGAATTCCTGGAAAAGAGAAGCCACGGTATTTGTAATTTGACATTAATTTGACATTATAATTACTAAACAAAAGAATTAAAAATTTATACTGGAGAGAACCATGGTATTTTGTAGCATTGGTCTATAACATCGTAACAAAAAAAGGTGAACAAAATTTTCCTTTTACTCTCTTTGGGCACTCACACTATTTTGGTCAACTCGGCGCCTATGGCGCAGGCACCAGCCTATTCACGAGCGCTACGTCAGATCAGAGGGGGTTTCCAGAGAGTAGTCCAAGAGAGGTCCGAGTCCGGTTTCCAGAAGGCCAAACCAAATCAGATGGGTTCCAGAGAGTAGTCCAAAAGAGGCCCAAGTCCGATTTCCAGGGTACCAGATCAGGAGAGGCAGAGCAGATGTCAAGGCGGGTGTCGTTAATTACGGCGAGAATAATTGGAAGGCGGAGTATCAGATGAGTCAGGGTAGGAGTATTTGAAAAGGGAAGACTTCAGTTTTACATTTAATCGCAACACTTTCGAACGTCATCATGGATGACGATCGGACACGATCCTGTTGGAAGAAAAACTTCGTCAAGCTAGAGAATGTAAATAGAATTTGTTTTTCGCAAAACATTTTTTATGATGACATCTTCGCAAATTTTAAACTATGAAGGTCATAATAAATTTCACGTCTTAGGACGGGCAAACATCTAGTGTAATAATTATCGAATCTTTGTTCGAAGTCACTTGTTTGTTTCCTATATATCTGGGTAATTTAATAATCAATGTATTTGTCCAAAACGGATGAATGTTCCTACTTGTGTGTGCATGAGTTTCATAAATATTTGTGAAGTTATATGAAGTCAATCGGAGTAATTAACTAATTGAAAGTTAATTTTAAAAACGTAGCGTATGAGCGATAGTCCCATGAGCAAATGGCCCTATGAGCGATCGTCCCTATGAGCGATAGTCCCATGAGCGATCGTCCTATGAGCGATCGTCCGAGAACCGAAGTTGATGCTCGTGAACAATATTCAGGAGATCTGCGGCTGTACACTGGCGAATTGTTTATTGGCAGCTTCTTGTTATGCTTTGACTGAAGAGCTCATTAATTTCTATCGTGTTTTTCGTTGCCTACAGAACATTGTCTGTAATAGGAAATGTGGTATGGGTCTTCAGGTAAACATCTGTGACAGGACTTTAGATAGCGTTGCACCAGCAACAAAATTAAAAAGAGGAATAGCTACTACGACACTACGTCAATTATTTTATCAAAATACGAAGTTTTACGTCACAATATGTACATTATTCATTTCATAGTTTTGTTCGCTTCGATTACTTCCTCAATTTCAACATAATTTTAATTTTTTTCTGGCATCGTCATATAGTTTCGTTACGTCTGTCCGTCGTAGGACGCTACGTCACAAACGGTTTCTGTTCTATTGTGAAACCGTTTGTGACGTCAGTACTGCCGTCTTGACGACGGCGGTCTTGACGACGGCGATCAGAGCATTTTAACCAACGATATACACTGCCGTCATAATCATGACGGGCAAATTCACTAGTTCATTTCATAGTTTTGTTCGCTTCGATTACTTCCTCAATTTCAACATAATTTTATTTTTCTGGCATTTGTTAGTAACCTTTGACCTACGTGGTTTACTTGTACAATCGCAATTCAGTTTTTTTTCTCTTTCGATTTGTCCATTCAGCATTTGCCGGCAACCGATTGTTTCTTTGCAATGTTGTCGTTGATTGTCACAATGGAAGGCGTTTGTTCTTCTGCAGATCTCAGTGCATTCATTCAGGGGCGTAACTTTGGTCTAACAAGTGGGGGTACCAATTTCTTCTCCACTTTCGCCTTTCGCATGGAGACCATTTTTGGGAAATTAACCTGCCAGTATTCTCATTAATTTTTTATGGGCCACACAATGGTCTCGTATAGAAATGTCAGTCCCACATTGGCCCGATGTGAGTAGGCCTACGAAAAATCTAATGATTACTCATTTACATGCAGTTGTGATGACAATGCTGCAACCATCGAGGCAGACATTTCAAGCCAAATTTAACCCAAAATACTTATGCTTTTTAAACTCTCCAGATAGAAAGGAACTTGAGTCAATTTCAGGAAAGTTTACTGTCCGGAGTTGATCATGAACGACTAAATGGCTTTCAATTTCATCCCGTTGCACTTGAACTGTGAGATTATGAAACTCTGATGAGCGCACCTCCATAACGGCATTTTAATCGTCTATGGTGTCATCTACTCGTTTTCGTTTTAGAACAAATTTATCCATTTTCCCTATCAGCAAAATCGGAACACGACGCGCATAAGTCAAAATCAACGAATTTCTTAAATGCTTATAATTATTATGTAAAGGAGGAAATTTTCTTCAGCAAGTTCGTCCTAGTTCGGGGATGATCTTCCTTCGATGATGGCCTTTCTTCAGACAAACAGAACACGAACACGCAAAAGGGTATAGCGTTACGGAACTTCTTTAATATATGACTTCAGTAACTTACAATATGAGCTTTCAGTCGTTTGCTTGTTATTAGTGGTTGTTTTATGGAAAAATGGAAACATCTGTAGCGCCTACACGTTTAACGGTAGAGGATATTTTAGAAATGTCCCTTGGCGAGTTGCATCAAAAATTGGAACGTTTAGGTCAGGAGGTTAAAGGACTTACCTAAGTGCAGTTAGAAAAGTCTGTTGCTAAGATTTTGTCGCTAGTTAAAGTTCAAAAGTTCAAAAGCTAAGTCTTTCGAGATTAAAGCGCAGAAAGAGCAGGAAGATGGGGACAGAAAGCAAAACAAAGAAAACAAAGAAAATGAACGTGAATTTGAATTAGGAAAAAATAGGCTACAAAAAGAAATGGAAGTAGAAGGGAGAAACTTACAAATGGAAGCAGAAGAGTAGAAATTAAATATAGAAGTAGAACGAAAGAAGTTAGAAGCACAAGCGAAAAAAAATCAGAAATAGAAGCGTTAGCGAGAAAGGAAAAAGCGGAGGCAGAATACGGTTGGAAGCCGAAACACATGAGATTAAAATAAAGTTAGAAGCAGAAGTACAGGAGAGGAAATGCAGATTTGAGGCGGAAGCAGGAAGTGCACGGTTGGAATTAGATGATAAGGAGATGCAGAGGCAACATAAATTTAGGTTTAAAAGATTAGAGGGCAACTTAACGGAAACAGAGGACTCGCACAAAACGGATAGGTTTAGGTTAGCGTCCACAGTCAAATTTGTCCCTAAATTCACTGAATTGGACGCTGAACATTGCTTGTTGTCCTTTGAGAAATGAATGGCTCTACATGGGTTCCCAGAAGACAAATGGACTGCTCTAATGCATTCCAAGTTAACGGCAAAGGTTCAGAGGGTTTTTGCAGAACTGTCTTTTGAGGACTGCCAAAAAACTATGACATTTGAAGCAGGATTTGTACTGCTTATTCGAGAGTTCCGGAATTTTATCGGAACAGATTTCGCACTCTGGATAGGGGTAACTTGGAGTCTTGTTCTAATTTTGCATTTCGATTCAGTTTACCTTTTAAGAGTTGTGTCGAGGGTGAACAAAACCTTGATGATTTTGAAAAGGGCTCGGAAGTCTTTAAATGGAAGTTTGTGTGATTGCACCGTTGGAGAATTGAGAAGAAATCGAATTCGCTTATGGAATCTGCAAAACTGATTGACGAGTACGCAATTTTGTGTAAGCCTTTTCGAGTTGAGTCTTTTAGGGTTCAAACAGGAACCGCGTGTGGCTTACGATAACTCGAAAATCGAATAAAACGCGATTCCAAATTTCAGAAATAGCCTTACCTTTTGGAAAGCACCAGCTTTTCATAAAGCATTTAATGTGCCGGTATCTTGTGGGTTTTGTGGTGATCGAGGGCCCACTATTTTGCATTGTTTTGCGTAAAGGGAGAGACAAAACGCTAGCGCAGGTGAATATTCACAGGTAGGTCCTACTCATGTGGCGTTATTAGTAGGGGGTGTGTCTACTTGCTGGAATACTTCGTCGGTTTCTTCTAAGGTGCACAGTTGCACACACAATATTTGCCGTTTTGTCATACTTGAATTCTGTATGGCTATGAAGGTTCGCAGCGTCCGCTCATGATGCTTCGTGACTCGGGTTCCTTACAAAGTTTGACTAGCAGCGAAGTACTGAACTCTTTTGAGTATCAATCAATCAATCAATATATATTTATTGCAACGAATAACAGTCCTTTACAATTCGTTTACAGATCAATACTTAATAAAGTACTCATAGTGAACATAATGATTTTTTAGAACTAGTCATTGATGGCAATGGGTGGCCCCAAAGGGAGGAAGGTCCCGCTAGGGGGAATACCCAATTAAATCAATTACAAGACAGACTGAATGGCTGATCGAGGAGTCATCATCCTAGAATCTCGGCAAACAAGAAATTAAATGTGGTAATTTTACTTGTTCAGGTGGGAGAATAAAACTAGAAATAACCTCAATTACCCTTAACTAAAAAATCTTAACTAAGCCCTTCCATGACCGGGCCGCGGCGTGTCACAGCTCTGGCAAAACAAGGATTGATTAAGGCCTAAATGTGACTAATGGTGGTAAGTCCGGATTCTATAAGAAACGTTCGTATTCGTTTTTTTAAGTCAAACCGATTTTTGCGAGTCTAATTTCTAAGGGAATGGAGTTCCATATATTAATGGTCCTGTAGATCTGATACAAAATAATCTTACGTTAGTGCGCACTTTAACAGGTCGGCACGAAGTGGCCCCTCGTGTGTTATGCTCAATGATGTTCATGCAACAGGGAGCCAACTGAGAAGTATTGAGAGAAGGAAGATGGCAAGTGGTATCGTTCGTAACGATAAAGGAATTCCCCAACTTGTAAGATCCTAATTTGCTTCATGTTTAATAATTTTAAATCTTTAAAAATAGGTTCTGAGTGGTCGCTTCTTCTGGCTCCCACAATCATTTTAATAGCCTTCTTTTGCAGGGTAACTAGTTTCCGCAATCGGGAGTCATAATTTGAGGCCGAAAGTAGATTGCAGTAGTTAAGGTATGGGATAATTAGTGAGGAATACAGGCTTAATCTAACATCTTTAGGGAGCAAGGGCGCAACTCTAGAAATTATACCTATATTCTTTGCTACTTTTAACGATATATAGTTGATGTGTGGCTTCCAGGTAAGGTGCTCATCAACGAATACCTCCAGAAATTTAACGGAAGCAACCTGGGTGATTGAAGCTCCATCCAATATGAAGGACCAGCTTATTGGCTTAATTTTTCTATGTGATTTAAAAATAATAAAATTAGTTTTATCAATATTAAGCGTGAGTGTATTGGAAGTGAACCATCTACCAACTTGCAATAATTCGAGGTTTACAGCTTCCATCAGAGAACGCCAGGAACTGTTTGGAGTAAAAGATATTAGTGTCGTTTGCGAAAAGGATAAAGTACAGGGTGGAGGAAACATTTGCTAAATCATTGATATTTAATAAGAAAAGGAGTGGTCCTAAATTTGAGCCTTGTGGAGCACCGTAGTTAATGTGACGAGTATCAGATAGGATTCCATCACACATAACTCTTTGTGTACGAAGCTCCAGATAGCTTTTGAACCATTCTATTTGTTTACCCCTAACCCCGTAATTGTAAATTTTTTTAGTAGAATAGAGTGATCGACCGTGTCGAAAGCTTTGGCCAGATCTATAAAAATCCCTACAGAATATTCGTTATTATCTATGGCTTTGGAGATCTTATCTTCCATTTCTAATAAGGCCATATAAGTGGAGTGCCCCTGCTGGAAACCATGTTGTGCAGTATGAATCATATTGGACTTACTGATGAAGGAACTGAGCCTATCGAACATAATTTTTTCCAGAAACTTTGCAAAATAAGGAAGAACTGAAATAGGTCTATAATTTGTGAGGTTTTCCGTATCTCCTTTTTTAAAACCGGGACTACTTTTGCAGTTTTAATTTGATTCGGGACTATCCCGTTTATCAATGAGCTATTGGTAATTTCCGTTAGCGGACGGAGAACAAGTGACAGATTAGGGGTTGCTATATAAGGATCGGTACCTTTGGTATGGATTTTTTTAATGTCCAATTTTCAGAATTTCTTCAGGGGAGGTTAGTACTAGTCCCATGGAATTAAAGTAGGTCGGAGGCATATAATCTTCAAATGAAAATTGCGCAGTGGGGATCTTACTGGCCAATTCTTTAGGTAAATTAATAAAGTATTTCTTGAAGTTATTTGCTATTAACTCAGGATCGTCAATTCTAGTTTCATTGATTATGAGAGAATCTACTTTCTTATGTTTATCGTCTAGTTGCATAGCAGTATAAAGACAGAAACGACGATAGACTAATATAAGGAGTGATTGGTGGCCCAGTACATATTTCTTTAGTCGAAATTCAGCTAGAAAGTTACTTGGTCAGTGGGATACTGTACATTTACAAGAACTTTAGTAACATGCTGAATTGCTGATATACCATAATTTGTTTTATTTCCCATGAACCTGAACACAAAAACAAGTTTCAGAACTGGTTAGTTCCCTTGCAGTCTTTGCCCAAAATACTGTACGCTTGACACCAAAATCATAATCATAATTTTAAGTTAACATGACGAGGAAATAATCCGAAACGGGAACATTTAATTTTAAGGTCATCCTCACTTCAAGATGGCTACCACAATTAGCTTTTCTCTTGTAGGTAAGTAATTGCAATTAGTTTCATTAGAATTTTTGCCCCTAAATATGTATGTTTAGTTCACTTAGAATCGTGATTCTAAGTGAACTAGAAGCTGAAATATTGAAAAATCTCTATTTTCGGTCGGCCATTTTGGAAAATTGGTGCAATTGAGACCAGGAGGCAAATCTGCGATGGCCCTGTAGCTAGAACTTGTCCTTAGGACACGTTCATACTATGTAAAAAATTTCATAATTCTGTCATGAAGTGAGCAATTTTTACACCAATCTGCCTAACAGTAATGCGAATCTGAGGCGCGGTTAGTCGGCCGCCAGGTGAAGAGCAATTAGATATTCATATGTTTGAAAGCCAGAGAAAAGTAGCGAGTTTTTTAGGCGTTTCTTGAAAGAAGAAGAAGAGGTCGAGCAACGGATAAACATTGGTAGGCCTAGTCGGTTCCATTCCTTGGGGGCTGCAACACGAAATGCACGAGAGCCCCTGACAGTGCTACATCTAGGCTCAACCAAAAGACCAATATGGCGGGATATAAGGAGAGATTAGTGGTTGAAGGTAGGCAGGGTTGGTAGGGTGTCAGAGGTCAAATAGGCCAGCTTAAATCTAATTCTGAATTCAACAGGAAGCCAATGCAGCTGATGGAGCAGAGTAAATGACTTTGAACGAAAATATGCACGCAGCCCCAACGCGAGCCAGAGAATTTTGGATGCGCTGAAGCCTCTTGCCTTGAAGACCTGACATGCCTACAAACACAGAGTTGGGAAATTGAGGCGAGAGCAGACAACAGAACAGGCTAAGGTCTGTGACATGTTTTTAGGTTTAGAACAGATCATGTTAGATATAATTGCCATCAAACAAATATTTGCAAAGCAAGCCCTGTTCTCCGTTCCTACACCTAGGCCTGTATGCAATATTTATAGCCTCATTAAATAGTCCTCAAAATAAAGTCATTACAAAGGGGACCTATTGAAACGGAACATTTGCAATTGTCGTTATCATTCAGAATACAAGAGAATGTAGAGTGCGTCTCAATGCGATATTTGCAATGCTTCTAATAACTTAAACTGTGATCAGTGAATTTGTGGCATGACATCTGACGATAAAACAAAACAGAGGCAAAGAATAGGCATTTCAGGAAAGGAAATAACGATAAAAGAAATAATTTTACGTTTTGTTTACATTCGAATTAAGTTTTCATTTGCCAGGTACAGAAAGCGCTGCATTAAGGGTTTCTTTGACAAAGCGCTAGGCAGATGTAACTTTGCACACAGATGTCTAATAATTTACTGTACAGCTGATATTCGAATTATGAGATTTTGCTTTGTAGATAAACGTTGTTAAAGTGCTTTGAAAAGTACGTACAAACATAGATTTTACACATACAACTTTATTAGAATAACACTTAGTCCGCTTAAAATAGACAAAGAGGCTGAACTTTCACAAATATGTAGGCTTCCGATCAAACCTGTTGTGCTTAAATGTCGTCTTTAACATCGGTTTATATGTGCAAATATTCAGAAATTCAATCAAAATGTGAGTTAATGACAATTTACTAACAGCTGCTTGACATCGTACTTCAAAGCCTAACAAATAATTAGGTGTGACATCATATTTTCTTAAGGTGCACATGCTTCGTTCAAGATAAAAAGAACTAACTCTCATGTTTTTGTTTTTCAAGAGTAATCAGCTCCAGATTGTCTTACTAGTCAGTCTGAAAAACTTGGAAAAAACCTTTGCACCCACAATGCTTTACGAATCGATCTTTCAACGGCGTTGAATCTTAGCGAATCTTGCAGAAGTAAGAAATTCATTTATCAGTTGGACGAAGAACTGGAAAATTTCAATAATGGTAAGTAATGTGCCTCCAAGAATCAGTCCCAAGGCACCGCCAACGTCGCAAACCAGTGGGAGGATATCGTAGGCTGGAGTCGTTTGGATATCGACGTAGCTCAGCTGAGAGAAGTAGATATCCAAGTAGACGAGTTCCTTGCTCAGTTTCGACATCGTCAGATTCCGTCCCTTGAACTGCGACCTTCGCGATGTGTAGTTGAGGAAATGCTGTGACAGAGGACTTGTCGAGATTGAAAGCGGATATGTGGGTATATGGCATTGAAGAGGACAATCACATCTGCCGGATGCGCCAGAGGTAATCCACAATCTTGAGGCTTTTGACACGCAATAATAGATCTGATCAAGGGAACACACGTGTCCTGCAACTAATTGCACAAAATAACTAGAATGATAGACTTCATCTAATAGTTATAGATTACTGCGAGTTGTTTCAGTGTAAAAGCGATGACAGAAATTTCTGTGGTTTCGATGTGCATCACTATACGTTACATGTGGACCTTTCGAGCACTAACAGTTAGGCCTAATATTATCCTGGTTGCAAGTAGTCGCCAGGTGGTGTCATAATCTGCGCATGAATTTTACCAATTAAGATATGCGATTTGCACAAGAAAGCCACATTCGCTGCAAACACGCCAACTGGCATGACATGAGCACGTTCCTCATCGATGCACAAACCTTGCTGGGCAAACTCCAGCTCTGCTTAGACATCGGTGAAGGATTAAATCAATCGAGATTCTCTGATCTGTACCTCTTCATGACGGCATCTATCGATGACTTAGCATGTAAACTCCTTCGTATGCGTGACTGCTCTCCTCTACGTCAGATATGGATCATTACAACGCAGTCTGTGATTTAGAACCATTTCTTAATGTTGCTTTGCATCGATTACTGTCTTTTATGCGTCATATAATTCAACTGTCTTGAAGTGCGCTGTTCCACAGGGTAATGTACGTTCCGTTCCTCTTTACTAGGCAAACCACACCACTCGGTTCCATACTTACTGACAGATCTGTTGACTACCAATTGTTTGGAGATTATTAGTTTTACTCGACATTAATTTTGTTGGCCCAGTACCGCTTTCCAACTACTTGCGTCTGTTTTCAGTAACATTCAGTTCTTGGTTAATAGTAAAAGGATTTCGATTCTTCTAAGACCAAATTCCTTATTGACAGCTACAAAAATTTGACTGGCTTAAATCCGCCCAACTGGGTGAACCCCTTTCGTTTTTCGCACTGAATGTGCACTTACTTTGTTAAAATGTTGAACTCCACCATGTATTTTTTCTAACCACGGTTAAACCATATACATATCCATTCCATTTCACATACGGTTTATTCGCGGAATCAGATCTTATGTGCCTGAAACTATTTTACTTTCACTAGCGAATCACCCGAGAGTCGAACAGCGCTTTCGACTCTCGGGCCTTCTCGGAAGTCAGTAGGGTTACAGTTTAGTGCCGCCTGGTAAAACCAGACTCTTGTGGATTGAGGAGTGAGTTGGAAGTGCGAACCCCATGTGATAATGTTAGACATTTTATGTTTGGTAGAACATTCGCTAGATGTGCAAAGAATAAACTCATGTGTCACTTTAAAGGTTCTGTCACACATGCACACATAAACACATAAATTATATACAATCACTCACTTATTCGCATGTTCAAATTAAATTCTAACTATGAATCTTTTAGTTCAATTCTACCGTTGAACTGATACGGTCGACAATGACAACGGGAAAATACGAAATCATCCGCGCATCTCAGTGTGCAGTTCTGCTGCGTGTAGTTTTCGTCCGGACGACAATCACCATAAGGAGAAGGCAACATAGTTAGCTGCAAACAAAACGACCGAAATCTTATATCAACATTCCAAATAGAAGAAATAGAACAGCTATTTGGCTGGTTTAAGTGTTGATTCTGAATTAAACATTCCTGAAAATTCTTCCAACAAAACTACATAAGCTTATAGCTTTGCAAGTGAAACATTTTAAAAACTACAGAGGCCTTAATTAAAGTTAAAGAAATTTGACACGTTCTCCAGTGATTATGCCATAAAAAGAATATCATGTTAAAGCGATGAGGTCTATGTTATTTATTATGGCGTTTGACTTACGTTTCTAAGTGAAAATGAAACGGATGTTGAAACCCCAGTTCCGACTCTGAATCCGGATTCAGCCACAAGAGGTAGGTCGAGTGGATCATGCAACGCAACCTATAGACGACAATAATTAAATTGCTGCTTTAAATCAGTCTGGAGCTAGTTGTAATTTGGAGAGTAGTTGTTTTGGAGAGTCGCTTTACAACATTAAGCTTACTGCTCTGTATGAATAAATTGATGAATTTACGAATAGGCTTCAAGAGAAATTAATCCGAGGCGCTCACAGGCCCCGACTTTTGCTTTTGTCTCTGGGTGCTTGGGTCCTCCCCATCCATTCCCCTTCCCACTCTCCTTAGGTAGGTGAGTTTTAGCGGATTTTCGGAGAAAGAAAATTGTTTTCGTGTCAAAGGTTACGAGGTTAGAAAAAGTATTGGAAATCGGTGACGACGTTCCAGTGTTATTATTTTTTTAAATAATAAATAAATAATTTATTTATGTACGGGCTCTGACTGTTAGATCATGCAATGTTGGATATTTGTGTTGTACTTCTCAAGTTGTGAGATTACTTAGTTGTAAACAATTTGAATTTAAGGTCCGAATTCTTCTGCGTGCCAGGGACCCACTAAACTTTCTTTCTGCATTCGCACCCAAGGCTGCCAAGAGTCGGCGTCTTTGGAGGCGCTGTTAAAGTTATCTAATTCGATTTAAATGTCATTGAGAACAGAACGTTCATTGAGTCTTTAGTTCTTGCACGTATATGTGCAACCATCCAACAGATTTCCATCTATACAGTTCAGAGTTCCTCGACTGCGTTGCATCGTAGATGAGAAACAACAACCGGTGATGTGTCCGCCGTCAAGTGTACAAAGTTGCCTCACCGTCCAGAGTGTCTCACAGTTGACAGAATAGACGCACAATAGGCAGAACGACTACGGTAATGACGGCCGTTGCAACTCCATAGACTGTTCTCGTCCTTGCTTCAGGGAATCCAGCGTTTTCTAGGTTTCTAACGGCATAAAGCTCTGTAGGTCCAAGGATCAACTGTTCAGCTAGGAACCTCTAAGCTCCTTAATGCCAGATGAGTCAAATATAGATGAAGAATTGGTCGCATGGGGTAACACACACACACACACACACACACACACACACACACACACACACACACACACACACACACGCACACGCACACGCACACGCACACGCACACGCACACGCACACGCACACGCACACGCACACGCACACGCACACGCACACGCACACGCACACGCACACGCACACGCACACGCACGCACGCACACACACACACAAAAGTTATCAACGGATAGGGTTACCATATGTCCGGGTTTCCCCGGATATGTCCTCTTTTTAGGCCCCTGTCCGGGCGTCCGGGCGGATTTCCAGAAGTCGGGCGTTTGTCCGGGTTTTCCACTCTACAATTTCTGGCGTGGAACCCTGAATGGTGGACCCATACTTTCTTACTGACTTACTTGCGGCTACAGGACAAGATCATGATAAGTCGACAACCTATAAACAGTGTGATTCTCCTTACAGATTTTATTTTAGTTATAGCTACAGTTATAGTTAATGGTTTTTCATTTTAGTTATAGTTACAGTTATAGTTAGCATTATTTTTTAGTCATAGTTATAGTTATAGTTATTGGGCTTTTATTTTAGTTAATTTTAGTTAGTACTTACAACTGGCCCCAATAGCGCTCCGCCTGGTCCCTATGGGTTCATTGATTAATATTTATGTCAGAAAATTTTAGGCAGTTTTTGATCTCCTCCCCCTTGTCAACAACTGTCAAGCATTGAAGGACCCCCTAACAAAATTATGTCAAAGAAAATTACCCCACCCCAGAAAATTTCTATGACTCTAACAAAGGCAAGAAAATGTATTTGCCGAAAAACAAAATGTTGTTCTTCAGATTTGAATTTTATACTTAATGGCTACGTACAATAGGCCTAGGCCTACATGTGGATCACTGTCTGTCACAGATATTTAATGGATTTTCCGTTCAAAAATGCAATCTCGTTTTCATTTAAATCTGTAGGCCTATTCTATCTGGTTTTTATTATGAACATTTCTAATTTGAACGTGATAACGTTTTCTATAATATTCCTTTTAACATAGAAAATTAAAATCAAGACAAGTTTCTCACTCTTTAATATTTACAACCGAAAGAAAAAAAATATCTTTCCATAAGAAAATCGAAATATTAGATTTTCGAAAAGAACCCATGGCAGGATCTTCGCAAAGAGAATGTGCAGCACATTTTCTCATATTAGCTAGGAACGGTAAACGTACTTTTAGCGTACCGTATTTAATTATTGGACGAAATGTCCACGTTCGCTTTAGCGTATTTAATTATTGGAAGCTGTATGAGCGATGAAAATAGAATTCAAACTGGAAGCTGGATGAGCGGTGAAAATATAAGTCAAACTGGAAGCTGGCTAAACGATGAAAATGGAGATCAAACGAGAATCTGGATGTGCGAAGAAGGTAATCCTCCACGTTAGGTGCGTTAATTATATCTACACTCTATCATTGCCGTGGATGAGCGATGAAAACATATCATAGTAAAACTTGAAATAGAAGCTGGATATGCGATGAAAATGAGCTAAAACTGGAAGCTGGATGGATGAACGATTAAAACGTGTAATATTAAACTAAACTAGAAGCTGGAAGGTGGATGAAATAATTATTTACGCTATTCATTTTTTCGAAATCCTACCAATAATAAAATACGCTAAAGCGTACGTTTACCGCTAGGAACAATAAACAGGATAATTTAAAACGAAGAAAATATCGCGTTTTATTAAGTTACAAACAGAAATGAAGTGGATCACTCATAGAAACTTTCCGAATCTATGGTTGCTTTTGATTAAATTATTGCTGACGTCAATTTGTCTTGAACCCCTTGTCGAGAATTGTCAAATTTTTCATATTCCTTGCCCCATTTAGTTGATATAATTAATGGACCCCATGCATGGGTAATTTAAAGACTGCTCTTTTTCACGTTCTTATAAAGTCTCTAGGTATTGCACTTTTTATTTCATTAACGAAAATAGCATTGAATTTTCGTTAGTGTTATTTTCGTTATAGTTATAGTTAATGATATTTTTAGTTATAGTTATAGTTATCGTTAAAGAAATAATTTTTTGTTCGTTAACGAACATTTTCGTTATCGTTAGGCCTAACGTTAACGAGAATCACACTGCCTATAAAACGACTACGGTCGCCAGGTAGCGTATACCGTATACGCCGATATGATTCTGATTTTTTGTCCTCTTTTTCCTATGCGGAAATATGGTAACCCTATCAACGGATGGAGAAAAAAAACTCAGAATTGCCAACTCAATCAGAGTTAAAATCCGACCAAATAATAATTCTTTACCAAATTTTACAGAAGACAAAGAAAGTATAAAGATGACAACGCTGAGTGGAACGCAACCCAGGGGGCTCACACATGGGCAGAACTAGTTTGTTTTAATGCGCGTCAGAGTTTACAGACAATGTATATTGTCGAAGTACTGCAGGGACACAGCGGTGCTCCTTTAGTCCTGGTTACATTGACAACATTTACATTTCTAAGTATAGCTGGTAAAGTCTAATCATGTTATGGATGCATTTGTTTAGATCTGCTATATATAGACCTAGTTTTGGGGGTCCTTAAATCTGCTGTTTTTGATTCCACACACAAAAACTTCAATAGTATGATAATGAATAAAGCATTTTAAGACTAATCGAAAGAGATATTCTATTTTACAATGGAAGGTATCCCATCGAGCGGAATCGCCAAGATTTTAAAGTTTGCGGAGGTTGTGTTTAAAGTTGGTGTTTTGACCGGGGTGCAAAACTGGACAATGGGAAATATTATTACCACGGCCATGCTTAGTTACCACGGCTATGCACTCCAAATAGCGAAGTCGGAGGAACCAACTTCTTCTCCGGAGCTCAGTTATAACAAAATCAAAGGTCAAATTCGGTTCCAGGTCAAGATCCAAAGGGTCAGACAGATAGGTGGCAGGCAGAAGGCAGGCAGGGAAGTAAGACAGGCGGCTACGTTGACTAGTTTTAGAATTGAAGTGGCAAGATAGTCAAACCTGGCAAAGGCAAGGAGAAGATGTGCATTAAAGTAGGATTTGTGAAAAAAGAGTTATTTCAGTTTTTATTGTAGGGCCTATGACCTGCGGAAAAATAGCAAGAGGATAGATTTTGGCTTTCTTGAGTTCGTAATCATAATAGTCGTTGTAAGTCTGGCAGAGTGTATTCCACTGGAGCTAGACAGCTGCTGATATGGAGAGATTTCCAAATTTTACTGATGTGGTGACAGAAGGGTGGAGACGTCTTCGGGTGGAGAAAAGAGTGATGTATTTTGATTGCGAATAACTCAAAAAGATGAGAGGTTTGTTAAGATTGGAATACCGAGAGTGTGCAGGCGCGACATGCATTTTCTAATATGTGAAACGAAAGAATGATAAATTTGAAATCTGGATGATTCATTCATTTCACTCATTCATTCGTTAAGAAATTTAATATAGCGCATCTTCAAGAAACCTACTTAGAAGCGCCGCTCCCAGACCAGCCATGGCAATGGAGGCTAGACTTGAGCAGCTTGTTAAAAGCAGATTTGTTACCAATGGGGAGTAGTCGAGTTTCTAATGGACCATTCCAAATGTAGGGCCCAGCAATAGAGAAAGCTCTGCGTTGCCTAATTGTGGAGCGAGCCCGAGGGACTAAAGTTCTCCCCCAGAAGAAGACCGAAGAGCACGCCGGCCAACTGAATCAGAAACCGGGCGGCAAAGCTGACACAGATAGGCCGGGGCACAGCCTAAGAGACAGCACCAAACGGCTCCCCAGTACAGCAAGCCTATACTGGTTTGGCGCTGTCTCTTAGTATGGATTCCTCAATTGGATATCCTTAAATCGTCTCTGTCTTAATGCCTCCAAAACTCAGTTCATTTGGTTTGGCTCCCCTCAACAGTTGCTGAAGATTTATTTTACCCTCCTCTCAGAAATCTTTTGACATTACTCCTTTTCATCAAGTTTACGTGACCTGAGTGTTACGTTTCTCTCATCTACTGTTTTTTTTCACCACGCTAGTCCATGCTTTCATTTGCTCCCGAATCGACTACTGCAATTCTCTTCTTATCGGATTTCCTAAGGTCAAACCTCAATGCAGCTGCGAGATTAATAGCACGTCTGACATGCTACTCACGCATTTCGTCCTTCATGTTTGAGCAACTTCACTGGCTTCCTCTCTCTGCACGTATTAAGTTGTAAATCCTACTTCTGGTGCCCAAGGCACAGCGGGGTCTCACTCCGAAATAATTATTGATGTAATTCACCGGACTCTTTTTGTTTCCTCGCATCGTCCCCATCGCTCCTCGAACAGATTGGACCTTTCACTTCCTCATACTAGAACTGCACAACAGTTGCGATCTTTTGCCTCAATTGGTTCCTCTCTGTCTGCAATACACTGTCTTCTAATCTTTCTCAAATTTTAATAGGTAACCCCTCGTCTTCTTTTGTTTTCCTCAAGAATTATTTCTTTTCTTGTGGCCTTGCGCACTGGGAGCGCCTCTGAACAGTTCGCCCTACCATAGGCGCTTTATGAATGTTAACATATAATATAATACAATTCAATACAATACAAAAGAAACTGCATATTACGTTCAATCCAAGCTGGAAATAATTGTTTAATAATCCTTGTGCAGCTGTTATTTTAGTGCAAGGATCCCGTTAGCTAACTACCCGAAGGTGTAATTGCAAGTATACGAGGATTATGCCACGTTGGTAAATTATATTGCAAGATTCAGAAGTAGGCCTACTGCAAGAAATTTTACATTGTTTTGTTCCTAAGACGTTCGTCTCAGTCTAAATTAGGAAGTTTAAGTGCGCGACTGATGAGGTGAAATCATATTACAAAATTACAAAGGAAGAAACTGTATTAAATCACAGACCCAAGGAATGGCGCAACATTTGACACCGTTACAAGGAACAAGGTAAAAATGAAAGTACAAAGATTCTGTGAAGATTTAGTTAGACACATTTGACCTACCCTGAATCCAACACCTGAAGTGTATATCATGAAGGAATCCGACTGGTTGACCCACAGCACAAGACGAAGCCCAAAATTGGCTCCAGGTTGAGTCGTTACGTAGTTTGCTGAAGCTTAAATTAACCAGAAATATATTGAGAGCTTTGCGGATATCTTGCAAATTGCAGAACACATTTGAAATCGTTACGCGTGTTAATTATTAATGTGAATCACTTGAAACATTACATCAAGTTCTATTGGAATAACACAATATAATTACACGTAAAATAAGAAATGTTAATACTAACCGCCATAAACATTTAAACTCTCAAACTTTAATGCTAGTCATTATTCCCACCAGTAATGTTTGAAAAACAATAAGTCTTCTGCTGTCTAAAACACCATATATTTAATAAAAATGCGATTCTAGGCAGTTTGCCTTAAGGATATAAGACCATGATTGTGATTACCTGGATTGAATGAGAAACAATCGGCAAAAAGCACGAATACTTTCTTGAAGGCATCGCTTGAATGGCAAGCCAGATTCCCGAACGAACACTGAAATATAGTGTTCATTACATTGAAATGAAAAACAGTAGTAAAATTTCATTTTCCCCATAAATTTTCACATTTTCTATAGCATATATCTATTATACATCGACCGTGATTCTGCCACCAGCTTCCGACTTATTGTGTAGCGATGTGATGCGATGGAATTTTATACAATGCGACGTGATAATTATTAGATAAAATCTGGGCTGTAGCGTTACGGTCTCCATTTACAAGAGTTCTAAGTGTCATAACCACAACGGCGTTATGTAGTTTATTACAGGTGATGTAACTTCATGTTCGCTGCAAAGTGAAAAGTTAACAATACACTAATTAAACAGGGAGTTTGCTGTGTAATCGTCCGGACATTGTTCGTATTTGCTGCTTACTTCCATACTTACGCAGATACCAAATTCTGTTGCTTCGTGACTGAAGTAAGTGTTGCAGAGAATAACTTATCTAAAGTCGTCACATTACTGCTGTAGTAAATTGAAAACGGACGAAGGTTTGCTTGTTTCCGAAGATGTTAAAACAGCAGCAATTCTAGTCATAGAATGTTAAATGACACGAATGTCGACCAACAACGAAAACTTCATTATTATAACATGCAATGGTACACCATGTCACGTGAACTCACAACAAATGTGATATAACTGAGGTAATGTGATATATGGTCTTACATCGAGCAGTGAGTCCTCTACACTTGTACTTAGGTATTGGTAAAAGAACTCCCAGTTGAGATCCAACTGGGGAATTTTCGGCGCTCCGTTGTCGGGGTTCATTCCGATGTCCCATAGGGTCGGGAAACGAAGTGAAGCAAGATCACGTGCTGCTGGACCTGAAACATATTTTATACACAAACTTCAAACTGGGTGTATCTAATTACGGAGAGAATTTTAAGAAGAATATGCAGCATAATGGAAACTATCCCTAAATTCAATAGACATGGCTATATGTAAGGAGATAATTGGTCTCAGGTGAACTATTCTAATCAAAATTATTTTAGTTAATAGTAATAATTGTAGGCCTAATAATAATTATATCATCATTTTCGTTGTAGTTGTTATTATTTTTAGTTTTGTTAATAATAATAGTTATGATAATAACTGCTACTGCTATCAGCATCATCGTCGTCGTTACTATTACTTTTTGTGTCATTATTATTATAATCTTAGTAGTGTTTTCATGATTATTATTACCTCTGCTACTACTACTACTACTACTACTACTACTACTACTACTACTACTACTACTACTACTACTACTACTACTACTACTACTACTACTACTACTACTACTACTACTACTACTACTAGTACTACTACTACTTCCACTACTACTACTATTACTACAACTTCCACAACTATTACCACTATTGTTATTATTATTATTTTTATTATTTTCATTATTATTATTATTATCATTATTATTATTATTATTATTATTATTATTATTAGTTAGAGAAAGGAGAAAGACGAATACACTAACAACAGCAAGAATAAAAAGAAGGGAAAGAACGAGAAGATGGGGAAAGAGAAGGAGAAGGAAAAGGAGAAGTAGGAAGAAGAACAAGACATAAAAGAAAAAGAAGCAGAATAAGCGTAATAAAATGTTAGGCAAAGTAAATACACATGCGCTGATTAATCAAATCTAATGACTTCTTAAGCGCCTTTATACAAATGCGCTTCAATTAAAATTGTATTTGAAATAAATGAAATAATCCGAACGTAACAAAATAAACCAAAAAATTAGTAATGAACTTAAAGACTAATTCAATGAAATATGAATTAAAACAAAATGAAATTGATTCAGTTACCCATCGACAAGAGGGCTTTTCTGCTGTAAAGACTTTCCAGACAGATTGTCACCGTCGGAAAGCGTAGAGATCGATTGTAAACCACACGATAGTTGACATTGGTGGGATATGTCATATAATAAGATATGCGATCGTAAATCTGGAAAATCATGAAACCTGTTCCGAACAGGAGAAGCATTGTCCATGTCAACTTACGGATAATGGAACCGATTTTGTGGTTTGATGGTTTAACCAAGTAAGACAAACCCATAATGGATACTTCATTGGCAAAGATTTCCATCCTACGTCTCGTGGCCATTTTCAAAATCTTTAAGAAACTCATTCCTTCTTTATCCGTGATTGTTATATTCATCTCCTCTCTTATCTTTTCCATGGCTCCATCTGGATTTTCTTGATCTGGATCAGTCTCGCATCCGTCAGTGACTGACTCATTTTCACAAATTCTCGGCCTCGGTCTTGAGTTTATCTGCCTTTCATTCGCAATTGACTCAGTTTGGTTCTCTTTCGGATTTCTAACATATTTGTCGATCTTAGTTGAAGTCGTTTTGCCTTCCTGCATGTACTCGAGCGTGAATGGATGATGGCTCATCTTTGACTTTTTCTACAGATTCAACAAAAGTTATGTTCTCACCAATGTGCTAAAGAACGTAGAATCAAACAATATAATTACGGTTGTACGTCTGTCCCGTAACTCGTGTGTCTCTCTGTCTCTCTCTCTGTCTCCGTCTCCGTCTCACTCTCTGGAGAAACGGCTGCTGGCGGCGGGATGGGCAGAGCCCGCCGCGGTAAGCAATAGCCTCTCTCTGTCTGCCTGTGTCTCTGCCTGTCTCTCTCTCTGTAGATACGGCTGCCAGCGGAGCTGGCCCGCCCGCCGCGGTCAGCAACGCTAGCCCTCTCTCTCTCTCTCTCTCTCTCTCTCTGTCTCTCTCTCTCTCTGTCTCTCTCTCTGTCTCTCTCTCTCTCTCTCTCTCTCTGTCTCTCTGTCTCTCTGTCTCTCTGTCTGTCTCTCTGTCTGTCTGTCTGTCTGTCTCTCTCTCTGTCTCTCTCTCTCTCTGCCTCTCTCTCTGTCTCTGTCACTCTCTCTCTCTCTCTGTCTCACTCTCTCAAACAATTATTGCAATGATAACAATTTAGCTTACATATTTTTTACATTTCTATTCCCAAGCACATTAAAGTTATTAATCGGTTGCAGCTAGGTCTGCCTGGCCTACACGGTTGATCTGTCTCTGTCTCTGTCTCTGTCTCTGTCTCTGTCTCTGTCTCTGTCTCTGTCTCTGTCTCTGTCTCTGTCTCTCTCTCTCTCTCTCTCTCTCTCTCTCTCTCTCTCTCTCTCTCTCTCTCTCTCTCTCTCTCTCTCTCTCTCTCTCTCTCTCTCTCTCTCTCTCTCTCTCTGTCTGTCTCTGTCTCTCTCTCTCTGTCTCTGTCTCTGTCTCTGCCTCTCTGTCTCTGTCTCTGTCACTCTCTCTGTCTCTCTCTCTCAAACAATTATTGCAATGATAACAATTTAGCTTACATATTTTTTACATTTCTATTCCCAAGCACATTAAAGTTATTAATCGGTTGCAGCTAGGTCTGCCTGGCCTACACGGTTGATCTCTCTCTCTCTCTCTCTCTCTCTCTCTCTCTCTCTCTCTCTCTCTCTCTCTCTCTCTCTCTCTCTCTCTCTCTCTCTCTCTCTCTCTCTCTCTCCCCGGCGGTGCCGGCCCTTCAAATCCAGGCATGCCAGGCGATCTTTGGCTGCATTCACCTACACGGTTGACCTCTCTCTGTCTCTCTGTCTCTATATATCTATCTGTCTGTCTGTCTGTCTGTCTGTCTGTCTGTCTGTCTGTCTATCTATCTCTCTATCTATGTGTCTCTCTGTCTCTGTTTATCTCTGGCTGGCTGCAGGGGTTCGTCAATGGAAGCTCTTAATACGACAGCAGGCCTACGGGCTTCTTATAGCCAACTCATGGTCGCCTTCATGCCTGACCTCAGCCAGTGAGGGAGGATTGGGGGGGAGGGTCATACTTCCTCATTCTCATTCAGGCCAGTCGAAGCCAAGTGATAAAGTGCGGGAAATTGAATCTGCTACGGTTACCAGTGTTTAGTAATTCTATGATGACAATTACTTAGAACTAGCTGTAACCCGTGAAAAATTACGGTATGTAGACGTAGTTCGGAAACTTAGTTCAAATTCAACCCGTGACAAATTTACTTTAACAAAATGTGCGTCAAACCATAGATTTAAAAAAAGTAAGCTTAATTGTTAGGCTATCACTACATTATAATGGTTTTATATACCGTGATTTTTCACGGGTTACAGCTAGTTGTGACCTAAAAGCTATTCTCATGGCTTAGGCACATATCTATCTTACGGATGACTCGAGCTGTAAATTTCCGTTTTGTAGTTTTTGCGACTGGAACGACTGAGAGTAGCGAATTTACTAAATAAATATTCTTACTGTTTTAAATCCAAATAAGGTAATGATTTCGTTTAAGCCATTTAAAATTTAAAATTCCTGTTACAAGCACTTTATAAGAAACGAAAACTGAAGACGAATAGATCTATTCAAACCAAGTTACCAAATTTAAAGTTTCACCAATCCATCACGGTTAACTAAGCATTGCCTCGAAAACATTTTCGTTCATTTTTGTCTTAGTCTATTACAATAAACTCTGGAAAAATAAATTGATTTCAAGTTCCTTGTTTCCATCAGCTAATGCGATAATTATTAATTTTTTTATTCCGGATATTTCTATAGCGCCTCTCGAAGTCAACTATTACTCAGAGGCGCTCCCGACTACAGTAACTGCATTGATACTGTGCCGAAATTTTCACGCCGAAGCGCCACGAGCTATAATTGCGAGTGAAGGACTTGCCCAAGGTCCGTACGCAGCGGCTAGAGTGGGATTCGAACCTGCAACCCTCCGGTCACAAGGCGACGAACTTACCACTGAGCACCACGCATTATGTATGATATTAAGCAGTAACTTCGGTATCTTTATTGACAGGGGTCATGACAGTGTAGTTTAAGATTGCAGTTGAGTTTATGCTTAGCTAAGCTTATGTGTTTAAAATCGTAATTGCTATACATGCTCAAAATATTGACTATTCAAGAATGACCGCAGGCACCTCAAAGTCGGCCAGAGTTATGGCTGGTTGTGCAAAACACATGTCCCGGACCAAGCCTTCCTGGCACTATTCTTGTATTGCATTGTGCCCAGCTTCGGCCACAGTTTGGCCAATCCCTGCGGGTAGATTTGGAATACTGGCAACGGTTCCCCCCAAACATAGGTATAATTTCTGAGAGGAATGAGGGGTACCCGTACCCCGCCTTTTTGGACTGAGGGGTACGTACCCCCACTTTTTGAACAATGCCAATCAATATTTTATTATTGAGCCTTCCCAGAGATTGCAGTCTCCGCCTTGCTTCGTGTATGTCAGAAATTGGTACCCCCCACACTTTTTAGACCAAAGTTACGCGCATGACCCCAAACGTAGAAACCAGAATGGGCAGCCTATCCACTTTCTCTTTCCCATTCAAAACAAACACCAGCTTGCTATCCCTGTGGACTTTCACGATCGTCTTTCGTGTGAATGCCTCTACAATGCCAGCAGCTGCTGCATTTCTGTTTCGTCGACGTAGACGGTGGATGGTTAACCTGAGATGAGTTCAAGCGGTTCTGGGTCTTGTCCGCATCAAAGACATACGTCATGACCCTGTCACTCAAATTACTCAATCTACTTCGAACAAACCACTAGTTGTGGTAATATAACATTTTGGCGTCCTCGTTTTCGGGCAGAGTAGCAGTAATCGTGCTGAGGTGTTTATATCCTGATCTTCAGATCAAGACTGACTTTCTTCCTAGTCGGTGCTGCTCTTCAGCACCACTTCATCCAATTGGAATCGCTCTCGCCTTTTTTGCCACGTCTCTTATTTTTTATTCGGCTCCCGCTCTTGTTGAAGCAGCGCCTTGTCGACTCCTGTCTTGTCTTTTTCCGCTGTGTTTCGAGGACAATAGAGAACTGAACGAGGACAATAAAGAACGGACCGAGGACAACATAAAACTGATCGAGGACAATGGAGCACAGCGCTTCTGATTGTTTGTTCTTTTAGTGGCGCTATATAAATGTTCGTATAAGATATCCATCACAATAACCAATTACCATTAACTTTGGCATTCATGAGCTAATAAGTGATGCAGATAATAACATGGGGTTTATTCGTTTATGGGACAGCATAAAAACTGTACTGCTGCGAGCTTTGAATTCAAGTCCATAAAGATTCTACAATATGAACATCCGCTGTTATTACATTTATATTGGGCACTGAAGAGAGACTTAGTAAGTCACGTTTGTACATGATTAAGCTTACATAAAACAATGCATTCGAGCGGAATGGGACGATGCTTTGTTTCATTTAAACGCGACTTTAATTCATTGTCAGTTGCCACATTTTATGGCATTTGTTTTGTTCTCTATCCGGATGTCGTGCTATAAAATTCGTCGACCAATTTCTAATAATTATGAATCGCCATAGTTTTCATTATCATAATTATCAGCTGTGGATAGCCTCCTTTTGGAGTCTTGCCGTTTCCACAAAATAATGTTGTCAGCGTCTCTGTTGTGGGTTTGTTTCTAGGTTGTATGTAGTCCGGAATTCAGTAGCCACATTTCATACTCCAGCGCCTGGTTCTATGTTTTACTCAGTGATAAAATGCAATTTAAAACTTCAGAGTTGATTAGGTCCTTCTGTGCAACAACGGTTTACTTCTAAGGCATTTTTGATACGACAGTTAACAGTGAATATTAAAATCAGGTGCGGAAACGGAAGCTTAGAGCTGCAATGCGTCTAGACTGTGCTCAATTAATTAATTGTATTTCTCGTGCTCCAAGATCCTATTAACTGCTTTTCACTATTAGCTGACAAACAAGACTGTCTCTTTAGAAACAAATTGTCTAATTCTGCTAATATTACCCGTCCCATAATAATATTGTAGTGCATAAAAGTCAACTGATTCACGAAAACCTGTAATTAAAAGAGTGAGCGCTTTGTTCCTAAATTCATGATCCGAAATGAAAAATGCTGATGGTTTAATTTCGTTAGCTAATAAAAAATTTTAATATTATAATGACTGAAATTCTTGAATAAGTCTGTCTTATTATCAAGTTCGCTATCTAAATAGGCCTAGGGGCCTATAACATAAAAAAATATTTTAAAAGTGAAAATATATGACGATTAAATTTCGCGCTATAGTGTATGAATGAGAAAATTGAAAAGGTGTCTTAATTTGACAGTTCGTCTCACATACCATGGCCTAGAGCAGCAATTGAAGTTCATAGGTTAATCCTCGTTCTACTTTATGAAGTAATCGCAGTCTTGAGATTTCTACCGCACCCTAAAAGTGAATTCGCCAAGACGCAGATTAATCAAGTGCGATCAGTCAAAAATTAAATCGATAGGCAGGTAAGGTCAGAATCTATACCAGGTCAAGATCAACGGTTCAGGCAGACAGACATGCATAGGGCGAAGGTGGATGTTGTTTGGAATTGTAGCGGCTAGAGAGAAAAGGGAGGAAGAGGAATCAGGATAGGGTGTGTGGAAATTGAGTTTTCTCAGAATTAAGCAGAGATAGCAAGAGGTAAGGTTTTGGCGAGGTCATAGAATTGATCATGGAATGGCTGCTCTTATTCTGACGGGAGTTCTTTGCGAAGGGTGGAACAGCTCATGTTGAATTTCTCTATATTTTGTATCATCAACGTCGATTTGAGCTGCACAGTGGCGTACGGAGCTGAAATGCTGCCCGGGGCAACTTAATTTTTGAAATGCTATTTTCTCTAAGATATTGCATGACGATCGTCATGGGCGGCGATCATGGAGGGACGGGGAACGGGGGGGGGGGGACAATGCACGCCATACATTTGTCCCCCCCGCATTTTGAAGAAGAAACAGCAAAAAGGCCAACAAATGTAATAGCGCGTGAGGGTTTTGACAGCCTGTTTTGAGGAGACGAGGTAAAAATAAAAATTTTTAGGAGAAGTGTCCCTCCCCGAAAATTCTTATAAAGTAGAAAGTAAGAAAAATTGTTTAGAAAATGGTCATTGAAAAAAAGGTCATCAACTTTTTTGGGAGATGAATTAATGGAAAAGTTCTGAAGTTATCCCTCCCCAAAAAATTTTCTTTGGGACGAATTCTAAAAAAATGGTCATCAACCAGACCAAGGCCGACTTTGTCCCCCCACCTCTCAGACAAGATCGCCGCCACTGACGATCGTATTACATATGCAATTTTATTTTATACAGTTTATAGCCGTTCTGGGTTTTTCACTTTTCACTGTATTTTGTGATTAGGGCCTACTATGCTGTATGTAGTCTGTTACTCTGTTTACAGTTTGCTAGATAAATTATGCGATTCCGCTTCCTTTTTTGAAGTTCTGTTTAAGGTGGGTCTCTGGAAGTGTTGCCGACCCTTGGCGATCAACGCAAGCCAAGCCGACTTGACCAAAGTGACGGTTTCTTTCTTTCCTTCTTTTTCCTTCTTTCTCTCCTACTTTTTCATTTTTTATCCAAAATTCACTCTTTATTTTTCTTCAACGTACCCTATTTTTCCGCCCCTGTAAAAGTGCCGCCCGGGGCACCCCGCCCCTTTGCCCCCTTCGGCACGCCACTGAGCTGACAACATTTCGCCTTTCTGCATGTATTCAAGCGTGAATGGATGATTCATCTTCGGCTGTTTTACAGGCTGAACGAAAGGCTTACATTCACCTGAGTGACGGCAGCAGTGTGGCCTATCAGTGGCATTTATGTGCTGCCAATCTAGTCTAATGGCAAGAGCAAGGACCGTCGTATCGAGTTTTATTGCAGTCATAGTAGGCCCTACTCTATGGTACGGGCGATTCAATCTGTCGAATTTCGTTTAATAGTTTTCTGACTGAAGGGACTGTGTGGAGGGACTTTAATTCGCCACAACCCTACTGCTTTCAAACTGCTCATTATATTCGGGTTTATAAAAGTTGGTATTATTGCATATGTACGATAGTCCAGTGCAGAACTATCAACCGAGAGGAAGTTTGTTCAAACCCCAAAAGGCAGAACATTGTTTGAACATCTCCACTGCTGTGCAAGCCAACTCGGCCATCCTGAGTACACTTAGGAAGTGATAGGAAGTCAATTCCATGTCATTGGGCCAGCCACAGAGAAGGCCATATGGCTGTCCGCGCGCGGGGAACAATAAGCTCAGCTTGCGCAGCTGAGCGGAGAGAGCAACGGTGATGTGAACATGAATAAACGAATTTAATAACTGCACAGTACACGTGACAACTTGCTCAGATATTCCCCACGCAGACACCGCGTCAGGCATGCTCAAACCCACTCTCCGTCTCTAAGACCTGCCATTGCTAAAACTCAGCAAAGCGAGTTCCCAATTATGAACCAGACAATGTTCGTTGGAATAATTCACATGGCTTTCAATTGATAAACTGCACTGCGACGACTTTTGTATGCAAGACAAATTAACGGTTCTGCTCTTTGAACATCGGCTGTGTTTAATATACTAAGTGCATCGTTAAATGAAAATATATTCTATGTTCAAAATAGGTTGGATCGAAGCTGCGCTTTTAGCCGAACGCAATTCAATTCATTGTTAATGGCCTTCTTCATTGTTTGGTTTCTCTTGTCAGACTTCATGCCAATTAAGTCATTGATAAAATTCTTAGCAGTGGATGCAAGTTATGAACAGTAGAGGTCTGCGGGTAGAGCATCTTTGCTACCCGACCCGTACCCGTAACACAGGACCGTTACTCGTACTCGTATCCGACCCGTACTCAAAATTACTACCCGACCTGACCCGTACCCGCGGGTATATCCGTATCCGTCCGTACCCGCCATGTAATTAGTAGGTCTTCCCATAATCCCAAACCCTATCAGTTCTCTGTCTCTCTGTCCCTGGCCATTAACACTGAATTGAAATTGCGTTCGGATAAAACTCAGCATCGATCGACTGTCTCTCTGTCTTTCTCTGTGTTGTCTGTGGTCTTTATTCTGCGCTGGCATTCTTTCCATGTGTAGGTCGATATCAGGATGCATATGATGAAGCATATATATGTCAGAATGAACCTCTCGTGTCCATTTCTTTTATTCAGCGACAAGGAAAATATCAAACAGTCAGTATACATGTATATTCTCTCACATCGAAATTTATGCGTTTGAAAAAATGATAAAAGAAAATCTATCAATTCACATTTAATCAAAAAACAACTAATGCCGTATAATGAAGCAAACGATTAATAATAATAATAATAATAATAATAATAATAATAATAATAATAATAATAATAATAATAATAATAATAATAATAATTTTCTTGCTTCGGCCTTGAGTGGAATATGCAAACTATAGCCTAGCTATCACAACTGATTATTCGTGAAGAAAGGTTTTAGCTCTAATTCAATATTTCTTTCTTTGTTTACCAGATCATGCTTTTGAAGCTTATTACTAAAGTACAATTACTAAAAATCGACATCTTTTATTTCAGCATAAGTTGACCATTATCTTCGTAAGCACTGTAGAATTAACTATATAGTTCAGATTTTTGTACATCATATTTTTCAGAAACAATACAGCTTGACAAAGTCCAAAAATAAATTCATTGTGTAGATTTGTACTTTCTTATCATAATAATAATAATAATAATAATAATAATAATAATAATAATAATAATAATAATAATAATAATAATAATAATAATAATAATAATAATAATTTTAATAATAGTAATAATAATAATAATAATAATTTTAATAATAGTAGTAGTAGTAATAATAATAATAATAATAATAATAATAATAATAATAATAATAATAATAATAATAATAATAATAATAATCCAACGTTTCAATGCCGTTGCAATTTGCGGGACGTTTGCTCACCTTTTGCCTGAGCCCGAGGAGTTCTAGCCGTTCCAGACTCTTAACTGTTTTAGTAATCTTGAAGTCCCTGAGGGATCTTTTTTACCTCGGGGCAAAAAAATTTATAATAATAATAATAATAATAATAATAATAATAATAATAATAATAATAATAATAATAATAATAATAATTATAATAATAATAATAATAATAATAATAATAATAATAATAATAATAATAATAATAATAATAATTTTAATAATAGTAATAATAATAATAATAATAATTTTAATAATAGTAGTAGTAGTAATAATAATAATAATAATAATAATAATAATAATAATAATAATAATAATAATAATAATAATAATAATAATAATAATAATAATCCAACGTTTCAATGCCGTTGCAATTTGCGGGACGTTTGCTCACCTTTTGCCTGAGCCCGAGGAGTTCTAGCCGTTCCAGACTCTTAACTGTTTTAGTAATCTTGAAGTCCCTGAGGGATCTTTTTTACCTCGGGGCAAAAAATTTATAATAATAATAATAATAATAATAATAATAATAATAATAATAATAATAATAATAATAAATATTATTATTGTTTTTTTCCCCGAGGCATACAGGATCCATCAGGGATTATTTTTATTATTATTTTTATTTTTTTATTTTTTTATATATTTTTATTGCCCCGAGGTATACAGGATCTCTCAGGGACTTCAATATTAATTAATGTAACATCCGGAAAATCAAGCCTCGTCGTCCGGAGGCTCTGGGAATGTCCCGTTGAAAGCAATGGAGTTGTAGCGTTGTATGCAAATAGATAGACGCTGGAAGAGAAACGAAGCCTCACGGCGGTCGCCACTGATGGTAGAAAGGCGCCTACCTATATCGCTGATGAATGCGGCACCTGAGGGATTGACAGGGCCCAAGGTCTCAAAGGCAATTGCCAGGAATCTGTGGGTTGGTGGCAGTCCCAGATATTTTTGCTCCTTGCGTTCAGCCGCCTGGGCTGATGCAGGCCCCCTGGAGCTGGCAGTGTGGGTGACATAGGAAAGGGCACACGTGTGAACCACAGTGGCGTCCCATGCCAGGTATCTACCCTCCGACCAAGGAATTAAAGTAGCACCATCCGGACGTTTACCATCTGACCTAAAAAGGCCGACTGGCTCCTTAGTACAAGGAACATCAGCCTTTACCAAAGCACGCCAGAGGATGTCATTGATAGTAAAATGGCGCAGTGAGCGACCGCAGGCCTGCCTGCAAACAAATCCGTGGTGTCCACTAGGGCCGACCAGGTCCCCGCATCGGCAGGCGTGGGGGCTGCAGAGGTCCAGTCCCAAACGAAGGCCAACTGCAATTCGGACAGCCTCATTGTCCAAGGTGAGCCCGCATGATGGAATAGGAAGTGCAGCCAGCCAATCGCCTGAATGAGGGCTACAAATGGCAGTCAACCTAGCCTGGTCGACAGGGTTGTCATAACCTGGCCAAGAATGTATCGTGCTCTTGTCTCGCTCGATCAGCGGACGATCCCAGATGTTTTGTCTTGTAGGCAGCGGTAGCATGACAGCAGGTGAGGTCTGCTGACGTGACAAGAGCAGGTCTTCAAAAATGCCATCGGGTGCCAGGGAGCTGCTGTTGAGGATGGCCGATTGGAGCTCAAGAGTTGACGCAGCTGATGCCAAATAGGCAGAAGAAGCAAGCGAAACAACTCTACGAAACCCAAGGCCGCCATCTCTCACAGGAAGCGTTGCTTGTAGCCACTGAGTATCGTTGAATGAGGTGTTAACTATCTGCTCAAGACCGGCGCGCATAATTAAGTCGAGCGATTCCAGGGCCTGATGGTCAGTACAAGGGGAGCAGCGAAGGAGGTGACTTAGTTTCGAGGATCAATATGAAGACCTGAGAAGGGTTAAGGCGCTCTGAGAAGGAAGCTGGCCAAGTTTAGTGAAGGCCCTTTGAAGATCAGCACAGTGTTGAGAAAGAGAAGCATCCAGCGCTGTCCCTTTGAAGAGTGGAGCCCCAAGTAAAGATACTGAATCGAGGTCCAGAAGTTT